>SJYW01012631.1:1009403-1053784 GCA_006410735.1 Raphicerus campestris
CTTTTCTAAGTTACATAAAATATTTGGATTCCAAATTTCATTACATGATCATCTTGGGGGCCCGTATTTTGCCTAACACATATTATACATACATAATTTATCAAAGCCTGCGGGTGCATACATTTAACCAATTCAAGTTAAATGTAGTAATCTTATCTCCCTCTGTTGCTTTACTCTAACACATTTAAAATGTCTTAAATATTTCTTCTGTATATACTGAGAACCACATTAGATATTCATTTTATTTCAACCACCAAATAAAATATAGAAAACTCAAGAGGAGAAAAGTATATTGCAAACACACATAGTTTGCTGTTAACATATCCTCTTTTTTTCTAGATGGTCCAGGATTCCTTTTGTCATTTACTTTTGTCATTTACTTTCTGTTTGAAGAGTTTTCTGTAGCCATTCATCTAGAGTAAGCTGGCCGGTGAAAAAGTTTCACTGTTTCCCTTCATCTGAGAATGTCTTGCTTTACTCTTTATTCCTGAGGATATACTTTCACTGGATTTGGAAACTTGAGTCAATAATTTTCTCCTTTCAGCACTTAGTGTTGTGCCATTCTCTTTTGCCTCTCTGGTTTCTGATAAATACATTTTCATTCAAAAATTAATTTTTTTCTGTAAAAATTTTATTTAATAATGGAGTATAGTTGGTTAACAATATTGTGTTAGTTTCAGGTGTATAGCAAAGTGATTGAGTTATACATACACTTTTATCTATTCTTTTTCAAATTCTTTTCCCATTTACGTCATTACAGATTATTGAGCAGAGTTCCCTGTACTATACAGTAGGTCCTTATCTATTTTAAATATAACACGTGCACATGCCAATCCCAAACTTTGAGTCTATCCCTTCCTTCCACCTTTCCTCCTTGGTCACTGTATGTTTGTTGTCTTAGTTGGGGAGTCATTTTATGTTTTGATAAACAAGTTCATTTGTATGAATTTTTAGATTCCACTTATAAATGATATTTTGTCTTTCTCTTGACTCACTGACTTCCTTAGTATGATAATCTCCAGGTCCATCAATGTTGCTGCAAATAGAATTATTTCATTCTTTTCAATAATGACTGAGTAATATTCCATTGTATATATGTACCACATCTTTATCCATTCATCTGTTGATGGACATTTAGGTTGCTTCCATGTCTCGGCACTGGTTTGATATGGAAATAGCGTGTAAATTGTAAATTGCACTGCTTTGAACATTGGAGTGCATGTATGCTTTCCAACCATGTATTTTTTCTGGATCTATGCCCAGGAGTGGGGTTCCTAGATCATATGGTAGCTCTATTTTTAATTTTTAAGGAACCTCAATACTATTCTCTATGGTGGCTGTACCAGTTTACATTCCCACCAACAGTTTAGGAGGGTTCCTTTTCCCCCACATCCTCTCCAGTATTTATTGTTTTGTAAGACTTTTTGGTGATGGCCATTCTGATCAGAGTGAAGTGATATCTCACTGTCATTATGATTTGGTCTTCTTTGGAGAAATGTCTGTTTAGGTCTTCTGCCCAATTTTTGATTGGGTTGTGTTTTTGTTTTAATATTGAGTTGCATGAACCATTTGTAAATTTTAAAGATTAATTCCTTGTCATTCAAACCATTTGCAAATGTTTTCTCCCATTTTGTAGGTTGTCTTTTAATTTTGTTTATGGTTTGTTTTGCTGTGCAAAAGCTTTTAAGTTTAATTATGTCCCCCTTTTTTTATTTCCATTATTCTAGGAGATGGATAGAATAATATATTGCTGTGATTTATATCAAAGAGTATTCTGCCTATGCTTTCATCTAAGAAACTTTTATAGTATCTGGTCTTACACTTAGGTCTTTAATCCATTATGAGTTTATTTTTATGTATGGTGTCAAAGAACGGTGGTGTGATAATGCAGTTTCTCCTATTCCATCTTCAAGTTCACTGATGTGTTTTTTCTCTCAAATTAATGTTAAACCTCTCTGCTTCATATTTTATTTGTTGTTACATTTTAATTCTAAAATATTCATTTGTTTCTTTTTTATATTTTCAGTTTCCTGCTGAAACTGTCTACTTTAATAAAACTTTCTATATTTTCATTTGTTTCAGAAATTTATAATTATATGAGGAAACATGTTCTGTTGACAACTTTAAAATCCTTGTCAGTAAATTCTAAAACCAGTGACGCCACACTGGCATCTGTTGTCCTTATTCATTCAGTGAAAGGCTCTTGGTGAGACAGGAAATGTGGACCTCTGAGGCATTATATGACTTTGGATCTTGCTTAAATCTTGTGTTTTAGCAAATGTTGTCTGACACTGCCTCAGTAGTTGTGTGTGAGTTATGCCTTATTTCTGCCAGGTGAAAGTGAGCGTCCAAGTTCTTTCAGTCTCTATGGACACTGAGGTGGAGAGATTTCTTGTTACTCCTGGGCAAGACTGGCAGTTTCTTACCCCACCTTGGCTTAGAGGGAAATTAGTGCCTAATTGTTGCTTCCTGTGTGGCCACCATTGACACTGTGGGGTCAGGTTGTTATTATTGGTCAAGTGGTGAAAATCCTCACTCCCCACTTAGCACCACTTCTTTTGGGGAGAAGTTCAGGCTTCTTGTGTGGTTTCTAGCTCCCTTTCTAGGACAGCTCTCCAGACGGTGTGGAGAGTTGGAGCATCTCATCACAGCATGGCAGGGGGTAGGCGTCTAGGCATACCTTCTGGCTTTTCCTGACTGGAGTGGAAGTAGGGCCACAGGTTCTTCTGTGATATTTAGCTCAACTGGGTTAACTAGTCTGTGACATGTTTGCTATTTTGCTAGCCTGTTTCTTTCTTGGTCATTCTGCTAAAGAGAGGAGCCTTTCCTTCTTGGTAAAATTAACATTTCTGGGATACTGGCTTCTCTAGTGTTTAGTTTGGGATATTTGAGTCAAAAAGAACACTGAGAGAACTTATCACCATATAGTGCTTTGATGCCAGAGTTTCTAGCCTATATGCTTTGTCTCCAACTTTCAGTATTTTATATGTATATTTATTTTATAGATAATGCCCAAAGTTTTTGCTATATTTAATGAGAGTAATAGAGAAAGTAAGGCTATCTTTTTTTTTCTTTTTTTTCTGGAAGCAGTTCAATTGATTTTACATGGTTCAAGCACTATGTTACCTTGGGGATAAGCACAACTTGGATAAGTGTATGCACCCATGCCCCATGCACATTACTTTATAGAATACAAAAAACTATTGAGAACTTTATGAACTCATATGTGATACTTGTGTATAGTCTCATGTACAATCTTTTTTCTTTTTATTGGAGTATAGTTGATTTACAATGTTGTGTTGGTTTCAGTATACAGCAAAGTGATTCCGTTATATAGATGCGCACACACACACACACACACACACACACACACACACACTTTTTTCAGATTATTTTCCCATATTGGACATTACAAAGTACTGAATAGAGGTTCTCATGCTATATAGCAGATTTTTATTAGTTATCTGTTTTATGTATAGTTGGGGTACATGTCAGTCTTGATCTCCTATTTTACATTCCCTTCCCCCCTCTCATAACCATAAGTTTGTTTTGTACTTCCGTTTTGTAAATAAATTCATTTGAACCTTTTCTTTAGAATCTACATGTAAGAGAATATGGTATTTGTCTTTCTGTGTCTGACTTCACTTATTATGACAGTCTCTGGGACTATCCATGTTGCTGCAAATGGCATTATTTTGTTCTTTTTTATGACTGAGTAATAGCACAGTGTTATCTCCTTTATCCATTCCTCTGTTGATGGACATGTAGATTGCTTCCATGTCCTGGCTATTGTAAATAGTGCTGCAATGAAGATCAGGGTGCATGTATCTTCTCAAATTGTTTTTCTGTGGATATATGCCCAGGAGTGGGATTGCTGGATCATGTGGTAGCCCTACTTTTAGATTTATCAGAAATTTCCATACTGTTGTTAATAGTGGTTGTACCAGTTTACATTCCCACCAACACTGTAGGAGTGTTTCCTTTTCTGCACACCCTCTTCAGCATTTATTATTTGTGAACTTTTGATGATGGTCATTATGACTGGTGTGATGATACCTCATTGCAGTTTCGATCTGCATTTCTCTATTCTTTAGTAATGTTGAACATTTTTTCTGATGACAAGATCAAACCTCAGAAAATTAACTTGGTAAATTTCCTTCTGTTTCCATTCTGCATATTCTATGTGATTATAGAAGTCCATCTTACTTCTGTAGTTAGGTTTGACTTACCTGTTTTACACAGACTATAAAACCTGGTATTCTTTTTTGGGGAGATTTTCCTACTGATTCAAGTACTTTTTAGTAACTATTGGTTTGTTTAGTTTTTATATTTTGTATAAATATTGGTAATTTATCTTTTAAAAATTCATATTTTGGTAATTTAATGTCTTTAGAAAATTACCCATTTCTTTTAAGTTTTAGCATTGATTGACAAAGATGTATCATATACTCTAGCTTTTTAAATGTCTACTTCATCTTTGGCTATATCTCTTTTACATAATATTGTTCAAATCTATATTACCCTTAATCACGCTTGCTCAAGGTTTATAATTTTATTAAAAACCTTTTAAAACATCTTTTTCATACCTACTTTTTCAGAAAATAATTTTGCATCATTATTTCCAATCTTTGTTATTCTGACTTACTTTCTTTGGGCTTATGCTATGATTCTTTTTAGCTTCTTGAGTTGCATTTTTGCTTTATTTTGATTTATTTATCACATTTAACTCTGTAATCTTATACCAGATTTATCACACAAAGACATATGTATGTGTATCTTTGTATATTTTAAATATTATTTTAGTTATGCATATTTAATGATTTCCACCATTTTTTTCACCTCTGTAAATCTTAAGAGGAAATGTTGAATGAGCTTCCGAGTGTAGGTTTTTCGTTTTTTAAATTGCTAACTCATTGTTGATTTCTTATGCGATCGGAATTTATGATAACATTCTATTAGAATGTGTTGAGATTTCTTTTGTGGCAAGGTACGTCATCAATTTTTATTAGTATTTTATGTGAAAAGGATAAACTTATGTAATTTGATGTGAATTGTGAAACTACATTTGGTATAGGCCTGAGATTCTGTGTTTCATGGGTAAGTTTTTTATGTCTCTAGATAGATTGAAAGCTTCCTTGTTTCTCCATTCCATTAGATAATTTTTATCTCATGCATTTATATTGTATGAGTGTATTTATACTGAATTGACTTCTTGCTTTATCCAGGAAGCTCCCAAAACATTGTTTTTTAAAGCTATGTTTGTGCACAGATTCTGTGATGTGGGCTTAAGGTTATATATCACTACCGCTCATGGAATTTTATCTTTATTTTCAATTTTGGTATCCTGAGTCCCTAGCACTTAGGGGGCACTCTATCAATATTTGCTGAATGAATGAATGAAGTGTTATGATGCCCCTGTAAGGTATTTTGCCTTTTATTCCATTCACAATTACTGTTGAATAGCTTCTTCATTTGTAGTTATTAGGAGATTGTTCTGAGTTTAGATATGCTTTACAGTTTTAAAAATTAAGTTATTTTGCATTTGTGTTTGCATGTGGAATTGTGGTATATATGTGGGTCAGATAGGAGTCCCCTTCCATATCATCTTGTTATGCCTTGTCCAGAGGACTAGTTTGGATTTTTTTAAAGAGAAAATTAAATTCTGGTCATGTTGTATATCATTGTCTTTCTCAGAAACCACCTGTGATTCTACATTGCAATTAGGGTTTAAACTCCCTAATAAGATATATGAAGACTTTCATACTATGACTCTATTCATCTACCTTTTATTTCTTAGAATTCTTCACTCTATTACCATGTTTCAGTTCCTATAGCTCTATATTCTTTCACAATGCCTATTAAAATTCTTTTCCCTCTGCCAAGAATGCCTTCATCTGACAAACACCCACTTATAAATCATCTCCCCTGTGAATTCTTTCCAATATCTTCTCTGTTTGGAGAGTTAGCAGATTTCTTCTTTGTGCTCCTATACCACATCTTTCATATTTCATATATCCTTATCATATTGTATTGTCATTTTGGCTCAATTTTTCAACTTACCCCCTTGAACAAAAGTGTAAGATGAGTTAATAAGCATTAATCTTTCACTTAGCACCCACCCTATTACATCTAGAAATAGGACTGAAAGTGAGGCATGCTAGAGGGTTTCCTCTGCCCTGGCAGCATCTAATGAATATCAATACCTTATAAGAGAGTTGAAAACATTTAGTAAAAGATCAGATAATGTGCTTTGCAGAGTTTTTAGTCCATGGTATGTACTCTGTAAAAGTTAATGGCAACTCAACTCTGATACCGTTATAGGGTTGTCTCTTAACTGTTTTCATATCCCATTTCATGATTCTCAGGCATATACTGTACATGTTGTAAAAGCAATAAATATTTTGATATGCTGGCAATTAAAACATATTTCCAAAGCAAATAGTGAAATATTGCCACCAGTGGAAAATTTATATTATCATTGAAGAACTTTAGAGCAAAGAAGTTGAAGGAAATTCCTAAGCCAGATATGACTCTAGAACTCAGATTCTTTACAGATTTAGAGGTCTCTTCTTCAAATTTCCTCCCCAAAGTGTGGAATTATGGGGTAAAATATCAAAATAGGAAACAATAATTTTTTTATTTTCTCTTAGGAGATTGTGAAATGATAAATAGCTCATTTAAGCTGTAGATACTAATTTTAAATGTTTTTGTGGTAGCTTGTGAGAAAATACACTTTGTTACAGTGAAAATTTATGATACATAAGAAACTAAAAGCCTGGAAATTTAGAGTTAGAGGCTTCAGATACATGCTAGTCAAACCTACTTCACCTATGAGAGGGAAAATTGAGGGCAGTGGAGGTCACATGTTGCCTAAATCACATTCAGATTTCTTTCTCAGAGATGCTCACATGGGAACTTCTGATGGGCTTAAATTTACATCATTTGTGTTCTTATCTGCTAAAAGTGTTAGTTTCTTAGGTTCTCATGCAGCATGTTGAATAGTCATGTTCACCTGATAAATGTTTTTTTTTAATATTTTTTTAATTTTTACTTTTTCATACTTGAATTTGAATTATTTTATATTTATTACTTTATTCATCTGAAACTTCATGATATATGTATGAGATACAAATAAGTATTATAAATATTTACCCTATGTCCTAAGAAACATTTATAATTTTTATTGGACTATAGCTGATTTCAATGTAGTGTTTTAGGTGTACAGTAAAGTGATTCCTTTATTCATATATCTATTCTTTTCCCAATTATGTTATTATAGAATATTGAGCCAAGTTCCTTGTGCTATACACTAGATCCTTGTTAATTATTTATTTTAAATATAGTAGTGTGTATATAAGAATCCCAGACTCCCAATTTATCCCTACCCCACCTTTTTCATTTGGTAACCTTATAAGTTTGTTTTCTAAGTGTGAGTGTGTTTCTATTTTGTAAGTACATTTGTATCGTTTTTTAAAATTTTCTGCATATAAGGGGCATCATACATTTCTTTATCTGACCTGTTCGCTTCATATGATAATCTCTAGATGCATGTATGTTGCTGTAAATGGCATTATTTCATTCTTCTTATAGATGTATAATGTTCCATTGTATATATACACCATCTTCTTTATTCCTTCGTCTATCAATGGACAGTTAGGTTTACTTCATGTCTTGTCTATTGTAAATAGCACTGCAGTGGATATTGTGGTGCATGTATCCTTTCAAAGCATTTTTTTCTCTGGATATTGACCAGGAGTGGGATTGCTGGGTCATATGGTACTTCTTTTTTAAAATTTTTCAAGGGACCTCCATACCCTTCTCCACAGTGTCTTCACCAATTTGCATTCCTGCCAGCAATGTAGGAGGGTTCTCTTTCCTCCATACCCTTTCCACCATTTATCGTTTGTACATTTCTTAATGGCCATTCAGACTGCTGTGAGGTAATATCTCGCTGTAATTTTGATTTGCATTTCTCTAATTAGTAATGTTGAGCATCTTTTCATCTGCCTCTTGGCCATCTGTACGTCTTCTTTAGAGAAATGTCTATTTATGTCCTCTGCCCACTGTTTTGTATTATTCCAATATGAAAATGTTTAATTGAAGAGAGGATATGTTTTCAAAATTCTAAGTAGGACTATATCATTTAAATGTATAGCAATATAGCCTTTTGAAATGCATAATTCTTCATTTTACAATAATGCTCCTTCTTTAAAAATTTGTTGTTTGTCATCGATTTAAAGTACAATGCACCTAATGCTATTTAAGGATTATACACTATATGTAGTGAACCAGATCTTTTCTTAAATATCTATTCTTTCTAAAGTCTTAACAATTTTTTTAATATTTTATTTTTTACTTAACATTTATTACTTCATTTTTTTTCCATTTGAACTTTTTATTTTGTATTGAAGTATAGCCAGTTGACAATGTTGCAATCATTTCAGGTGAACAACAAAAGGACTCAGCCATACATATTCACGTATCCATCTCCCCCAAACTCCCCTCCCATCTAGGCTACCACATAATACTGAGCAGAGTTCCATGTGTTATACAGTAGGTCTCTGTTGGTTATCTAAATATACCAGTGTGTACATGTCCATCCCTAACTCCCTAACTTTCCTTCCCCCCATCCTTTGCTCCCCAACTGTGAGTATATTCTCTGTCCATGAGTTTCTTTCTGTTTTCATTAAAATTTGTTTTACTGAAGGATAATTGCTGTATAGAATTTTGCTGTTTTCTGTCAAACCTCAACATGAATCAGTCATAGGTATACATATATCCCCTCCCTTTTGAACCTCCATCCAATCTCCCTCCCTGTCCCACCCCTCCAGATTGATATAGAGCCCCTGTTTGAGTTTCCTGAGCCATACAGCAAATTCCCATTGGCTATTTTACATGTGGTAATGTAAGCATCCATGTTACTCTTTCCATACATCTCACCCTCTCCTTCCCTTTCCATAAGTCTCTTCTCTGTCTGTTCCTCCATTGCTGCCCTGTAAATAAATTCTTCAGTACCATTTTTCTAGATTCCATATATATGCATTAGAATATGTTTATCTCTTTCTGACTTCACTCTGTATAATAGGTTCTAGGTTTATCCACCTCATTAGTACTGACTCAAATGTGTTCCATTTTATGGCTGGGTAATATTCCATTGTGTGTATGTACCACAACTTCTTTATCCATTCATCTGTCAGTGGACATCTAGGTTGCTTTCATGTTCTAGCTATTGCAAATAATGCTGCAATGAACAATGGGATATATGTGTCTCTCTCAATTTTCCTCAGGGTATATGCCTATGAGTGGGATTGCTGAGTCATGTGGTGGTTTTATTCCTAGTTTTTTAAGGAATCTCCATACCATCTTCCATAGAGGCTGTATCAATTTACATTCCCACTAACAATGCAAGAGTGTTCCCTTTACTCCACGCCCTCTCCAGTATTTATTGTTTGTAGAGTTTTTGATGATGGCCATTCTGACCAGTATGAGGTGATATCTTACTGTAGTTTTGATTTTCATTTCTCAAATAATGAGCTATAC
This sequence comes from Raphicerus campestris, assembly GCA_006410735.1. Lineage (NCBI taxonomy): Eukaryota > Metazoa > Chordata > Mammalia > Artiodactyla > Bovidae > Raphicerus > Raphicerus campestris. Next base: position 1,018,944 of record SJYW01012631.1, read on the forward strand.
TGAACATTACTTCCTGTGTTTGTTAGCCATCTGTATGTCTTCTTTGGAGAAATGTCTGTTTGTGTCTTTTTCCCACTTTTTGATTGAGTTTTGTTTTTTTGGGTATTGAGTTGTATGAGCTGCTTGTATATTTTGGAAATTAATCCTTTGTCACTTGTTTCATTTGCTATTATTTCCTCCTATTCTGAGGGTTATCTTTTCACCTTGTTTATAGTTTCCTTTNATTTTACAATAATGCTCCTTCTTTAAAAATTTGTTGTTTGTCATCGATTTAAAGTACAATGCACCTAATGCTATTTAAGGATTATACACTATATGTAGTGAACCAGATCTTTTCTTAAATATCTATTCTTTCTAAAGTCTTAACAATTTTTTTTAATATTTTATTTTTTACTTAACATTTATTACTTCATTTTTTTTTCCATTTGAACTTTTTATTTTGTATTGAAGTATAGCCAGTTGACAATGTTGCAGTCATTTCAGGTGAACAACAAAAGGACTCAGCCATACATATTTATGTATCCATCTCCCCCAAACTCCCCTCCCATCTAGGCTACCACATAATACTGAGCAGAGTTCCATGTGTTATACAGTAGGTCTCTGTTGGTTATCTAAATATACCAGTGTGTACATGTCCATCCCTAACTCCCTAACTTTCCTTCCCCCCATCCTTTGCTCCCCAACTGTGAGTATATTCTCTGTCCATGAGTTTCTTTCTGTTTTCATTAAAATTTGTTTTACTGAAGGATAATTGCTCTATAGAATTTTGCTGTTTTCTGTCAAACCTCAACATGAATCAGTCATAGGTATACATATATCCCCTCCCTTTTGAACCTCCATCCAATCTCCCTCCCTGTCCCACCCCTCCAGATTGATATAGAGCCCCTGTTTGAGTTTCCTGAGCCATACAGCAAATTCCCATTGGCTATTTTACATGTGGTAATGTAAGCATCCATGTTACTCTTTCCATACATCTCACCCTCTCCTTCCCTTTCCATAAGTCTCTTCTCTGTCTGTTCCTCCATTGCTGCCCTGTAAATAAATTCTTCAGTACCATTTTTCTAGATTCCATATATATGCATTAGAATATGTTTATCTCTTTCTGACTTCACTCTGTATAATAGGTTCTAGGTTTATCCACCTCATTAGTACTGACTCAAATGTGTTCCATTTTATGGCTGGGTAATATTCCATTGTGTGTATGTACCACAACTTCTTTATCCATTCATCTGTCAGTGGACATCTAGGTTGCTTTCATGTTCTAGCTATTGCAAATAATGCTGCAATGAACAATGGGATATATGTGTCTCTCTCAATTTTCCTCAGGGTATATGCCTATGAGTGGGATTGCTGAGTCATGTGGTGGTTTTATTCCTAGTTTTTTAAGGAATCTCCATACCATCTTCCATAGAGGCTGTATCAATTTACATTCCCACTAACAATGCAAGAGTGTTCCCTTTACTCCACGCCCTCTCCAGTATTTATTGTTTGTAGAGTTTTTGATGATGGCCATTCTGACCAGTATGAGGTGATATCTTACTGTAGTTTTGATTTTCATTTCTCAAATAATGAGCTATACTGAACATTACTTCCTGTGTTTGTTAGCCATCTGTATGTCTTCTTTGGAGAAATGTCTGTTTGTGTCTTTTTCCCACTTTTTGACTGAGTTTTGTTTTTTTGGGTATTGAGTTGTATGAGCTGCTTGTATATTTTGGAAATTAATCCTTTGTCACTTGTTTCATTTGCTATTATTTCCTCCTATTCTGAGGGTTATCTTTTCACCTTGTTTATAGTTTCCTTTGCTGTGCAAAAGCTTTTAAGTTGAATAAGCTCCCACTTTTATTTTTGTTTCCATTACTCTAGGAGGTGGGTCATAGAGGATCTTGCTTTGATTTATGTCATCGAGTGTTCTGCCTATATTTTCCTCTAAGGGTTTTATAGTTTCTAGTCTTACATTTAGGTCTTCAATCCATTTTGAGTTTATCTTTGTGTTTGTGTTAGAAGTGTTCTAATTTCATTCTTTTACATGTAGCTGTCCAGTTTCCCCAGCACCTTTTATTGAAGAGGCTCTCTTTGCTCCATTGTATATTCTTGCCACCTTTGTTAAAAGTAAGGTACCCATAGGTGCATGGGTTTATTCTGGGCTTTCTATCTTGTTCCATTGGTCCATATCACTGTTTTTCTACCAGTACTATACTGCCCTGATGACTGTAGCTTTGTAGTATAATCTGAAGTCAGGAAGGTTGATTCTTCCAGCTCCATTCTTCTTTCTCAAGACTGCTTTGGCTATTTTGAGTCTTTTGTCTTTCCATATGAATTGTGAAATTTTTTGTTCTAGTTCTATGAAAAATGCCATTGGTAATTTGATGGGGATCGCATTGAATCTGTAGATGCATTTGGTAATATAGTCATTTTCACAACATTGATTCTTCCTACCTACAAACATGTTAATATCTCTCCATCTGTTTATGTCATCTTTGATTTTGTTCATCAGTGTCTTATAATTTTCTGTGTACAGTTCTTTTGTCTCCTTAGGTAAGTTTATTCCTAGATATTTAATTCTTTTTGTTGCAATAGTGAATGGGATTGATTCCTTAACATTTCTTTCTGATTTTTCATTGTTAGTATATAGAAATGCAAGTGATTTCTGTGTATTGATTTTGAATCCTGCAACTTTGCTAAACAGACTGATTAGTAGTTTTCTGATACTATCTTTAGGGTTTTCTGTGTACAGTATCATGTCATCTGCAGACAAGGAGCTTTACTTCTTTTCTGATCTGGATTTCTTTTACTTATTTATTTACTTTCTTTTCTGATTGCTATAGCTAAGACTTCCAGAACTGTGTTGAATAATAGTGGTAAAAGTGGACACCCTTGTGTTGTTCCTTATCTTAAGGGGAATGCTTTCAGTTTTTCACCATTGAAAATAATGTTTGCTGTAGGCTTATCATTATGGTGTTTACTGTGTTGAGGTAGGTACCTTCTATGCCCATTTTTTGAAGAGTTTTAATCATAAAGGGTGCTGAATTTTGCCAAAGTCTTTTTATGCATCTATTGAGATTACCATATGGTTTTTATAATTCAATTTGTTGATATGGTGTATCACATGGATTGACTGGCATATGTTGAAGAATCCTTGAATCCTGGAATAAACCCAACTTGATCATGGTGTATGATGTGTTGCTAAATTTTGCTTTGCTAAACTTGTGTTGATGATTTTGTCATCTCTTTTCATCAGTGATATTGGCCTATAGTTTTCTTTTTTTGTGTATGTTGTCTTTGTCTGGTTTTGGTATCAGGGTGATGGTGGCCTCATAGAATGAGTTTGGAGGTGTTCCTTCCTCTGCAGTTTTTTGACAGTTTTAGAAAGGTAGGGATTAACTCTCTTCTAAATGTTTGATAGAATTCTCCTTTGAAGCCATCTGGTCCTGAGCTTTTGTTTTTTGGGAGATTTTTGATCACAGCTTGAATTTCAGTGCTTATAATTGGGTTGTTCATAATTTTTATTTCTTCCTGGTTCAGTCTTGGAAAACAGAACTTTTCTAAGAATGTGTCCATTTTTTCTGGGTTATCAATTTTATTGCCATATAGTTCATAATAGTCTCTTATAATCATTTTAATTTCTACATTGTCTGTTGTAACCTCTCCTTTTTCATTTCTAATCTTATTGATTTGATTCTTTTCTCTTTTTTTCTTGATGAATCTGACTAAAACTTTGCCAATTTTGTTTAACTTCTCAAAGAGCCAGCTTTTAGTTTTATTAATCTTTACTTTTGTTTCTTTCATTTATTTCTGCTCATATCTTTATGATTTCTTTCCTTCTACTGATTTCATGCAAAGATGGGTTCAGTAAAGGACAGAAATGGTATGGGCCTAACAGAAGCAGAATATATTAAGAGGTGGCAAGAACACACAGAAGAACCATAAAAAAAGATCTCCATGGCCCAGAAAATCATGATGGTGTGATCACTCACCTAGAGCCAGACATCCTGGAATGTGAAGTCAAGTGGGCCTTAGGAAGTATCCCTACAAACAAAGGTAGTGGAGGTGATGGAATTCTAGTTGAGCTACTTCAAATCCTAAAAGATGATGCTGTGAAAGTNTTTTGTTTCCATTAGTCTAGGAGGTGGGTCAAAAAACGTTTTGCCGTGATTTATGTCCAAGAGTGTTCTGCCTGTTTTTCTCCAAGTGTTTTATATTCTCCAGTCTTATATTTAGGACTTAAACCCATTTTGAGTTTATTTTTGTGTGTGAGAATAGAGAATGTTGTAATTTCATTCTTCTATATGTAGCGCTCCAGCTTTCCCAGAACCATTTATTGAAAAGACTGTTCTCTCTCCATTGTATATTCTGGCCTCTTCTGTCATAGATTAGGTGACTGTAAGTACATGGGTTTATCTCTGGGCTTTCTGTCCTGTTCCACTGATCTGTATTTCTGTTTTTATGTCATTACCAGTGTTTTGATGACTACAGCTTGTAGTGTAGTCTGAAGTCAGGGCACCTCATATCTCCAGCTTCATTTTTCTTTCACAAGATTGCTTTGGATATTTGGAGTTTTTCATGTGTTCATATAAATTTTGGGCTTCTCTTGTAGCTGAGAAGGTAAAGAATCTGCCTGCAATACAGGAGACGCAGGTTCAGTGCCTGGGTCAGGAAACTCCCCTGAAGAAGGAAATGACAGCCCGCCCACTCCAATATTCTTGCGTGGAGAATCTCACCAATGGGGGAACCTGATGGGCTGCGGTCCATGGGGTCACAAAGAATCAGACACAACTGAGCGACTAACACTATAAATTTAAGACTTTTTTGTCCTAATTTTGTGAAAAATGCCATTGGTAACTTGATAGGGATTGCACTGAATCTTTAGATTACCTTCGGTACTATGGTCATTTTGACAATATTGATTCTTCAAATCCAGCAACGTGGTATATCTTTGCATCCATTTGTGTCATCTCTTATTTATTTCATCATTGTTTTGTAGCTTTTGAAGTATAGGTCTTTTGCCTCCTTAGATAGATTTATCCTTAGGAATTTGATTCTTTTTGATGCATTTGTGAATGGAATTATTTCTTTAAGTTCTGTTTCTGACCTTTCATTGTTCATGTTAGAAATGCAACAGATTTCTTTGTTTTGTATCCTGCAAGTTCACTTAATTCACTGATGAGCTCTAGTACTTTTCTGGTCGCATTTTTAGGATTTTCTCAGTATAATATGTCATCTGCAAACAGTGACAGTTTTACTTCTTTTTCCAGTTTGTATTCCTTTCTTTCTTTTCCTTCTCTCATTGCCATGGTTAGGACTTCCAAAATTATGTTGGAAAAAAGTAGCAAGACTGGACATCCTCGTCTTGTCCCTGCTCTTAGAGGAAATGTTTTCAGCTTTTCACCTTTGACTTTAACGTTGGCTGTAAGTTTGTTATATATGGTCTTTGTTATATTGAGGTATAGTCCTTCTATGCCTACTTTCTCGAGAGTTTTCATCGTAAATGGGTGCTGAATTTTTTCTTTTTTCTTTTCCATCTATTGAGATGGTTATATGGTTTTTAGTCTTTAATTTGTTAATGTGGTGTATCACACTTACTGTGATTTGCAGATACTAAAAAATCCTTGCATCCCTGGGATAAATCCCACTTCTTTGTGGTGTATGATCCTTCTAATGTATTGTTGTCTTTGGTTTGCTAGTATTTTGTTGAGAATTTTTGAAGCTATATTCATCAGTGATATTGACCTGTAGTTTTCTTTTTTGTAGTGTCTTTGTCTTTGGTATCAAGGTAATGATGGACTCATAGAATGAGTTTGGGAGTGTTCTCTTTTGTAACATTTTGAAAAGGATAGGTGTTAACTCTTCTGGAAATATTATAGAATTTTCCTGTGAACCCATCTTGTTTTGAACTTTTGTGTGAATTTTTAAATCACAGTTTCAATTTCTGTCCTTGCATTGTCTATTAATATTTTCTATTTCTTCCTGGTTCAGTCTTGGAACATTGTATCTTTCTAAGAATTTGTTCATTTCTTCTAGGTCATCCCTTTCATTAGCATATAGTTGCTTATAGTATTCTCTTTTAATCCTTTGTATTTCTGTGGTGTCAGTTGTAACTTTTCTTTTTTAATTTCTAATTTTATTAATTTGAGCACTCTCCCTTTTTTTTATTTTGATTAGGCTAGCTAAAAGTTTATCAATTTTGTTTATCTTTTCTAAGAACCAAGTTTTAATTTACCTTTCTTATTGTTTTCATCATCACTATTTCAATTTTTTCTGCTCTGATCTTTATGATTTCTTTTGTTCTATCTTTGGCTTTGGTTTGTTATTCCTTCTCTCGTTGCTTTAGGTATAAGTTGTTTATTTGTAATTTTTTTTATTTCCTGAGGTAAGAATGTATTGCTATAAACTTCCCCTTTCAAACTGCTTTTGCTGGATTCCTTAGGTTTTGGATTGTCGTGGTTTCATTTTTATATATCTCAAGGTATTTTATATTTTAATTTCTTCAGTGATCCATTGATTGTTTAGTAACATATTGTGTAGCCTCCATGTGTTTGGTTTTTTTTTTTTAATAACAGTTTTTTCATATAGTTGATTTCAAATCTCTTAACATTGTGGTCAGAAAAGATGCTTGATAGGATTTCAGTTTTCTTAAATTGGATGAGACTTACTTTTGTGGCCCAGCATGTGATTAATTCTGAAGAACATTCTACGTACACTTAGTATATTCTGCTGCTCTTGTATGGAATTCTCTATAAATATCAGTTAAGCCTATGTTGTCTCATGTGTCATTTAAGGCCTGTGTTTCTATATTGATTTTCTTTCTGGATGATCTGTTCATTGATGAAAGTGGGTGTTATTTATAATGTTCCCACTATTTCTGTGTTACTACTGATTTCTTCTTTTATGGCTATTTGCTTTCACCTTATATTTTGGGGTGGTCCTATATTGATGTGTGTATATTTACAATTGTTATATCTTAGATTGACTGTTTGATCATCATGTGATATCCTTCTTTGTTTCTTATAAACAGTCTTTAAAGTCTATTTTGTTTCATATGAATATTGCTACTCCAGGTTTCTTTTGNTTTGCTTTCACCTTATATTTTGGGATGGTCCTATATTGATGTGTGTGTATTTACAATTGTTATATCTTAGATTGACCATTTGATCATCATGTGATGTCCTTCTTTGTTTCTTGTAAACAGTCTTTAAAGTCTGTTTTGTTTCATATGAATATTGCTACTCCAGGTTTCTTTTGATTTCCATTTGCATGGAATATATTTTTACATACCCTGCTTTCAGTCAGTTTCTGTCCCTAGAATTGAAGTGGGTTTCTTGTAGACAGCATACATACAGGTCTTGTTTTTGTATCCACTCAGCCGATCTGTCTTTTGGTTGGAGCATTTGCATTTAAGGTAATTATAGACACTTGTGTTATTATTGACATTTTGTTAATTGTTTTGGATTTATTTTGTAGGTCCTTTTTCTTCCCTTCCTCTTTTATTCTTTTGTGATTTGATGACTGACTTTAGCATTGTACTTGGATTTCTTTTTCATTTTTGTTTTGTATATCTAATGTAGATTTTTGGTTTGAAGTTACCATAAGGTTTTGATATAGCAATCTATATATAAACAAAATTGCTTTTTAAGTTGCTGTTCTCTTAATTTCAAATGCATTTCCAATATTCTGCATTTGTGCTCTTCTCATGATTACTGATTTGTTATCATATTTGTGTTTGGATGATTTTCTGCCTTTTATGTTTACCTTTACTGGTGAGATTTTTCTAGTCATTATTTTCTTGTTTTTAGTTGTGGCCTTTATTTTCTAACTGGAGAATATCCCTTAGCATTTGTTGCAAAACTGGCCTGGTGGTTCTGAAGTTTCTTTTCTTTTATTTTTCTCTAAAGCTTTTGATTTCGCTGTGAGTTCCAAATTAGAGCCTTCCTTGGTAGAGTATTTTTGTTTTTAGGTTCTTCCCTTTCATCACTTTAAATATATTGTGCCAGTCCCTTCTGATCTGTAGAGTTTCTGCTGAAAAAAATCAGCTGATATCATTTTGGAAATTCCCTTGTATGTTATGTTGCTTTCCCTTGTTAATTTTATTATTTTCTCTTTGGTTTTAATTTTTGTCAACTTGATTACCATGTCTCTCAGCATATTTCTCTTTGGGTTTTTCCTGCCTGGAACTCTGTGCTTCCTGGACTTGGGTTTATGTTTCCTTTTCTATGTTAGGGAAGTTTTCAGCTGTTGTCTCTTCAAGTATTTTCTCAGGTCCTTTCTGTCTCTTTTCTCATTTTGACCCTGCCATACTGAGAATAGTGGTGCATTTAATGTTGTAAGACTGTCCTTATTTCTGTAAATTCTTTTTTATTGATTGTGTTCTGCAGCAGTGGTTTCCACCATTTAATCTAGCTCACTCATTTTTCTGCTTTGTGTATTCTGCTATTGATTCTTTATAGTGTTTTTCATTTCAGTTATTATTCATCTCCATTTATTTGTTCTTTAGATCTTCTAGCTCTTTGTTAAACATTTGTTGTATCTTCTCAATATGTGCCTTTCTTTCCCCAATATTTTGGATCATCTTTACTATCATTACTCTGATTTTTTTTTTTTTTCCAGGTAGATAGCCTGCCTTCAGTTCACTTGGTTGTTCTTCTGGAGTTTCATCTTGTTCCTTCATCTTGGACACATTTCTTCTGCTGTCTCATTATGTGTAATGTTCCGTGATTGTAGTGCTCATTCCTCAGGCTATAAGGTTATAGTTCTTGCTTCTGCTGCCTGCCTTCTGGTGGATAAGGCTGGTCTAAGGGGCTTGTGCTGGCTTCTGGTGGGAGGAACTGGTTCCTGCCCACTGGTGATCGGAGCTNCAGTTCACTTGGTTGTTCTTCTGGAGTTTCATCTTGTTCCTTCACCTTGGACGCATTTCTTCTGCTCTCTCATTATGTGTAATGTTCCGTCATTGTAGTGCTCATTCCTTAGGCTATAAGGTTATAGTTCTTGCTTCTGCTGCCTGCCTCCTGGTGGATAAGGCTGGTCTAAGGGGCTTGTGCTGGCTTCTGGTGGGAGGAACTGGTTCCTGCCCACTGGTGATCGGAGCTTGGCCGTGGCCTTCTGGTGGACAGGGCCATGTCTAGGGCTATGTTTATTGAGCAGCTGTGGGCTCAGGAAGGCATTAGTCAGCCTCCCTTCTGAGGAGTGGGGCTGTTTTCCCACCTGTTGGTTGTTTGGTCTGAATCATTTCAGCCTGTTGGGTGGGCCAGGTTTTAGTGAGAAAATGGTGACCTTCTTGAAGACTCTTGCCAATGAGTACTCTTCAGAACTACTGCCACCAGTATCTTTCTCACTGCAGAAAGCCTCACCCCATCCCACCCCCAGACCTCTGCTGGAGACCCTTCAATTCCAGCAGGTAAATCTGGCTCAGGCTTTTATGAACTCACTGCCTTTTCTCCTGGGGCCTGGTGCACATGAAATCTTGTGCATGCCTTCCAAGAGTAGAGTTTCTGTTTCTCTCATACCTGTGGAATTCCTTTGATCAAATCTTACTCTTCTCCAAAGCCAGATATTCTGAGGATTCTTCTTTCTGATCAAGGCCTCCAGGCTGGGATACTTAATGTGGGTGTTGGAAATTTCAACCCTGTGGGAGAACCTCTGTGATATAGCTATTTTCTAGTTTGTGGGTCTCCCACCTGGCAGATGTGGGATTTGACTGTATTGTGATTGCACCCCTTCTATCATCTCATTGCTGTCTCTTATACACATCTCCCCAGACCTCTGCTGGAGNGATATAGCTATTTTCTAGTTTGTGGGTCTCCCACCTGGCAGATGTGGGATTTGACTGTATTGTGATTGTACCCCTTCTATCATCTCATTGTGGCATACAGGACACACACACACCACACACACACACACACACACACACACACACACACACACACACACACACACACCACACACACACACACACACACACATATATACCAGTGTTTTTGTTTTCTTCTCAGTGGTTGTTCAACAGTTCTTTATAGTTTTGGTATTTTGGTGAGAGGGGAGAACTCAAGTTTTTCTACTCTGCCATCATGTTTACACCTCCCTTGAGAGTCCCTTGGACTGCAAGGAGATCCAACCAGTCCTTTCTGAAGGAGATCAGCCCTGGGATTTCTTTGGAAGGAATGGTGCTAAAGCTGAAACTCCAGTACTTTGGCCACCTCATGCGAAGATTTGACTCATTGGAAAAGACTTTGATGCTGGGAGGGATTGGGGGCAGGAGAAAAGGAGACGACAGAGGATGAGATGGCTGGATGGCATCACTGACTCGATGGACATGAGTCTGAGTGAACTCTGGGAGTTGGTGATGGACAGGGAGGCCTGGTGTGCTGCGATTCATGAGGTCACAAAGAGTCGGACACGACTCAGCGACAACTGAACTGAAGTACCATTTTAGTAACTAGTGTTTTTTATTTCCTTGATAGCAATATGTCCTCTCTTATTCACTAAATTCTTACATTTAAGGGTATATTACTTAACTATACTTTGTTTTACTAATATTTTATTCTATTTTTGCCAGGATAATATTCTAGCTGTTATAGACTTTAATATGTATGTAATTCATCCTCATTAATAGCCTTTAAAAAACTTATATGTCAAACAAAAAACTTANTATGTCCTCTCTTATTCACTAAATTCTTACATTTAAGGGTATATTACTTAACTATACTTTGTTTTACTAATATTTTATTCTATTTTTGCCAGGATAATATTCTAGCTGTTATAGACTTTAATATGTATGTAATTCATCCTCATTAATAGCCTTTAAAAAAGTTATATGTCAAACAAAAAACTTATATGTTTTTACTTGTTTGGTAACCTAGTTACACTTAAAATAGGATAATTTCAAGTTACAACAACTTGCCATTAGGATTTAACTATTAAATCTGTAAATCTATTAGAAAATAAATCATCCTCCTTATACCAAAAGATTAAATAATAGTTTTTTAAAACAGATTTTTAAATATTTCAGTAAAGTGTTATAGCTTATGTAAGGTTGTACATTCTGTGCTCTGCAAATGTTTATTAGACATCTCCTATGTTTCTAATGGGAGTTAAAAAAAGTTAAACTATCACTAAGGTATTGTCCAGAAGGATTTCAGGTAAAGAAACTTAAAAAAGTTGAGGATTAGCCAAGGGGAATACGCAGTGTATAGTACTTAAGTATAAAGATCAGGAATCCCTGAAAAGTGTTAAGTTTCCAGGAAAAGGGTTATGTTTGAACTGAGTTTTGGAGACTGAGAGGCAGTTAGCTGGATAAAGAAAGTGATAACTTGTTTTAGGGGAAAGAAACTGAAAATGCAAAGACTCACATTTAAAACAGCATGAGATGAAAACTAAATGGCAAAAGTTAACTTGTGGCCATAGTATAGGGTGTGAATCAGGACTGGTGAGCCATGAATTTGCAGTAGACAAAGATCTTATTTTCTCAAGTGGGCAATGGGTAAAATTGGTGAGTTTTTAAAAGAGAATGGAGAGAATCATATTTGTATTTTAGAAAGGTTTTAAAGGGGATAAGAAAGGAGTCAAAGTGGACAAAATTGGTTAACTGATAATTAATATGTATTCAGTGAAAATATGAACGAACAGTTAATGAATTACTACAGTTAGCAGCTGAAAAATAATAACTTTGATAAGATTACCCTTATTCAGTCAGATGATCGATATAGAAGCCAGTTAGAATGGGGGACTATTTCAAATACTGGATATATGAAATCAGGCTTAATGTCATTGTTTCCCAAACTAGCTATTGCTAGTTAGTAGGAAATACCATAATGTTGTTATTTATTCATTTGCTATCTATTTGATTAATCATAATAGTTTTCTACGTGGTTTGACTTGTTTTCAGGGTATAATACTATAATTCTGAAAAATAAAAATTATATTTTATCTTTCAGCATTTATGTTCTTTATTTCTATTTTACTCTATTGGTTAGGATTTATGAAAATNTGTTGTTATTTATTCGTTTGCTATCTATTTGATTAATCATAATAGTTTTCTACGTGGTTTGACTTGTTTTCAGGGTATAATACTATAATTCTGAAAAATAAAAATTGTATTTTATCTTTCAGCATTTATGTTCTTTATTTCTATTTTACTCTATTGGTTAGGATTTATGAAAATAAATTATAATATTGTAGTAGACATTTTTGCATTTAATAACAGGGATGCCCTAATGTTTTAGACTTAAGTTGATTCTGAGAGACATTTTTCAGCATATGAAAATTAACTCATTCTAGGTTAAGTAGGTTAAAAATTATTTGGAAGGTTTTGAAATTTTATCAAATAGCTTGTATGCTCCTACTTAAATGCAGATGTATATTTTATGATCAGTTGATGTCATTTTATAGTAGTCAACGATTTTTAAATCATGCTTTAAAAAAATCATCATGGCTATAATATATTACTCTTCTGATACAGCACTGAATTTTATTTTCTGTATTTTGTGAAGTATTTAAAATATTTATGGCCGTATTGCTTTATTACTTTATATTGTGCCTACTGTGCTTTGTATTCAAAGATATAACCGTAGGATAGTGTAAAATCTTCAAAAAATTACACAAAAATATTTAGTTACGTTAACTGGTTCACATTTAATGGGTCAAGAAAACAAATAATTTCAGATCATTATCAATAAAAATCATCATTGAGTTATGTGTCCTCGAGCAAGTCTCTCTCTCTCTCTCTGGGACTCGTCTGTGAAAATAAGGGGTCTGGGATACAAGAACTGTAAGGTCACTCCAGTTCTAGCTTTCTGAAAACTTGTATTCTTATGGAAATCCCTTTGGCTTTATGCTAAAAAACAGTAACACTGTGTAAGTTAGAAATGGACCATGCTATGGTCCATGCTATGACCCTTGAAAATTTAGACTTGAGTTTCAAAAAGAAACAAATTTGAAAAATCACAAGTCCATCATTATCTACTTGGGCCCATGAGCAGTTGAAACTGAGAAATACTACTTTGTGATTTTATCCTACGTTATACTGGAGAACCTTGGACCAACCATCCCTCACTGTTTTGTTCAACTTACTTGAAACGTTGAATCTAAAGGGCAGCAGATGGGGAATCAGAAGCCCTGGATTTATAGCACTCTGTCATTTGGTGGTTTGGGGATCTTAAGTAATTTAACACCTTCAAGCATCAGATTTATTTGCAAGGTGAAATACACTTAATCTTTTAGTTCTAAAGTTCTATGATAAGAGAAGCAATAAATAATCCCATAATAAAAATTATCTATATAGTCACTTGGGGTTTACTTTCACATATATTGATCTTAATTGAGCCTCTTCACAAAGTTTGGAGGCAAAAAAGCAAAGTATTAGTGACTTTATTTCAGAGTTAGGTCTAGACTCCAGACCATTTGGTAGTTTGCCCAGTGTGCTTAGCAAGTAAGTGGTGGAGTCCCACCTGGAGCCTAGGCATTCTGATACTTCAACTGTTCTTTTCTTTTTATGACACATTGTCTTTTGTTAAGCTCTGTAATCACCCTTTTATACTTTTCAAGCATTCTGGCACATTTTCCAACTCTTTAAATTGCAGGGACCAGCTGTCCTTCTTCCCTTGGGGTTCATTTATAATTTTAAACTAGATAACATTAACACTTTGTTCATGTATATGTTTAAATGATTTCTTGAAAAGTACTCCATCTAACATTTATTCCTTCTTTTCCTGATTCTCTTTCAGATAGCAGTTCTGTGGATGAAAAGGTTTTAAATCATACTTTTTCTTCCCTCCTGAGGGATCTTGTCTTTTTGTACATGTTTGTTTGTGACATATTAGACTTGTTTTGGTTCTTCCGTTTTAGTTGTGAACTGTGCATGTTATCCCAGCTTTCCATTCATTGGTTGTCCTTTAAGTGTGCCCCAATCTGTTGCTTTTATGAAGAGATTACACCTTGCCAGCTTTGCTTACTATAGCTTACACTTGCCAACCTAGGGGTCTGCTACGGTCAAATGCAGCATCTGTTGTTAAGTCTGGCAAATCATGATCTCTCTGACTGATTCATGATCTTCACTGCACATACCAAGTTTTAAGGGCAAATGGTTTTGGAATATGATATTTTCCTTGACTCTGCCAGTGCTTTTGTTTGAATGCTGACAGCTAATTTAAAAACCTCCACCCATAAAACCACAGTAGCTTTGACTTGGAGCTGACCCTGCTTAGCATCTGTCATACTAGGTGTTACGTGTCTAGTGCAGTTGACGCGTGTTCCAAATTCATGTGTACATAGCTATAGAATGCTAAAAGTCTGTTTCTTTTGTTCCTCTCCATTTTCATTTAAGGCTCGGATAGTAAGTGGCAATGATTTGGATGCTTCCAAATACTCTGCACTACAGGCGTTTGGTGGGTGAGTACATTCATAACCTTCCTAATTCATTCCATTCATCAATGTTTCTTGGCTGTGCTCTCAACACAGGGATTTTGAGTGCAGAATCTTTCATGATGGTATAATTAGCTTTCCTTGCTGTTGCTTTCTTCTTGCAGTAAAATAGTTTTATAGTGCTTTTTAAAAAGTATATAGATTTGTGTATATTTAAGTTTAATTATGAATAAATATATCTGTATATAAAGAAGAAAATTGAAATCACCTAGCCAGAATAGATCATTCCATAGACAATACATAACCATATAATTTTAATTACTAGTACACTTAATACAGTGTTTTGATCTGCTTGTTTGCACTTAATGATGTTTGCATGACAATATCTTTCTGTTTCAATAAGTCAACCAATGTAATCATTTTCTACAATTGCATTTTATGGGTGTATAAAAGTATTTAAAATGTGACCACAAGATAATGTGTTAATTATATTTTCTATTTATTTATATTAATTATAATTTCTATGTAAAACACTTAAACAACAAAGATCTGCTTTAATGCCCCCAAAGATACAATTTGGCTCATGTGTTGTAGGCCTTTTTCTGTGTGCTTGCATATACATGCATATATATATATCTATATATATATGTTGTATATATTTTTATAGAATAAATAGTTTTGTATATCCCTGTACATTGAACATAAATGCCAACATATGGCCATTCTATAAATAAGCAGTAATTTAGTGTCGATTTAATAGTGGGTATCATTATAGTTGTTTCATAAATAATGACTCATTTGTTCCTTACAATGGCTCTATGAGGTAAGNTTTTATAGAATAAATAGTTTTGTATATCCCTGTACATTGAACATAAATGCCAACATATGGCCATTCTATAAATAAGCAGTAATTTAGTGTCGATTTAATAGTGGGTATCATTATAGTTGTTTCATAAATAATGACTCATTTGTTCCTTACAATGGCTCTATGAGGTAAGTACTATTTTGACCATCATTTTATACATGAGGAAACTGATATATATATAGATATGTTTATATATATATATCAGTGAGGAAACTGATATATATATATATATATNTGGACAGGGAGGCCTGGCGTGTTGCGATTCATGGGGTCTCAAAGAGTCAGACACGACTAAATGACTGAACTGAACTGAAAGTCACAGTCAGTCTTTTGTTATTTGAGTTTCCTTTTATAAAGTTTATGATAGTGTCTTGCCCATTTAGGACCTCATTCATAAGTTCATTTTGGTTTAGAATGACAGCCTCTTAGATCATTGGTTAGAATTATTTTTTAAGAGACTCGGGTCTACCACATTTTAAGAAAAAAAATTCTTGAAATAACTGTGGATTGAGGAGGAGACACATATGAGAAGTACTGAGTTTTAAAAGAAACTTAACCATCTCTCAAACTCAACTTTACTCAGCTCTTAACAGGAAAAATCACCAGGTGATTTTTCTCATAGAAGATGTAACCCATTGATTAGGAGGCTACTTAATATTACTACTCTTATTATGCCAAGATAAATTTTATCCTTTATATCAGAAAACCTCACCTCTTTAGAACACTCTAGATATAAATTCATACTGTATTAAAGATTTCCTCTAGTAAACTCTATACTTGAAAGGAGAATTTTTATGATTAATTATTGAATGATCTTTTTCACCCTGTTCTTTATAAAAGTAATAAAGGGAGTCATCTTGCTTAATCCATTATAGAATGAATGAAACCTGGCATCTCACAACTAATGTCAGACATAGTCATGCCAGTATGTAGTTATATCAGCTAGAAAATAATCTCATGTGAGTCTGGGGTCCTCTACTGCTCAGCAGTCTGTGTGCAGTCCTCCTGCCAAGCAGACACATTATATTTTATAAGCAAGATCTAGCCTAGACAGAGACCCTCTTAGCTAGGAAAGCTGACATCAGTAAGATTATCAACTTTCTAAAACTCATTTATCAAAAAATGATTACTAAGCCATTAGTTTCCTGTGGCAAAAACAAATAACACCAAAAAAACCCTCTGCCTATCTAACTTTGGCCTACCACCAGCTGTCAGTTTCTTAGTTCATGTTGAGCTGAAATGCTTCATTAGACTCGTAAATTCCTTAATATCACCATTGAGAAAATCTTAGTTATTAGAGAGTCCATTTTTATGTTAGCCACAAAGCCCAGCCACTAGGCCGACTACTTCAATGTATGGAAAACCACCAGGTTTAACTACAAAACACCAGGACCACATCCTTAGACTCTGTTAATAGGAAATATATGTTAACATAACGTCTGTGGAAGGAAGATTTGTTATTGACTACAGTCTGAACCAGATTTATAGACACCGTTGTTTTTTTGGAGTAAGTTATAAATAATTTTCTTCCAGGTGTATTTTTTCCTACTTAGATGTTGGCAAATAATTCATAGAACTCATTCACAGGATTAAGAAAATGAAATTGTTACCTCATTACTACTAGCTTATAGTTCACAAAGTTAGAGATTGACACCTTTTTCATCTGGCCTAGTTTGTAGCTTAACATTTTTTCTGACTCAGTAGTAGACTACAAATGCAGAAGGCCACTCAATCCAGGGATACTGTGTAANAAAATGAAATTGTTACCTCATTACTACTAGCTTATAGTTCACAAAGTTAGAGATTGACACCTTTTTCATCTGGCCTAGTTTGTAGCTTAACATTTTTTCTGACTCAGTAGTAGACTACAAATGCAGAAGGCCACTCAATCCAGGGATACTGTGTAAGACTCTCAAATCTGATAATGATTTTAGTGAAAAGATTCCTCCATCCACAAAAGACCTGATGTCCACTCTAAATGAGACCATTTTCTGTGCTGATAAAGCAATACAAAGAGTATTCCTCAGCCAGATTATACTTGTATTATTAGGTTGTTCATAAGAATATGCAACTTCAGGATCATTCTGGGTTGCAGGTTTTCATTCATCACATAGCTTTCTCCATGGCTCAATGGATAAAGAATTCACCTGTAATGCAGGAGACACAGGAGACATGGGTTCAATCCCTGGGTCAGGAAGATACCCTGGAGGAGGAAATGACAACCCTCTCAAGTATTTTTGCCTGGGGAATCCCATGGATAGAGGAGCCTG
This sequence comes from Raphicerus campestris, assembly GCA_006410735.1. Taxonomy (NCBI): domain Eukaryota; kingdom Metazoa; phylum Chordata; class Mammalia; order Artiodactyla; family Bovidae; genus Raphicerus; species Raphicerus campestris. The sequence continues at coordinate 1,036,428 of SJYW01012631.1, forward strand.
CTGGTTTACAATCCATGAGGTCATAAAGAATCTGACACAACTGAGCAATAATATTATATTAATAATAATAATAATATTAATAATCAGTATTATTAATAATATATTCATCACATAAAGTCCACTCTCTGCTTAAGAGAAAGATAGGTTCACATTTCTGATTGAGAAGATGATTATGATCCTTCATCCATATCAGCCCTGGATGCAGCCCTTCATTCAAGGGAAGGAAACCATAGCCACTACCAACTCTACAACTTTCCTTTCCATAATTGTTTCACACACCACTGGTTGGCTCCTCAGAAAGGGCCTGCTTTCCCTTTTATCTTTCAGTGACTGCCAGTCAAAAACATACCCAACAAGAAGTCTGTCTTTCCCTAGTTTCTGAAAGTCCAATCCCATCTCACTGTACTTGAGATGGTCTTTCAATAAATCCCAGATAATGCACTTTCCAAAGACTAGTTTTTGGTAAAGCCACTTCAGCTTCAGGGATTGAAGTTGCAACCTACAACCCCCAGCCCCTGAGGCCATATGTTTTCTCACCTTTGTGACTCTCATTCAGAAATGCTTTCCTTCTTCCAGGCTCCTCATCTGAAAACCAAAATATCTTTCAAGCTGGTACTTGCCATCCTCTCTTCTAACCTCAAGTGTTGCAGGAGGACCCACCTCATTAATGTAGCAGCTCCTAGAGATAATCTAGCCTCAGAAAAAGAAATTCCTAGTTAAGAAACCTTAGGACAGCATATATGTTGGAGAAAAAAATTGCTATGTAGAAGCATATTTTTCTAAAGTTTGATTTGTATTTAATTTGCTTATTGAACATCTTTGTATTACTGTGCATTTTCAGTTCTTTAAAACAGATCTTTACTGTCGAGTTAAGTCTCTGGCTTGGCTTAAATTCATTAGAAAATCAGTGAATCTTTAATGATACACTAAATAGAATCAGGTTTAAAGTTTGAATGCCTTCCAGTTATTTTATGTGTTTGAAAAGTAGTGAATTAAAATCACTGATAATCCTTTATGAATATAGTAATTGGGTAGTCAGTTTTAAAACAGTGCTAGTTCAGTAACTATGGAAAATATCATCTGTTACATTGAGCAGAAAAAATGGCTTGTGTTAGAAAATTACCAGTTATTAGAAAATCAAAAAGCATTGAAAATAATGCCTCTAGGTAACATGGCAATTATGATTACCATGCAGCCTTAACCTGAGGATTCTTCTCAAAGCTTAATTGATTTTACTATTGACTATATCTAACATATATAAACTATCTTAGGGGAAAAAATGAGCTTGATCATTTTATATCCCAATAAAGCATATATTGAATGATGTTTTAAGTATCTCTTAATAAATGAATACCTTATTCTATGAAGGTAGATAACATAGATTTCCTCTTATAGACAGATATTTGTTGTTGTTTAGTCTCTAAGTCATATCTTTGGGACCCTATGGATTATAGCCCACCAGACTCTTCTGTCCATGGGATTTCCCAGGCAAGAATACCGGAGTGGATTGTCATTTCCTTCTCCAGGGAATATTCCCAACCCAGGGATCAAACCTGCGGCTCCTGCATTGGCCGTAGGATTCTTTACTGCTGAGCCACCAGGGAAGCCCAAAGGCAAACAATAGAGGAGAGTAAAAAAAAAAAAAAAAAAGAGGAAAGAAAAACACAGTATAATCACTGCTAACCAAAATGGTTTGCTTCCATAATCTCATTTGAAGTAACAAGTTTGCTTAATCCACCATATGTTCTTAAATATTGAGCAGCTTGTTTATTGAACCATAATTCTCAGATATGACCAGTTCTAAATTGAAGACTAGTAGGAGTTCTTCAATGCTGTGTATTGTCACCCTACTTATTTAACTTATATGCAGAGTACATCATGAGAAACACTGGGCTGGAGGAAGCACAAGCTGGAATCAAGATTGCTGGGAGAAATATCAATAACCTCAGATATGCACATGACACCACCCTTATGGCAGAAAATGAAGAAGAACTAAAGAGCCTCTTGATGAAAATGAAAGAGAAGAGTAAAAAGTTGGCTTAAAGCTCAACATTTAAAAAACTAATATCGTGGCATCCAGTCCCATCACTTCATGGGAAATAGATGGGGAAAAAGTGGAAACAGTGGCTGACTTTATTTTGGGGGGCTCCAAAATTACTGCACATGGTGATTGCTGCCATGAAATTAAAAGAGGCTTACTCCTTGGAAGGAAAGTTATGACCAACCTAGACAGCATATTAAAAAGCAGAGACATTACTTTGTCAACAAAGGTCCATCTAGTCAAGGCTGTGATTTTTCCAGTGGTCATGTATGAATGTGAGAGTTGGACTATAAAGAAAGCTGAATGCCGAAGAATTGATGCTTTTGAACTGTGGTGTTGGAGAAGACTCTTGAGAGTCCCTTGGACAGCAAGGAGATCCAACCAGTCAATCCTAAAGGAGATCAGTCCTGGGTGTTCACTGGAAGGACAGATGTTGAAGCTGAAACTCCAATACTTTGGCCACCTGATGCGAAGAACTGACTCATTTGAAAAGACCCTAATACTAGGAAAGACTGGGGGCAGGAAGAGAAGGGGACGACAGAGGATGAGATGGTTGGATAGCATCACTGACTGAATGTACATGGGTTTGGGTGGACTCCGGGAGTTGGTGATGGACAGAGAGGCCTGGCATACTGTGGTTCATGGGGTTGCAAAGAGTCGGACACAACTGAGCAACTAAACTGAGGTAGATACTGGTCTTTATTCTTTAACACTTAAAAACAATATAAAATATAGAATAAATGTAAGGAAACATTTTAGATATTTAAAAAAATAGGGCTAATGTTTCAAATTCATTATAACAACAAATACTTTGCCTTGTGTTAATGTATAAAGGCCCATATCTAAGCCTTATGTGTGATTTTCTTTAAACCTCATCACAACTTTTTGAGGTAGATGTTACAATTATTTTTCAAATGAGGTTACTAAGCCTTAGAGATATTTAACATGGTCAAGGTGAAATAATGATCATTAGAGCTGAGATTTGAACTAGGTTTATGTTATTCCAGGACTTGACCACTTGACTTGTATGTCAAACTAATGTAACTTGCAAATGAATGATCTTAGAGTCTACATCAGTTCTTTGTAATTATGTATGTTGAACTTAATGTTACATTATGTATTGGTCTGATAAGATTTCTAAGTAGATGTATCAGATAAAACTTGTAGATACATTTCAAGATTCCAGGTAAGTATTTGCTAAGGTTCTCTATAATATCCCCTAGGAATATATAATATTTCACAATATCACTAAGATAAATTAATGATGAATTGAATGACTAAACCCAAAGTATGATGACTAATGAATCAGGTGGAATATCTTAGTGGGGTGCTTTAAGAATTGACTTTAGTCTTCCCCGGTGGCTCAAGCAGTAAAGAATCTGCCTGCTGTGCAGGAAACGGGAGACACAGTTTTGATCTCTGGGTTAGGAAGATCCCCTGGAGGAGGAATGGCAGCCTAATCCAGTATTCTTGCCTGTGAACTCCAACGGATAGAGGAGCCTGGTGGGCTACAGTCCATAGAGTCACAAAGAGTCAGACATGACTAAGCACCAGCACTTTGATTATTTTTAGTTGAACTAAATGGAAATGTAAAAGATCTGATTGTATGGATATGTGGGTGACATTGTTGGTAAAATTGTGTTATTAGGTAATGGAATTAATATCTAAGATTTTAGCATATTACAGCTGAATATAGTAAGATGAAGTATAAATAGTGTATGAGTCAGGATAAACCAGGTTGCTATCAGTAACTCACCATCCTTCTCAGTTTTTTTGTATTAATCAAATAAATGTTTATTTCTTACCCGTAGTACATTTTTGATGCATATAAAACAAGGAAGGAGGATGCACTTGATAGCTGCCCGGGGAACCAGGCTGGCAAATTCTCAACACACTTTTTCATGGTTTCACTGTAAGGGAAGTAGGCAGTGACAAACTGGGTTCTTACTCTTAAAACTTTTTGTTAGATGTGACATGTTTCCTTTCTGTTTATACTACAATGAACAAAGCAAATCATGTGGCAGTGACTAGTTTAAGGGGAGGGTGGCTGTGCTGTTATCATATATCTGAAAGGAGAAAAGACCTAGAGTGTTTCTCAGCAGCCTAATTGTCACAATTAGGGATAGGTGGGGGCCTTGAACTCAGACTCTGTAGAAGAGAGTTTAATATTTCCAGACAGTTTAATATTGACACATGAAAAATTTCAAAGTGTTCACTGAATCTAGTGGCACATTAAGTCAGATTGTGATGCTAGCATGGTGAGCCTGCAGGGAAAGTCCCCATAGAGCACAGGGAGAGAAGTGCAGGATCCAAACAAGATGGAAGGCCTTGTGACATGTCCAGCTCCCTGCCTCTCAGGACTGTGCACTGAGTTCAGGGACCAGCACCTGCACAGCGTGTAGATAAAAGAGGTTTGTAGATCAAACAAGTGTGTTGAAAAGGGACCTCAAATCACACCATATGAAAAACCATCAGTGAGCCAGGGACACTGAACCTGAAAAGAGGGAAGGTTCTGGAGAGAATGTATTCAAGGTCTTCAGATATTTAAAAGATTAGATGTGGGAAAGCGATTAAATTGTCCCAAGCTTCCCAGAGGGAAAAGCATGGATCACTGGTGAAATTATGAGTAGGTAGTCTTCTTAATATGAGGAGAAATGTCCAACAGTAAGATTTTGTGAAGAACCAAATTCTCTGTTTCCAAATAGTTTGAGTGATCACTTGTTAGAAATGTTGCAAAGGAAATGTAGGTATGAGATGCTTGAGTCTTTAAAAATTCTTCCAGTTTCAAGATTCTGTTACCTCTTATCCTAAGATGCTAATATAATCTTGGTATCAGACAGATGTTTCTGTGTAACGAGCCACCTGTTTAAAACAATGATTAACTGATCTTGTTTGCATTCACTTATACATGTACAGTCTGCTGGACAGGGGCTGGTTCTCACATGTCTATGGGTGTCTATTATCTGGGCAACAGAGAGGAGTGGGCTATATGTCACTTTTCATCCAGCTGGCCAGACAAAGTTTGTTCATATGGCAAAGACAGGATTCTAAGATAACAAGTGGAAGCAGCAAGGCAACCTTAGGCCAGGCTTGAAACTGACAAGCCTGCACTTTTGCTACATTCTTTTGTCCAGAAAAACTAATAGTCAGCTCAGACTCAATAGAAAAAGACCCTGACTGTTTATGAGAGGAAAGAATTCAGGACATTTATCTGATCTACCATACTTATGTATGCCTATAATTAAGTATTATTCAAAATTACATACTTAAAATTTGAAGAAAATAGAATGTTATTTCATGTGTTTACTTTCACTTATAAAATGATGTTCTCTGTACTTGGAATAATAAAAATAAAAATTACCATGAAAATAGCAGAGTCTAATTTTTGGCATTAAACCAATTACCTCAGCTATAATACAAGGCTAAGGGTGACTTCATTTTTCTAGTGGATAATGTTCTCTGAAAATTTGTTAAAGGAAAATATTTCTGATTTGTAGTTACCAGGAAAGATTTAATGAAGAGATGGTGTTGAATTGGGATATGAAGTTTGGTAGAATTTCAGTATGTGCATATAGAAACATCAGAGCAGAAAGCAGTTCAAAACCTTAAATAGCATCGCAGGCAAGAAAATGTATGGGACGATAACATGTCATGGTATATGTAGGAGAAAAGTGGAAGATGGGTTTGAACAGGCAAGTTGAAGCTGAATGCCTGACTACAGATATTAAATATATTAATCTTTTGAATACTGTATCTGTAACTTTGAATTTCTGTGTCTTGTGAAAATGACTCAGTTGTTCTGGGAACATAGCGGTTGAACAGTAACTACTAGGTGATGACAATGAGGGGAAGAAACTATGAATTTATATTCAGAAGCCTTTGCAATTTTCATTAACATAGCAGACTCGTCTGCCAAAAGTACAAGAAACTTAATTTTTAGATGCATGTTAGTCTTTAGAAGTAAGTGCACTCAGGCATGGCAGACGTGTCTTTTGCTTGGAGTGCTTTTACATAACTCTGTCAACCATGATAAACATCACTGCAAATCCTGCTCATTATCTTGATGATTAGACTCTAAGGTCCCGAGTAGGAAAGGCCAAAGCAGAGACGGATAGAAGCCTCTGCTGCTCAGAATGGTCTGAGTGTAAATCTTTTCACAGTGTCACATCATCCACCTTATCAACTTAACGTATAAATATTCTTTCAGGAAGCAACACTTGAAGTACTTGTTCCAGGTGACAACTACAGAATCTCATGTTTCAGAAGAATCCCCAAGTTTAATAAGATGCATGTATTTGTATCAAGTACAGTAAGTCCCCTATATATGAATGAGATCCATTCTGAGAGTGAATTCCTAAGTCCAATAATTTTGTAAGTCCAACAGAGTTAGCCTAGGAACCCAACTAACACAATCAGCTATATTGCACTCTACTGTAATAGGTTTCTAGTACTTCTTATACAACTAATGCACAAAACACACNCTGGGGGCAGGAAGAGAAGGGGACGACAGAGGATGAGATGGTTGGATAGCATCACTGACTGAATGTACATGGGTTTGGGTGGACTCCGGGAGTTGGTGATGGACAGAGAGGCCTGGCATACTGTGGTTCATGGGGTTGCAAAGAGTCGGACACAACTGAGCAACTAAACTGAGGTAGATACTGGTCTTTATTCTTTAACACTTAAAAACAATATAAAATATAGAATAAATGTAAGGAAACATTTTAGATATTTAAAAAAATAGGGCTAATGTTTCAAATTCATTATAACAACAAATACTTTGCCTTGTGTTAATGTATAAAGGCCCATATCTAAGCCTTATGTGTGATTTTCTTTAAACCTCATCACAACTTTTTGAGGTAGATGTTACAATTATTTTTCAAATGAGGTTACTAAGCCTTAGAGATATTTAACATGGTCAAGGTGAAATAATGATCATTAGAGCTGAGATTTGAACTAGGTTTATGTTATTCCAGGACTTGACCACTTGACTTGTATGTCAAACTAATGTAACTTGCAAATGAATGATCTTAGAGTCTACATCAGTTCTTTGTAATTATGTATGTTGAACTTAATGTTACATTATGTATTGGTCTGATAAGATTTCTAAGTAGATGTATCAGATAAAACTTGTAGATACATTTCAAGATTCCAGGTAAGTATTTGCTAAGGTTCTCTATAATATCCCCTAGGAATATATAATATTTCACAATATCACTAAGATAAATTAATGATGAATTGAATGACTAAACCCAAAGTATGATGACTAATGAATCAGGTGGAATATCTTAGTGGGGTGCTTTAAGAATTGACTTTAGTCTTCCCCGGTGGCTCAAGCAGTAAAGAATCTGCCTGCTGTGCAGGAAACGGGAGACACAGTTTTGATCTCTGGGTTAGGAAGATCCCCTGGAGGAGGAATGGCAGCCTAATCCAGTATTCTTGCCTGTGAACTCCAACGGATAGAGGAGCCTGGTGGGCTACAGTCCATAGAGTCACAAAGAGTCAGACATGACTAAGCACCAGCACTTTGATTATTTTTAGTTGAACTAAATGGAAATGTAAAAGATCTGATTGTATGGATATGTGGGTGACATTGTTGGTAAAATAGTGTTATTAGGTAATGGAATTAATATCTAAGATTTTAGCATATTACAGCTGAATATAGTAAGATGAAGTATAAATAGTGTATGAGTCAGGATAAACCAGGTTGCTATCAGTAACTCACCATCCTTCTCAGTTTTTTTGTATTAATCAAATAAATGTTTATTTCTTACCCGTAGTACATTTTTGATGCATATAAAACAAGGAAGGAGGATGCACTTGATAGCTGCCCGGGGAACCAGGCTGGCAAATTCTCAACACACTTTTTCATGGTTTCACTGTAAGGGAAGTAGGCAGTGACAAACTGGGTTCTTACTCTTAAAACTTTTTGTTAGATGTGACATGTTTCCTTTCTGTTTATACTACAATGAACAAAGCAAATCATGTGGCAGTGACTAGTTTAAGGGGAGGGTGGCTGTGCTGTTATCATATATCTGAAAGGAGAAAAGACCTAGAGTGTTTCTCAGCAGCCTAATTGTCACAATTAGGGATAGGTGGGGGCCTTGAACTCAGACTCTGTAGAAGAGAGTTTAATATTTCCAGACAGTTTAATATTGACACATGAAAAATTTCAAAGTGTTCACTGAATCTAGTGGCACATTAAGTCAGATTGTGATGCTAGCATGGTGAGCCTGCAGGGAAAGTCCCCATAGAGCACAGGGAGAGAAGTGCAGGATCCAAACAAGATGGAAGGCCTTGTGACATGTCCAGCTCCCTGCCTCTCAGGACTGTGCACTGAGTTCAGGGACCAGCACCTGCACAGCGTGTAGATAAAAGAGGTTTGTAGATCAAACAAGTGTGTTGAAAAGGGACCTCAAATCACACCATATGAAAAACCATCAGTGAGCCAGGGACACTGAACCTGAAAAGAGGGAAGGTTCTGGAGAGAATGTATTCAAGGTCTTCAGATATTTAAAAGATTAGATGTGGGAAAGCGATTAAATTGTCCCAAGCTTCCCAGAGGGAAAAGCATGGATCACTGGTGAAATTATGAGTAGGTAGTCTTCTTAATATGAGGAGAAATGTCCAACAGTAAGATTTTGTGAAGAACCAAATTCTCTGTTTCCAAATAGTTTGAGTGATCACTTGTTAGAAATGTTGCAAAGGAAATGTAGGTATGAGATGCTTGAGTCTTTAAAAATTCTTCCAGTTTCAAGATTCTATTACCTCTTATCCTAAGATGCTAATATAATCTTGGTATCAGACAGATGTTTCTGTGTAACGAGCCACCTGTTTAAAACAATGATTAACTGATCTTGTTTGCATTCACTTATACATGTACAGTCTGCTGGACAGGGGCTGGTTCTCACATGTCTATGGGTGTCTATTATCTGGGCAACAGAGAGGAGTGGGCTATATGTCACTTTTCATCCAGCTGGCCAGACAAAGTTTGTTCATATGGCAAAGACAGGATTCTAAGATAACAAGTGGAAGCAGCAAGGCAACCTTAGGCCAGGCTTGAAACTGACAAGCCTGCACTTTTGCTACATTCTTTTGTCCAGAAAAACTAATAGTCAGCTCAGACTCAATAGAAAAAGACCCTGACTGTTTATGAGAGGAAAGAATTCAGGACATTTATCTGATCTACCATACTTATGTATGCCTATAATTAAGTATTATTCAAAATTACATACTTAAAATTTGAAGAAAATAGAATGTTATTTCATGTGTTTACTTTCACTTATAAAATGATGTTCTCTGTACTTGGAATAATAAAAATAAAAATTACCATGAAAATAGCAGAGTCTAATTTTTGGCATTAAACCAATTACCTCAGCTATAATACAAGGCTAAGGGTGACTTCATTTTTCTAGTGGATAATGTTCTCTGAAAATTTGTTAAAGGAAAATATTTCTGATTTGTAGTTACCAGGAAAGATTTAATGAAGAGATGGTGTTGAATTGGGATATGAAGTTTGGTAGAATTTCAGTATGTGCATATAGAAACATTAGAGCAGAAAGCAGTTCAAAACCTTAAATAGCATCGCAGGCAAGAAAATGTATGGGACGATAACATGTCATGGTATATGTAGGAGAAAAGTGGAAGATGGGTTTGAACAGGCAAGTTGAAGCTGAATGCCTGACTACAGATATTAAATATATTAATCTTTTGAATACTGTATCTGTAACTTTGAATTTCTGTGTCTTGTGAAAATGACTCAGTTGTTCTGGGAACATAGCGGTTGAACAGTAACTACTAGGTGATGACAATGAGGGGAAGAAACTATGAATTTATATTCAGAAGCCTTTGCAATTTTCATTAACATAGCAGACTCGTCTGCCAAAAGTACAAGAAACTTAATTTTTAGATGCATGTTAGTCTTTAGAAGTAAGTGCACTCAGGCATGGCAGACGTGTCTTTTGCTTGGAGTGCTTTTACATAACTCTGTCAACCATGATAAACATCACTGCAAATCCTGCTCATTATCTTGATGATTAGACTCTAAGGTCCCGAGTAGGAAAGGCCAAAGCAGAGACGGATAGAAGCCTCTGCTGCTCAGAATGGTCTGAGTGTAAATCTTTTCACAGTGTCACATCATCCACCTTATCAACTTAACGTATAAATATTCTTTCAGGAAGCAACACTTGAAGTACTTGTTCCAGGTGACAACTACAGAATCTCATGTTTCAGAAGAATCCCCAAGTTTAATAAGATGCATGTATTTGTATCAAGTACAGTAAGTCCCCTATATATGAATGAGATCCATTCTGAGAGTGAATTCCTAAGTCCAGTAATTTTGTAAGTCCAACAAAGTTAGCCTAGGAACCCAACTAACACAATCAGCTATATTGCACTCTACTGTAATAGGTTTCTAGTACTTCTTATACAACTAATGCACAAAACACACAAAATAAAACATTTTTAATCTCACAGTACAGTACCTTGAAAGGTACAGTAGTACAGTGCAGCAGCTGGCACACAGGGGCTGGCATAGAGTGAATGGATAAGAATTACTGGAGGAGGAAGAGAAGGTGGGAGATAGTAGAGCAGAAGGATCATCAGCAATAGGAGATGGAGGACAAGCTGCAATTTCACTCTAGTCTGATGATGATGGCACAGGTTCTGATTCCTTGTTGGATTCAATTCTATCTACCCTCTTGGGAAAAATGATCCGTTGATGTCTGGGTAGTAGCCCTTTATTCCTCTTCACAGATGACACAGTGGCACTGGATTGCATTCTCAATGGCTGCCGCAACCTTCTGGTATCGTTCTACACTTGGATCCTGGTCCTCAAAAACAGTACCTCCTCAAATAAACTAACTTGTATGATTGGGCATGAACACAGTCTCACATCTTCGAAAGTTCACAACTTAAAGGTCCATATGTAGGGGACTTACTGTATAGAAAGTTAGAGAAAAAAATGGAGACATAAAATTGCTTCTCGAAATGCAAATTCTAGTATACCATGGGAGAAGTATAGTGTTCTTTATAAGCTTCATATAGGTAAAAAATAGAAATGTCAGAAGTGAGGAAATATAGTTGGCCTTTGAGTTTGTCTCATTGGAAATGTAAGTGCTTAGGAGTTAAAAAAAAAAAAAAGTGGGCTGAAAATATTTGCTATAGCTATCTTTTGCTGGATTTGGGGATTTGGGGTTTTTTGATTTACATATTTCCTTTTCTCTATGTGTTCTATACATTTTTTATTTTTCTATAATAAATATATATATTATTTCTACATTTAAAAGTACAAGAAGTACCAAAGCAATGAATGAAACCACAGATTATATACAGTAGAGTACACTGTCTGGGTCAGAGCTGAGAGTCAGATTTGACCAACATGGTAAAATCTGTGAATACTCTTGCCAGTGTATGCATTTGCCTTCATTGATTTATACAGAGTTTGAGGGGAGTACTTGTAATTGAGGATTTAGACTTAGATATATTTGATGTGAAGATTGGGTTAGCAGTAATGAAAGTGATCTGAAGCACAATTCAGAGAAACACAGGGAGGTTTATGTGAAAAGTCTTATCAAAAGTGAAAAAAAGTAGCCTCACATGGCAATTCAGACTGACATCTGAACAGTAGGGAAAGATATGTGAGTCTGTGTGTGTTTGTCCTTATCCAGTTTTAAAAGTTGTATAAGTAGCTCGGAAGAAGGAAAAAGGGTATATGTGACTTTGGTATCAAAGAAAAACTGCTGAACCATCCTACTCCCTCACCAACTGGGTACAGACAGCTCCAAGGCTACAAATTTAGAGACAGAGCAGTAAGTAAGGGTATAATATTTTCAGTTCTCCTGTTTAGCCACTGGGACTTGAGGAAGGGAAAATCCTGCATCATCTCTGAGCTACAGGCCGATGTGCTGTGACAGTGAATACACAGGATTTGGAATTAGAAGTCCTAGTTTTTAAATCTTGACCACACCACTTATTACCAGGGTGAGCTTGGATGAGTCAGTTAATTTGTGGGTCATTTGAAAAATGTGGATTTTAACCATAACATGTAGCTCACAAGATCATTTAATACATCTCAACTTTTTCACCTAGCACATGCAAACATGATCATTTTATGATGCATTAAAGGAAAAATAAAAGCTTTGCTCATAATAGCCAGAGATGGTGTCTCCTGGGCCTGCAGAGTTTTGTAGGACTCAGAGCTTTCATGCTAGCCCTGGGAAAACTGGGATGAGGTGGCCACCCTACTGGGGCTGAGGGACTCTGGCTGCCCCAGGTGGCCACTAAGATTAGTGTACCTGTAATGCATGTGTTGCTCACTAGAAGGTTCATTAAGAGAATTAAATTAGCCAATATACTTGTATCTATGCAACTCTATTCCTCTAGGCTCTGCCTGAGAAAATGCACAGATTCATACTTCGAGAAGTAGTTATCTACTTCAGCTGTCTGCTCAGCATTTTTCATTAGACGTGATTGTTTGCCTCTGGAAGACACAAAGGTCATATCTCAAGAATAACAAAGGAAAAGGGAAACGAGGAGCCTTAACAGAGAATGGAGCATCCATTTCTGATCTGAACTGAGAGTGAGAAGGAGAAACTTGGGTAGAACAGAAATATTTTCTCTTGCCCCTTTAAGGAAGCTAGAGTAAGTAGAACTCAGCAGGCCTACATCTCTCTTCTAAAAATTTTGATATTTGACTGAAGAGGTGGTAGATACTTCCTTCCTTTTAGCATGTTTTATAGTCCAGGTCTCTGATTTTATTCACTAGATATTAGGCTTATCATCTCAACTGAGATAAGTTTCTTTTTTCCTGATGTTGAAAGCTGGGCCATGAGCAAAAATGATGAACCTCTTGGAGTCAGAATTGAAAACAGATCTTATCATGGCTTAAAACTCAACACTTCCTGCATCACACCATTGAACATCTCCCTAATGGCAATGTGTCTTATTAATATACTTTAGTTATTTCATGCTCTCAACTGAGCAGGTTACAATAGAACTGTCTAAGGAGCATTCTGATATAATAATTTCTAAGTTCCTCTAGCATCAAAATTGTATGGAGATTGTTGGACCAGATAATGTAAACATAGTGAAAATTTGATACAATATAAATATCAATAGATTTGAGTAGAAGAAAGACTTAGAAGGAGGACTGTATAATTTCAAAGACAAGTCATAACATTTTACACCAACTGCAAAAACATTGTTTATGATTAGAGGATGTAAAACATAAGGCCTTCTCTTGATGCATGTTGCATTTAGCTGAGAAACTAGTTGAGGGGATAATACTGGCATGTGAATTATAAGTGATCATTGAAAACAGGAAAGAAAAAACAGGTGGTCTTGTGGCTAAAATATACATGAATGATCTCTTGGTTTTTAAGGTTCTACTTGACAGTGACTTGGACATGGGAATTAGGCATCCGTTTGGTAGATGAATAGGCTGGTCTTGAGAGGTAATATTGGGACATCAGATCATCCAGTGCCAGACTGGGAAGGACCTTGAACATCAGCTGCGAAGCTTGGGGTTTTTGTTTCCTGAACTACTTTTCTAACTCCATATACTCAAAGGATGTGCTGGTTCACCAGAGTCAGGGGAAATGCCAAATTCATCTTCCTCTTCCCTAGTTATGTTATCTGCATAGCTTGTCCTTAGAGAAATTTTTAGACAATCAGGAGTCATGGAGGGCATTTGAACATTTTTTTAAAATTTGTATGAAGATTGAATTTGAAGTTGTGTACAATATATACTGGAAACCAGGCAACTGGAAGACTTGAAATATGGATAAAAAGCATAAGGACTATTTTGTGAGAAAATAAATGATGAGTTTTGCTCAAGGCATATTTAGCTGGGGAAAAATATGAAGTGGATAGTCAAATATAATGTTGGATAGTCTTCCAGGAATGAGGGACTAGATCGTTAGTGAAAGTTAGAGACTGGTATATAGATTAGAGATTAAACACTGCACAAGTTGATTGCTAAATGGAAATGGCAGAGATAAGATTATAGAAACCTATGAAGAGTGACTAAGAAGAATGTTAAATCCTATGGCAATGCATGCTACTACTCTTTTTCTTCTTTCAAATAACAGAATGTTAAAGTACAGTCTCGTGTTAAGTGGTTGATCACTCCAGGATATCCTTGATTGGTGTGTTCTGAGATCTTGCAAAGATCAGGAGTCGTTCATCTTCTTTTTAAATTTAGAATTGAAATTCATGAACTGTAAGTCTGGTGTAAGATTCTGATGTCTGGAGGATAGGTATTCAGCAGTATATCTATGGACAGGTTTATTAATATCTATAAATTTTTTTTCATATGAATGAATAATTACAATTTCCACCTCATTTCAGTGCTACGTGTATTCAGTGAATTAGTGTATGTAAGCATGTCACAGAATATATAACATACAGAAAACAAATGTTCATTACATGATAGTCATTAATAATCATTCCATGATTTCAAATATGCTTCAAAATTTCTGTCTTTGAAAGCTTCTTCATAGTTTAGATTTTAAACATCAAGCTGTTTTAATGAGAACTTAAGTGCTCATATCCGTGAATACCCTTTGTAACATGAGTGGATTCAGATTGCTGACTGTGATATGTAAGTTTCATACAGTCTAAGAAAAGCCAGTGTGGGTAACAGGACATACCTCAAATTAAAAAAAGCTTTGCTAGTCTACACTTGATGGGTTATTAGAAATAAGTCTTTTTATCTATGTTTAATTTCATAGTCATTCAATAAATTAATAACAAATAAGCTGGTGAAGTTGGGCAAAGAAAATGAGGTCTTATCCTGGCATTAGTCGTAAAGCCATGAGTTGGTACCTGGCATATATGCCTAGAGTGACACTGGTGAACAACTTCCTGAGGCTAATGATTTTATTATCCAGGGAAACTGCAGATAATCTAAATTTAAATATTTATTAAATATTTCAATTAACTTGGAAAATTAATAATATCACAATTTCTCTTTACAATGCGAATACACGTCTTAATATTTTTATAGATTGAAAAATGTTCCTTTTTTGATATTTTTATGTTTTGTTTTCTATTGGATATAGTAGTTATTTTGCTGATTATCACTAAGAGTTTGACTTTTCCACACACTTCCACATCTCTGCCATAGAGAGATTTATGTTTTTCTTGAAGTGTACTTCTTATGTTGGCTAACAAAAATTCTCAGTTCTATGTTCTTTAGTTATTAGAAAGTGACATATAATACAGTCATGTTGTTGTCATTTGTAAATTTGTGTGTATGAAAAGATGCTTTTAATATTTTTTCCATATAACCATGAAAGTGTTGGTTGCTTAGTTGTGTCTGACTCTTTGTGACCCCATGGATGGTAACCCACCAGAATCCTCTGCCCATGGAATTCTCCAGGCAAGAATACTGGACTGACTTGCCTTCTCCAGGGAATCTTTGAGACCCAGAGATTGAACCTGGGTCTTCTACATTGCAGGCAGATTCTTTACCGTCTGAGCCACCACAGCCAGTCATGTAATAGATAACAATATATTACTCAAAGGGCTAAGGTGAACCCAAGTGTTTAGTTCACCGCAGGGCTCGTCATCTGTGATTGCAGAATCTAGAGACCAAATTGTGTTGGCTTTGCCTCTATGAAATCATGAATGGACAAAACAAAAGGCATTCAAGAGATTGCCTGTGCCAGTCTTTGTAGTGAGAGAGACATTTGAACTGTTGTCGCCTTGTGCCAGAAGATCTTCTGGCAAGGATATTTAGGTCAGTTCCAGAAAATAGACAGTTCCTGGATGTTACTGCGAAAGGTCTCCTAGAGTCTCTAGACTCAGAAATCATCTCCTACCTCCTTCCTGCATCTAATGCAAACTAGTTAATTCTGGTTAACATGCTTTTTACTTTCCACTTAATTCATTAGTTTTCTAATCTCTTACAGAGCTATATTCTTAAAAATTGTACTCCAGGTTTAAAATAATATCCTAAAATACCCTTTATTGAAATTCAACTAGATTAAACATGAAGGGGAAATCTAGAGAAAACAGATGTTGAACAATTCAAGTCACTATGTTTAATTTTAACTTTTCAACCTTTGTTACTTGAACAGGTAAGGAATGAGAGACATCTAGATAAAGTTATGCCATATTTTAGGATTTGTTTCTCTTTCTTGGTCTCTCTCCAAAGTAGGCAGAATAATGACCCTGCAAAAATCTGTACATTCTAATTCATGAAACCTGTGAAGATATTGGGCTTCTCTGGTAACTCAGCTGGTAAAGAATCCATCTGCAATGCAGGAGACCCCAGTTTGATTCCTGGATCAGGAAGATCTGCTGGAGAAAGAATAGGCTACCCATTCCAGTATTTTGGGCTTCTCTGGTGGTTCAGAAGGTAATGAATCACCCTGCAATGTGGAAGACCTGAGTTAGATCCCTGTGTTGGGAAGATCCCCTGGAGGAGAGCATGGCAACCCACTCTAGTATTCTTGCCTGGAGAATCTCCATGGACAGAGGAGCCTCTTGGGCTACAGTCCATTGGGTGGCAAAGAGTCAGACATGACTGAGTGAATAAGTACAGCATAGTAGCTAAGACATAAAGAATCTCTGCAAAGTAGGAGATCCAGGTTCAATCCCTGGGTCAGGAAGATCCTCTGGAGAAGGGAATGGGTACCCACGCCAGTATTCTTGCCTGGAGAATTCCTAACTTACTTGACAAAAGGAAATTTGTGGATGTGATTGAATTAAGGATCTTAAAATGAGATTATCCTGAATTATCTGGGTGGAACCAGTGTAATATAAAGGTCCTTTTAAGGGAAACAGAAGGATTAGATTCAAAAAAGATGTGATGAGAAGAAAGAAAGGAGAGGTCAGAGTCATGTAAGGAAGGGGCCACAAGCTAAGGAATCAGGAAGCTTCAGCCTCTAGAAACTGGAAAAGGCATGGAGATTGATTCTCCCCAAAAGCAAACAGTAGGATCACACTCTGCTGATACCTTGATTTTAGAACTTTTGATCAAAACTGTAAAATAATACATCCCTGTTATTTTAAGCCATTAAATGTATATATAGTAAAGGGCTTCCCAGGTGGCTGACTGGTAAGAATCTGCCTGCCAATGCAGGAGATGAAGGAGACACAGGTTCAACCCCTGGATTGGGAAGATCTCCTAGAGAAGGAAGTGGAAACCTACTCCAGTATTCTTGCCTAGGAAATCCCATGCACAGAGGAACCTGGTGGGTTGCTCTGTTGGGCAGTCTATGGAATTGTGAAGCTATTGCTGCTGCTAAGTCTCTTCAGTCATGTCCAACTCTGCAACCCTATAGATGGCAGCCCACCAGGCTCCTCTGTC
>SJYW01012631.1:1055981-1071123 GCA_006410735.1 Raphicerus campestris
GTATGCATGCTAAGTCACTTCAGTCATGTCTGAGTCTGTGTGACCCTATAGACAACAACCCAGCAGGCTCCTCCATCCACAGGATTCTCTAGGCAAGAATACTGGAGTGGGTTTCCATTTCCTTCTCCAGGAATTGCAAAGGGTCAGACACAAGTTAGCAAATAAACAACACTACTACCACCAAAAAAAATTTGTAGTACTTTGTTATAGCAGCATATAGGAAGCTAGTACCCTGTCCCTCTGTTTTTTAAGATGGTCTAAATAATTATTAAACTTTATCACCAGAGTACTTTGCATCTTCTGGAACACCTGCTGTTGTTGTTTTCAGCATCCTGTCTTCTATCTTATCCAGAACTTCTACAAATTTGTACTTCTGTAATAGAACCTCTTGTGCCAATGTACCACTCTGACTGTTTGATGATTGAGGTTGCTTCTGGTATCAATCTAACAGAAGCTATTCATCCAGTATAGGCTAGGTGCTCAGTGCTGTGCTAGGTATTGTCTTAATCTACTGTATCCTTTTTTTATCTAACAGGTTGCAGTGTCTTTTGTATTCATGTGTTGAGTAATAAACTTGGAGAATGAAGTTACTTGCAACCTGAAAAATCAATTATTTTCTTGTTCATTAACTAGCATAGGAAAGGAGTTTATTTTCCTAATTGGAGAATTATATTCTCAAATGTAAATGATAAGAACAGTTTATTTGGTAAGTTATTATTCATAAAGTTATTTGCTTCCTTAATATATCAGGTGGACACTGAGTCAACATCTGAGATCTAGATGAAAACAAGTATTACAAGTGGAAGCAGCCTTTGTTCTGTCAGTCCAGCAGAGTTTCCAGAACTGTCACCCACAGAAGGGCCACTTTCACTAACAGTTATGTATGTGTGTTGTCAAATTTGAAGTACAGTTTCAAGTGGTCTGGATTGTTGTACACTACTTGGATTTGATTTTTCTTAGCAACCAATCCAATTGGCACTGAAGTACTAGAAACCATGATAACTGTGATTTTCAGACAGAAAAAAATTCAGGTAGCTCTAGTTTAGAAAGGTTTAATCATATTATTTTACAAATTGGTGTTTTAAGTGGTGAGATACCAATATATCTACCTTTGGGTTTTTTGTACATCATGCACTATTGTTAAAATAATTTATTTAAAAATGGAAAACAAAAATGTTACTTATTCAGAGATAGAGTGAATATTTTGTATGTGTTTTTTGTCTCTGTATTTTTAAATCCATACCCATTTTATAAGTTTGAGCTTCAAAAGTGGAATAAAAAAGTCCAAATTCAAGTACCTTCTTTCTCAGTATCTCCTTTCCCACTTTTCAGGATTAGCCACTGTTTACAATTTATGGCATGTTCTTCTAGAAATGTATTTTTCTCTCCCTCCTCTCCCCTCCTAATGAAACAAGCTGAAATTATTTTGTGTAATATTTATAAATCAAGTATTTTCACTTAAATATGTTACCAACAATACATAATTATATGCATATATTTTCAATATTTCTGGGAGGGTGTGCATAAAAAGCTGTAATAAGTGTTAACTATGTGCCAGGTACTGCTATTTTTAATCCCATTATGTCATTTAATTCTCACAGCTGTATTAGGTAATTCCCATTATTGTCATTTTACAGGTAAGGAAACTGAAGGGTAGATATTAAATCCAAGGCACACAATGAGTAAATGACAGAACTGTATCCTAATTTTAGCCCTGTCTTATTTCAGAACTTAGAAATTGCAGACATTTTCTCATCAAATAAAAGGTTATCATCTTTAATGCAATATTGCATATCATTCAAATATAATGACACATAATTTAAGTAAATTTTATCATTAAATATTAAGTTATTTCTTTCTCATTGTTATAAATAATGTACCTTAAAAATTATTTCACAAAGATAAGTTACTGGAACTATAATTACTGGATTACTAAATTGCCCTCAAGGAGGATTTTATTATTTTCTTCATGAATTGTTATATATTATTTATATTATAATTTTCTCTCGTCAATCTGAAAGGTCACAAGTATACCTCATTTAAAAAAATTTATTACCAATGAAGTCAAACATTTTCTTGTTTCTTGCCATTTGTACTTTTTATTGTGTGATTTTTCNTGAACAGGGAGGCCTGGCGTGCTGTGATTCATGGGGTCGCAAAGAGTCAGACACAACTGAGCGACTGAACTGAACTGATACATTATCTAGGTATATAGCAGTGTATGTATCATTTCATTTACTTTTAAAATATCTCTGTGTATGGCATACATTGGTACAAATATGGTAAAAAATATACAAAAAGTTAAAATGATCATTGGAAAGATTAGATTGTGAATGATGGTTAAAAAATTGATTTTCCCCTGCTACTGTACAATTATATTTTTAAAACAAAAGGCAGTGGAACTTAGTAGGTATTGAGACCAAGAGTTTCAATATTATATCAGAAATGCTTGCTCCAGTTTCCTGTTTAGAGAGCCACACAAATAAAAAATTTTTTAAAGAAAAAAAAAATAGACAAGCCATGTTTTAGGAGGAAACACACGTTTGACACATCTGACAAAGGACTGCATCCAGGTGATACAAAGAAATCCTACAACCTTGATATTAGTGTTAACCCAATAAAAAAATGAGAANTTAAAAAATTGATTTTCCCCTTCTACTATACAATTATATTTTTAAAACAAAAGGCAGTGGAACTTAGTAGGTATTGAGACCAAGAGTTTGAATATTATATCAGAAATGCTTGCTCCAGTTTCCTGTTTAGAGAGCCACACAAATAAAAAATTTTTTAAAGTAAAAAAAATAGACAAGCCATGTTTTAGGAGGAAACACACGTTTGACACATCTGACAAAGGACTGCATACAGGTGATACGAAGAAATCCTACAACTTGATAGTAGTGTTAATCCAATAAAAAAATGAGAAAAATATTTCAACAAATACTTAACAAAAGAACATATAGGGATTGTCTATATACACATGGAAAAATGGGCAACATCATTAGCCTCATTAGCCCTCAGGTCACCTATGAATCTAATGTTAATTCAGAAGAAGGGTAAGCATGATAGATCCTGATGATAGACTGAAGGCCCATCTTGATAGGTTACTTGGAGAACTTCCTTGCTATTTGTTTTGATGTTATTCCTATCAAAGAAATAGAATGTGACAGATACCATCAAAAACTGTAGGCATTACTTACATTTTTTTCCCATATAGATAAAAATTGTCCTTTTAAAATAGCCTAATCTGAGAGAATGTTTGTCTGGGTAAGATAAACAGTTGGTCCTTGAACAGCAGACGTTTGTACTATTTGGGACCACTTATACACAGGTATTTTTTAGCAGTAAATACTGCAGTACTCTAGGGACAGCAGTTGGTTCAATCTGCAGATATGAAAGACCCCTGGATGTGCAGGGCCAGCTATAAATTATATGCAGCTTAACTCCCGTCTTGTTCAAGGGTGAACTGTATTTGGTGGACTAATTCACAAGCTTATTTTGTTGACATGCATCTGATTAATAAGCTTAAATTTCTCTTGGTCATTTTGATTTTACACTCTAATGGAATTATGAACAACATTTTAGAATCTACCCTAAGAATGGGATTTTTCTCTAGGTAGAAAAACTATTGTGATTTTTTTTCCCTTTTGTTCTTCAGTATTTTAGCATTACTAGCCATCTTACTAAGCTCTGTTATCAATTCCAATAATTATTCAATTGACTTCTGGTGTTTCTAGAAACATTCTCTGTAAATAATGGCATTCATTGCACTTAGAAAACGCAGTACACTTAACATGACCTGAAAGTGTCCTAGGCTGCCTCCCTAGACTCGTCTCATACCCCTCCTTCCTTCACCCCTCCACTCACTGTTATGGCCTGTTTTGTTTCCTCAAATATGACAGTTCCACTTTCCAGCATGAGGGCTTTAAACTTGATATTCGCATTGCCAGAACTGCTCTTTGCACCTCTCCTCACCAACTCCTGTCTGTAAATTAGATCTCTGTATGAGACCCTTATTCAAAGATGCTTTCCCTGGCCCTAGAGTTTATATTAGGTACCCCTGTTCTCTCACATAATGGCCAGGACTTTTCCTTCAGGGAGCATTTCACAGTTTGTGTGAAACTGTATCCTCTTTGTGATGATGTGTTTGATATCCATCTGCTTTCCCACAATGCTGTAAGTGTCATATCAGCAAGAAGGATATCTTTTTTTGTCAATCACTATATTCCTACATCTAGCACAGAATGTATGATGCAGTAGGAGTGCCATAAATACTTCCTAAAAAATTGAATGCTATCAAAATGAGTTCCTGCTTTTTTCAGATAAGACCCTGCTGTCACCTGTCTGTTTAGGAGGAAGGAAGAAAAGCTTGTCTCTCTCATGATATTCATGTCTGATAGTGACTAAATAGGCTTCCACTTGAGAGACATTTGTATTTGAGAAGTACACATATTAATGAAATAGAGATTTTGGCTAGTGATAGAATTCTCAGGCATAAAACTCCCAGGTGCTTAGAGGAGGAGAAAATGAGAAAAGCAATCATTTAACTCAGAGTTGCACAGGTGACTGTCTATTTCAAGTTCCACATTTGACAAAAGACAAGATCTCCTAAAATATAAATGGTATGGAGGGAATATAAATGTAGAAAAGGAAATGATCTATACAAACAAAGTGCACTTCAAACAAAGGCTATTATAATTATATATGGTGCTGTGAGACCTTTGTAAGATTGAAAACATTGGAAACAGTTTTTCGTTGCCCTTTTCCCTAAAATGGCTAATTTTTCAGAGGGAGAGAGCCATTTCACTTGAAGAAGTTACAGGTTTTTGTCTGTGATAATGTGTAACCTGTACTTGAAGCTTGTTGGCTTTTAGGTAAGCAATGGTGCTCAAAATGGTACCCTGCTGGAGAGAGAGCTCTGCTATGAATATTCCTCAGACAAACCCTTTATACTAGATTTTTTTTTTTTTTCTGGCAGGAAAGATACCTCCTTCAGGAATCCCCATTCTTGCACCAATACCTAGTGAGTAAATTGGCTTAGCGTTACAGATGACACTTGATATTCCGATGTCTGGAGGTAAAAGCCCCTGTTTCAGTTAGAGTTAGAGTCTACACAGGAAGATGGCATTGCAAAACAGAACTGAGGAGGTTTGCTTACAAAGGCAGAAAGTTCAAAGTGCAGATAGGGGAATCCCACAAGGATGGGAATATGCATGATATATAGTAAAAAAAACCCATTTTAAGTGTTTAATTCAGTGACTTTTGTCAAATTGATACATGCTCATTTAAACAGCAAACAAAAATTCTAAATATGTCTGTTGCAAAACATTCTCTCTTGTCCCTTTATACTCAATCTCTAATCCTAGGCTATGGGCAGTCACTGAGGAACTTTGTCACTATAGATTAACTGTACCTGTTCTTGAATTATATAAGTGCAGTAATACAGTAAGTACTTGTTGACCTCAGATTCTTTAGGTCCTAAGTGGTTGATTATATTAATAGGCATTTTTTTTTGGCTATATATTGTTCTACTGTATGAATATACCACAGATTATTGGTTTTCAACTGAAACATACCAAAAATGTTTGGAGGTTTGGGGATTTTTTTTTTCTTTTTGCCACTTTTATTAAGTCCTCTATAACTATCCTTGTACAAGTTTTAATTTTTTCCAGTCATTTTATATATTTTTAAATTTTCTGTGTAGGGTATTTCATGTCCTATATAAGAAATATTTTACCACTTTGAAATTATCAAGATTTTCTTCTGCAGTGTCCTTTAGAAATTTCGTAGCTTTAGCTTTTACGTTGATGCCTATGATCCATTTAGAGTTAATTTTTATATATATTATAAAGGTAAGAGATAAATTTTACTATAGATGAAGATATAGTTGTTCTAAGATCATTTATTGAAAATACTATATCTGAGGAATTTTCTTGGTGATTTTGCTGAGAATGAGTTGGTCTTATACGGGTGAATCAATTTCTGGACTCTATTCTGACCACTGGTCTATTGATACTTGTATTTTTTTTTTAATGCCAGTATCATACTATTATAATTGCTTCAGCTGTCTAGTAAGCCTTGAAAACCAGTAGTGTATTTTTTCAATTTTATTTTTTCAATATTTTTTCATTTANTCAATTTCTGGACTCTATTCTGACCACTGGTCTATTGATACTTGTATTTTTTTTTTAATGCCAGTATCATACTATTATAATTGCTTCAGCTGTCTAGTAAGCCTTGAAAACCAGTAGTGTATTTTTTCAATTTTATTTTTTCAATATTTTTTCATTTAGTATAATTCCTTCAATTTAAATTTTTACAAGTTCTTAAAAAAAATTGCCAGGATTATAACTGAAAACACATTAAATCTCTTGTCCAATTGCTGGTTGGTTATCATCTTAAAATAATGAATGTTCTGATCAAAGAACATAAAATGTCTCTCCATTTATTTAGGTTTTCTTCAATTCATCTTTGACACTTATTTGTGTATAGTTTTTGCAAGTATTTGCCAGATTCATCTCTTAAATATTTCATGGTTTTGAGTGCTGCTATAAATTATACTTTAAAATTTTTACTTTCCATTTTTTGTTTCTCAGAATTAGAGGTAGAATTTATTTTTGTAATACTAATCTTATATTTTGCAACCTTGCCGAAATCACTAATTAGGTTTCATTTTTGCAGCTTGCTTAGGATTATCTGTATATACAAGCCTGTTTTCTGCCTATACAGTTTTATTACTTCCTTTCTAAAATGGATTGTTTGTTCTTCCTGCCATAATGCAGTGACTAGGATGTGCGGTACAGTGCTAGGTGGTAGTGACAGAATCGGCATCCTCCTCTTGTTCTCAGTCTTGAGGGGAGGCATGCTGGCTTTCACCATTAAACATGTGACCAGTAGGTTTCTCATAATTGCCCATTATTAAGTTCTTTTCTATTCTAAGAGCTTTTAATTGCTAAATGTATGTTAAATTTTGTCAAATGCCTCTTCCAAAGTCCTGCAGTAAAATAAGATTAGTAAACCTCCATTCTTACTGCTTTTTGAGAAGCAGTATTCCACCACAGTGTCAAATTTGTGTCAAAAGAGAAATGTGGCTTCAGTGACACTGAGTGGAGTATCTTTGAGGGTCAGTTTAGATACAGTGGCTGAGTCAGTGTATGTGTGTGCGCATACATTTAGATGTTATTACTTCCTATCGGTTCCTATGATTTCATATTCTTAATGTCACGTTACATGGGTCTTGATACTTTTTAATATTCTCTTTCATACTTATTCAAAATGTTATTAAAATTAGTAGTAAGAGCAATACAGTAACACCAGAACTTCACCCTATTTTCTAGAGATAATTTGAGGTGAAGTTGTTACATAGAGAATGGTAAAATACTATCTCTATTTCTGTGACTTTATTTTAGATGTTTAAACAAAGACAAGGAGTCTGGGAAACATCAAGAAATTTAGTAAGGAGAAAGGCTCCTTACTAAAATTCTTGATGTTTCTTGTTTAAACCTCATTTCTTTTGAGTGTTTCTGGCAGTGAAAATATATACCGCTGTCTAGCCTTAAATGCAAAGAAATAGAGGAAAATAACAAAATGGGAAAGACTAGAGATCACTTCAAGAAAATTAGAGATACCAAGGGAACATTTCATGCAAAGATGGGCTTGATAAAGGACAGAAATGGTACTGACCTAACAGAAGCAGAAGATATTAAGAAGCGGTGGCAAGAATACACGGAAAAACTGTACAAAAAAGAGCTTCACGACGAAGATAATCACGATGGTGTGATCACTCACCTAGAGCCAGACATCCTGGAATGTGAAGTCAAGTGGGCCTTAGGAAGCATCACTACGAACAAAGCCAGTGGAGGTGATGGAATTCCAGTTGAGCTGTTTCAAATCCTGAAGGATGATGCTGTGAAAGTGCTGCATTCAATATGCCAGCGAATTTGAAAAACTCAGCAGTGGCCACAGGTCTGGAAAAGGTCAGTTTTCATTCCAATCCCAAAGAAAGGCAATGCCAAGGAATGCTCAAACTACCGCACAATTGCACTCATCTCACATGCTAGTAAAGTAATGCTCAAAATTCTCCAAGCCAGGCTTCAGCAATACGTGAACCGTGAACTCCCTGATGTTCAAGCTGGTTTTAGAAAAGGCAGAGGAACCAGAGATCAAATTGCCAACATCCACTGGATCATGGAAAAAGCAAGAGAGTTCCAGAAAAACATCTATTTCTGCTTTATTGACTATGCCAAAGCCTTTGACTGTGTGAATCACAATAAACTGTGGAAAATTCTGAAAGAGATGTGAATACTAGACCACCTGACCTGCCTCTTGAGGAACCTACATGCAGGTCAGGAAGCAACAGTTAGGACTGGACATGGAACAACAGACTGGTTCCAAATAGGAAAAGGATTACATCAAGGCTGTACATCAATGTACAGCCTTGAGGTCTCCCTGCTTATTTAACTTATATGCAGAGTACATCATGAGAAATGCTGGGCTGGAAGGAGCACAAACTGGAATCAAGATTGCCAGGAGAAATATCATTAACCTCATATATGCAGATGATTCCACCCTTATGGCAGAAAGTGAAGAGGAACTAAAGAGCCTCTTGATGAAAGTGAAAGAAGAGAGTGAAAAATCTGGCTTAAAGTTCAACATTCAGAAAATGAAGAGCATGGTGTCTGGTCCCATCACTTCATGGGAAATAGATGGGGAAACACTGGAAACAGTGTCAGACTTTAGTGCTGATGGGTGACTGCAGCCATGAAATTAAAAGACGCTTACTCTTTGGAAGGAAAGTTATGACCAACCTAGATAGCTTATTGAAAACCAGAGATATTACTTTGCCAACAAAGGTCTGTCTAGTCAAGGCTATGGTTTTTCCTGTGGTCATGTATGGATGTAAGAGTTGGACTGTGAAGAAAGCTGAGCATCGAGGAATCTCTGCTTTTGAACTGTGGTGTTGGAGAAGACTCTTGAGAGTCCCTTGGACTGCAAGGAGATCCAACCAGTCCATCCTAAAGGAGATCAGTCCTGGGTGTTCATTGGAAGGACTGATGCTGAAGCTGAAACTCCAATACTTTGGCCACCCGATGTGAAGATTTGACTCATTGGAAAAGACCCTGATGCTGGGAGGTATTGGGGGAAGGAGATGAAGGGGACAACAGAGGATGAGATGACTAGATGGCATCACTGACTTGGACATGAGTTTTAGTGAACTCTGGGATTTTGTGATGGACAGCATGGCCTGCCATGCTATAATTTTGGGGTCGCAAAGAGTCCCACACCACAGAGTAACTGAACTGATAGGTATAGAAGTGTTGGTTGCAGTCCTGCCTTGCTAGTCATCCCTCTTTATTTCATCATCTATTTACATGTTAAAACAACAATTAATTTAATTGTAGAAAGAACTGTCTAGTGCCTAGTAACCCCCAATGCAGAACTTATAGTGAAAAGCTTAATTAGGCTTTAATTAAGTGCTCAGTTGCTTAAGCTCTGATGCCCAACTGATGTCATAACAGCAAAGATTAACATTTATATTTATAAAAGGGATATTATAAGAGCTAAAATATAACAAGTCATGTGTTTAATCCTCACAGAAACCCTGTAAGAGAAGTACTGTGAGTAATGTAATTTTATAGATGAGCAAAATGTGTCACAGTGAAGTTAAACATGTTGCCCAGGCTTAACAGGTAATGTGTCAGAATCAGAGATTTGAATCCAGGAAGCCTGACTTCAGAATCTGGTTTCTTTCTTCAGCATCAGTAGCCCAGGACACAGTATACTGGAATGGATTAGCTCCTTTCATATCTCCAGCATTCAGTGAATCTTGGACTCAGTCTTTCCCAAGTTCTCTTTGTCCAAAGCACTAAAGAGCCAGCAGGATACATGTGGGAATCATGGCACCCACTTTTCAGAACTACACAATTCAGAAGCTGTTACTTCCACTGAAGTAAATTCATTTCTGTATCAAAAGTATATTCTCTTATTTTTTCTAGTCACAAACAATTTCTTGTACTTGTAGGTAAAGCAAACGAGAGTTTCACTAAGATTCTAAACAGCCAAAGTTCACAGACTTTTACTTTCAGTTGATTTAGAGGAAACCTCACATGAGATTAAATTTTGCTTTTACCAAATGTTGCAAAATCCTTTTGTCAGGCTCAGGCTTACTGACCCCACATGTTTCTACTTGCACTTCCAAAGTTTGTGATTCCAGGAGCAATGAGAAGCAAAATGATATACACCTTTATTTCTGCTCAGTTCCTCAGTTCCCCAGGCCTTGGCTAATCTTCATGACTCCCATGGGGCCAAACTATTTCCTTTGCATCACTTATTTTCTTGCTGCAGCTGAAAATAACTTACCAAAGAAACTATTGATTAGTCCTGGATGAGAAACAGACTAAAGAGTGAAAATTTGGAAACAACCACAAGAGGAACAGAACCCATGAAAGCCAATCAAGCATTAGTAGCAATATCTTATTTGCCCCAAAAGTACCCATAAAAACAGTAAACCAAAATCCATGGTTTTGAGATGAGTATCTCCTGATGCTGAAAGAATCTTCTTTGCTATGCACCAAATATCAGTTATAGTCACATTACTTAGAGCCTGCTTCTCTCAGTAAAACACTTCACCTCTCAAATGCTAGTTCATCAACTAAGCTCCTTTATGTTGTTTAAAATTCTATTCAATGGCATAATGACCAGTAGGGCTTCCCAGGTGGTTGAGTGGTAAAGAATCTGCCTGCCAAGCAGAAGATGCAGGTTCAGTCCTGGGTTGGGGAGAACCCCTGGAGAAGGAAATGGCAACCCACTCCAGTATTCTTGCCTGGAAAACCCCATGGACAGTGGAACCTGGCGGGCTACAGTTCATGGAGTCACAAAGAGTTGGGCATAGCTTAGTGACTAAATAGCAACAATAAATGACCAGTTGTCTTTGAAATTCCATCACTCCGTAAGCTTTTTTTNCAGTATTCTTTCCTGGAAAACCCCATGGACAGTGGAACCTGGCGGGCTACAGTTCATGGAGTCACAAAGAGTTGGGCATAGATTAGTGACTAAATAGCAACAATAAATGACCAGTTATCTTTGAAATTCCATCACTCCGTAAGCTTTTTTTTTTATGTTGAATTCCAAGTTGCCAGTATAAACAACATTTCTTAGTATAGAGATGAATGTTTGATACCTTAATGTAGGGTTCTCTGGTAAATCTAATATAGAGCACATTCTTAGACCAGAGATAGAAGTGAATCTCAACATTCCTGCTAAGTCTGAATACAAATATTGGAGAATCATACCATTATTTTATTGGCTTTGGCAGACAGCCAACTTGGGTGTTAATTGAAGGGAGGGTGATAAAAACAGCAAGGTAGGATGTAAGCCTACCAAGCCACCAACTTTCAAGGAGAAGAAATCTGGGGGAAAGTAAGAGAGAAGAAAAGGGAGAGTAAGATCATTATCTTAATGTATAAACAGGACATGGCAGTCATATTTTATTGCACAGTGATCCTAGGCTATTATAGCTGACCTGCCATTTAGTACTTGACCAATTAAAATTCTTTGCTCATCAAGAAATAAGGATATGTTTGAACAGAGAGGCTATCAGAAGAGAAGAGGCGCCTGTCCCCCAAAATCCTGTTGTTGTCCAAGAGCTCTTCCCATTCCCAAGGAGATAAATAGAACTGAGAGTAAGCATTTAGAAAAATGTTAAAGTGATTTACCAACATTCAGATCCATGACCAGGGGCCCATCTGATTAAGTAGGGGTATGAAGCATTTAGTGCAAACTGCATACTAGTTAGGAGTGGGAAGACCATAGAGTGGTTTATCATGGGTAGGATTTTTAAAAACTAAATCTTGTCATCATAATAGTTTGCCTAAGAAGTAGGCAAACTTCTTTGCCTTCTGTAGTAGTACAGGATATATTTTTAGTGCCTAAAATAATGTCTGCCATATTTAGGATTTCTCTTCCTCTACCTCTTAGACAAACTGCCCTTTACTCAATGTAGGTGTTTGCTCTTCATTTCACTTGAAATTTAAGTTGCTCAGTCGTGTCTGACTCTTTGTGACCCCGTGGATTGTAGCCCACTAGGCTCCTCCATCCATGGGATTCTCCAGGCAAGAATACTGGAGTGGATTGCCATTATGTTTTTGTAATAGCCTTCAGTTAAACCTCATAGAATCATAGATTTTAACATCCTGAAAAGAATCATAAGGGGCAGACAGTCTGACATCTTTTTATAGCCAGAGTCTTCAAACTGTAGATTTTTTTTTTCTCTTTACAGTAAATAGAACTTCACAGTGGGTGTTTCTCATGATGTATAACAATGTATTTCCCACTTTTTAGTAGCATATCTATATCACACTGTAGACTTGCATCTTCTGGAAAATAAGAGCCAGTTTCACTGAAGGTACTGGGATTATTATCTTCCATCAGAGACTATTTGCCTTTTTACTTGGGTTATCCATTCTGTTTTTTAATCTTTTTGAGTTTTGGTATCTTGCTTACTTTGGCCTTATAGTCTGCAGTCACATTTTATAATATCTTCTTTAACTCATTCACATTTTATAATATTTCTGCAGATATTATAATATTACATAATATATATATATAATATAACATATTTTATATATATATTGTTGAAAGATGCATCGCTGTATCAAAAAGTTCTTAAGGAAAAATTATAATTCTAATAATTCTTATTCATACTAAGAATGAAAAAATTAGGTCTGTTGGGCTGTCTTTCATAAAAGTTTGCATTGAATAGATTTCACATGACCAATTAATACCTTAAACTACAACTATGGTATAGATTTAATATTTGAGAACTAAGACATCATATCTAGAGTTAAAATTTTGGTTCACCATGCAGTCAAGATCTCCACCTTGTTCTTTGGAGTAAGAAGATAGATGTTTTATGGGATATGTTTTATCGTAAAAGAAGCAGGGATGCTATCCATGAAGAATTGTCAAATTAAGGAGAAAAGAGTTTAACAGTCTTTATCAAATGAATACCAATAATTCTGACAGATACTCCTAAGCTATCTTTAAATTGGCAAACTGGATATATGATTAGATTGCAGCAACTCTTAACATCTCAAATAAATACTTTTCTTTGGTTATATTCTAGGAATCTGAAAACCTAGAATGTTTCAAAGGCATTCTTAATGAAGATCTGCAAAAATATATCTATATAAAAGTAAGAATGAGTATTTTTGGATAATACTATGCATTTGTCTCAGGGCTAATATAGCTAAAGAGAACTGATCCTATACAGGTACTGTTTCATAAAATAGTGCCACTACTAGCCTAATTAATAATAGTGACAAAAAATTATGGTGATGGTAATATAACAGTTAGCAGAGGTACCATATGAATAGACTGGGATGATGACTACATCAGTTGATTGAGTTCTACCTTGATATTCAAAGAGAATTTTTACAGTTCAGAATTTCATAAGCGCCCCCTACCACACACACAAATATGGGCTAAGGCAACTTCCTATCCTCTTGAGAAAGGACTACATATTGCTACTTATATTAATATGAGCTTATATATAATAAATACAGAGATAACCATGTTATATTTATGTTGTAAATCACGTGTCTCTCTCTTAGAGATTAAAGAGCAGTCCTAAGCTAATTCAGAGGAAAAGCAGAGACAAGCAGAACTTGATTTTTCCACTTTTACTCCAGAGTGTACTCTCTTCTATGGGTCTGTTTCCTAATAAATTAACTCTAAATTTTTATTTAAGCATCACATGTATAAACTTTTAAAAAAAAGAATGTGATTTACAGCTAATTTTTCAAAAGAAACAGTGGGTGCCAGCAGAAAATAACATCTTTAAATACTAATTATTTTTTAAAAGTCCACATAGAATTCTATCCTGTATAACTGTATAACG
This sequence comes from Raphicerus campestris, assembly GCA_006410735.1. Lineage (NCBI taxonomy): Eukaryota > Metazoa > Chordata > Mammalia > Artiodactyla > Bovidae > Raphicerus > Raphicerus campestris. Next base: position 1,069,876 of record SJYW01012631.1, read on the forward strand.
AGAAAAATTATCCTTAAACATAGACTGAAAAAATGCAGTGGTATATCTTTACTGCAAGCAGTGTTGAAAGAAGTTCTTTAGACTGAAGGAAAATAATTCCAAATAGAAGCATTGACTTTAGGAAAAACCAAAGAGTACAAGAAAAGGAAAATATGTTATACATAGTTATGAAAGAATATTGCTGGTTTAAGTATAAATAATACCATGTGTGGTCCATAACATATATAGCAATAAAATAAATGCCAATGATAGAGTGTAAATTGAGTTAAAGTATAATGTTTCATTCATCAATAAGTAAGTGATATGTCCTAATTTGAGGTTGACTTTAATAAGCCAGTTTACAGCTTTAATAATCTAGAGTTACCACTATAATAGAATGTAACATACAATACAAAGAAGCTAATGGGCTTCCCAGATGATGCTAGTGGTAAAGAATCCACCTGCCAATGCAGGGACTAAGAGACGTGATTTTGATCCCTGTGTCCATGGGTTGGTAAGATTTCCCCAGAGAAGGGCATGGCTAACTGGATCCAGTAATGACTACGCTCTTATTGATCTATATAATCAGGGGATAGTAACTTGTCTTTATAAAACAAAACATGATTTTTAAGAAATGTTCTTTAATACATTATGATTCTTCAATCATTTCTTTCTGAAAAAATGAGTATCATTATTTGCCTTGCCTGAATATTTACATATATAATATCAAGGTTATTAATGGCCAGTATATTTCTGGTTTGTGCTAAAAATCANCTTTAATACATTATGATTCTTCAATCATTTCTTTCTGAAAAAATGAGTATCATTATTTGCCTTGCCTGAATATTTACATATATAATATCAAGGTTATTAATGGCCAGTATATTTCTGGTTTGTGCTAAAAATCAAAAAGCAATTTATCAATATTTAGAGAATTTATGAAGTTAAGAGATGTGAATTATTGAAACATTATAGAGAATATGAGCAATGAGTTGTGTTTTAAAATTCAGTTATTCACATTATGAATATTTATTGAGAACATAATGTTTGCTACTCTTTGTGTTTGGATCCAAATGAGGTGAGATGAAAAGCATTTCAGCCTATTACTAGAGAGCCATCATTGCAGTGTGAGAGTAGAGGTAAATTCTATATAGAGCAGGGGCGCAAAGGGAGGATTGGTTGGTTTTATTCAAGTGAGACACAGAAGTCTTCACAAAGGACAAGACACATTAGCTGTATCTTAAATGATGTGGCTTGGAAATTAATATT
>SJYW01012635.1:7825-42416 GCA_006410735.1 Raphicerus campestris
CACTGTAGCCTCATGACTCATAAAGCCAGCCGGGGACGGGCCTCCCTGGCTGATCACTCCGTGTGTGCCTTTGCTCCGTGCTCCTGGCCTCCAACTCACCCTTGGGAACTGCCAGGCAGAGAGCAAACACCACCCGTGCCTTTGGGAGTTAGGTTAGGTACACTCAGCCAGTGTGAGGAACAGCTGGGATGCAGAAAAGAGAATAACGGACCTGGAGACACACTCCACGTGGCTTAATGCTATCTGGCTTCAGCTTTCTCATCTGCAAAATGGGACCATAAACCTTGATTCAGAGAGGCAGGGCAGAAGAGAGCAGGAAATCGGTAAGTCTGGATTGATAATAATATATGGCTCATGGGGCAATGTGTGGTCTCCTCTCTCTGGCCAGCCCAACAATTTTCTTGTTTCTCTTCTGGTACGTAGGTATTCTGGTCACACATGGAAGTTAAAGATCTAGAGAGAGGCATGTGGTTAGGAGAATTGGTTATTGCAGAGCAGGCAGAGCTGAGATTGCAGCCAGCTCTGTAGCCTCACCTGTATACTCCTGGTTAATCCATAGCCGCTCAGAGGCTGTTTTCTTAGCAATAAAAGAGCTAGAATACTTCTGCTTTCCCCGTAGCATTGTCATAAGGAATAAACGAAATGCGAGTCCGACAAGTGCTTAGCTTAGGGCTTACATGTTATTATAGTTGTTATGTCTTTTTCTTCCTTCCTCCTTTCCTCTTTCCCTCCCTCCCAACTTCTTTTCTCTCTTTTTTTCTTCCTTCCTTCTCTTTTCTTTCTCTCTTTCTTCCCTTCCGTCTTCCTCTCTTTCCTTTCTTCTCTTTCTTTTCTTTCCTTCCTTCTTTTCATTTCCAACTGCTGCTTTGCCCATCTTGCTAACATCTTCTGAGATGGACCACAAACAGATCACTGAGAGGAGTATTCAGAATAAAGAGCATCACTCTCCATTGGCCTCTGAAGCCCAAGGACAACCATGACATCACATCTCATCTTCCTCTCCGAATAGAGAAGATTCAGGTGGCCCTGTGCTTTCAGGTGGGATGGCAGGGGCGTTAGCATGAGAAACCGGTTAAGGAAGGTGTGAAGCTCTTCTGTGTTAGAGATCGTCCCGATCTGGCCATCACCTGCCTTTGGCCTCCTTGTCCTCTGCTTCCTCTCATGAGCAGGCAGGGTGACTCTTCAGCACCACACTTTCCCACCTCCATGCCTTGGCCTGCATTGTGGCCACTTTCTGGAATGTTCTTCCCCATCTCATTTATAAATCCAAGCAGATCCATCCTCACCTTCTCTGTGTCTTTGTGGCTTGGCCACACAGAGGGGATGTCTGTTAAACAACCATTCTTCCTATTTTGGCAGTGCTTTTTCCCCATGGGGTTAGGTTGGGGTTGACCCCCACCATCCATCAGAGTGATGTCTTCCTGTGACAACAGGAAAAGGGAAGGATGGAAAGAGCAAAGTGGGGGATGGGTCATGTCTGGGGTAATCAACTTCATTTAAAGAGCCTTCCTGGAAGTCCCCCATCTCCATTCCCTGATTGCAAAGTGCTGAACTTGAAGGCTGATCCTCAACTGTCCTCTTCCAGTTTTCTTTGGAGACTGGAAATCAACATGGCCTGGGGAAAGCCTTGTAGAGTGGGTGTCTTAACCTGGGTTTCTGTCTTTGCTTGCATTACCTTGGGGACCACATCAATAGGGGATTGAATGGAAGCCCCCTGCCAGCGCTGGTTCTCAGCTACTCACATTTCTGCTATCCTTAAGCTTCTTACCACTCACTGTCTTTGCCTCTTATTTATAAACGTTTAAAAATATTCACTTGATGCACAGTGGGATTATAGATTCTCTCATTTCTGCAATGAAAAGCCGCTCATGCATTATTCAAGAAAAATATTGTATTATTGAACAAAGGATGCATTCATCCCTTATTATGCATTCTAGTCTTTGCTACCTTATTAGTAGATGCGTTCTGTGAGGACTTTACTGATGCAGTTTGTAAACAAAGGTGAGACCAAACACTGGTGTGTTTAGATGGCAAGATTACGAGGTTATCATGATGTCATCAAATTGTATGCCTGGGAACTTATCTAGTCTTCTCAGTGCCTGGGTTCCTTCTCCCTTCCATTCCTACCAAGTGGAAGTTCAACCTTGGCTTGAACTTCCAGTGATGGAAGAAGTCTTCCAGTGATGGGAGACTCATTATCCCAATTTCACCCACTGTGGTGTTTGTGGTGAAGTTCATCTCATGTTGGGCAGGGATTCTCTCCCCATGGCCTTTACCCACTGGACTTCCCTTCTACATGAAACAGTTCTGTTCCTTTTCCTCCACAACAGCCCTTAAGCTATGTGAAAATGGAGATTGTCATAACCCACCTTGGTAATTTCTTTGAAAGGCTACATATCCTTTGATTCTTCAGCCAACTGGCCATTGCAAAAAGGACAGTCAATTGGATCAATAAATATTTATCGAAGAACCTCCCCTTTATAGTTCAGGCACTTTGATAAGCATGTTCATACCTTATAACTATTTTTAAGAATATTCATTTATTTATTTGGCTGGGCCAGGTGTTAGCTGAGGCCTGAAGGATCTTTAGCTGTGGCATGTGCGATTTAGTTCCGCAACCAGGGATAGAACCCAGGCTCCTTGCATTGCAAGCTTGGAGTCTTAGCCACTGGACCACAAGGGAAGTCCCTGAGGCTTATAACTCTTTGCAATTCAGTGGAGGATTTGTAGAGTGTTTAACTAGCAGGGTGAACTCCGAGAGTTGGTGATGGACAGGGAGGGCTGGCGTGCTGCGATTCATGGGGTCGCAGAGAGTCAGACACGATTGAGCGACTGAACTGAACTGAACTAGCAGGGTTCGAAGCTCATATCCATCCAGTACCTCTCCAGCCCTGACTCCCATCACTCTTCTCTCACCCTCCCTCCTCAGCCTCTTTGGATTTCTAGCCCTCCAACACACAAGCTCTCCCTGCCTCAGGGCCTTTGTATGCACCACGTTCACTGCCTGGGGTGCTTTCCCAAGATCTTTATACCTGCTGCTCACTTCTCACCATACAGCTTGCCACTGAAGGGACATCTCAGAGTAGCCTTTTTGGATTTCTATCTAAACGAAGCCCCCAGTCTCACCTCTGGCCCATCACTCTCCCTTCCATTGCCCTGCATTATTTTTCTGTAGCACTCTACAGTCAATAAATGTTTACTGAGCACATACTATGTGTCAGGGATTTTTCTAGGAGCTTGAGCTTCGTTGGTGAAAAAAAGTAATTCAGTAATTCTTGCCTTCATGGAGCTTACCTTCTCCCAGGAGGGACAGAGAATATGTAATATATGTGTGGATAAATTATCTGGTATGTTAGAAGGAGTTAGGAACTAGGGAGAAAGAAGCAGAGGACTGAGATGCCAGTAAGGTGAACAGGGTTGTGTGCTAATATTAAAGTCACCTTTCAGAGATGAACTTTGAGCAAGGATAGTTCCCAGAGATGAGATAATATTTTTATTTGTGTGTCTACGTATTCCTTGTCTCTTCCTTTTTGGAATATAAGATCTACGAGAATGTCTTATTTCTGTTTGCACCCAGTATCTGTCATATCATAGGAACTCAATGGATTTTTGGGAAATGACTGTCAAATGACTATATGACTAGATGAGAGGCATTGGCAAAAGTTTTTGTCCAAGGCCTAATGTAAAATGCACGAAGTTGGGACTTCCCTGATGGTCCAGTGGATAAAAATCCATTTGTCAATGCGGGGGACACAAGTTTGATTCCTAGTCTGGGAAGATTCCTTCTGTCATGGAGCAATGAAGCCCGTGCCCCAGGGCTGAAGCCTGTGCCCTTGAGCTCGCGCTCTGCAGCAAGAAAAGGCACTGCAATGAGAAGCACTCGTACCACAGCTAGAGAGTAGCCCCTGCTCACCACAACTAGAGAAAGCTCAGGCACAGCAACAAAGACCCGGAGTGGCCACAGATTAAAAAAAAAAATCCCCCCCTCAAAATCCTTGCAATTGTCATCTGCATCCTCTACTTCTTCTGTGAATTTTTTTTTAGGTCCTGCCTCCCTATTTCCTTTCCCATAGAATGGCAAGAAGGATGGAATTGCACCCATGTCCTGCTAACACATCCCATGATGTGACTCAGAGCAGGTGCTATCAATCCCATTCTGCAGATGAAGAAACTGGGGATCGGAGAGGTTCACGGTCAATCAGAGTTAGGGACCGATTGTGGATTTGAATCAGTCCTTTCCACTGACAGGATGAGCAACTGCAAGCCCACCCTCACTGGCTTTTTCTGCACTATCCTCAGAACAGAGCTTCCTTCGAGATCCAACTCTTCATCGCCTCCCCCACCTTGAATCTGAGATGGAATTTTCCTGAGAGTGAATTTGCTACTTTCTAACTCTCTCTGAACCAAGGGCAACTCCTGCTCAGCTTGCTGGATCCTCTTAAATAGAACCAAATAAATAAGCAGTAAGCTTTGAATAATTGGCTTTTGCTTCTCAAAGCCAATTGTTATCAAAATGAATCCTTCATTCTGCCTCTTTCATTATATTCAACTAAATTGTCTTTTGGGTCTCAGGGGAAAGATTAACTCTTTTCCTTCCAGATGTCTTCAGGGCAATAGCAATTTTCCCTTACCTTTCTAAAGAATCTTAGGATTTTCAAAGTCCTTTCATATAAATCATTTTGGTCCAGGTATTACAAACCATCCTGTGTTGTATAGTTACTTAGTTAGTGTTAGTTGCTTAGTCATGTCTGACTCTTTGCAACCCCATGGACTGTAGCCTGCCAGGCTCCTCTGTCCATGGAATTCTCCAGGCAAGAATACTGGAGTGGGTAGCCATTCCCTTCTCCAGGGGATCTTTCCAACCCAGGGATCGAACCCAGGTTTCCTGCATTGCAGGCAGATTCTTTACTATCTGAGCCATAAGGGCACTTTAAAAAATTGGGAATCCACAGATGGATGCATTCATTTTCAAGTAACAGAAAACTCAGCTCCAATGGACACAGAAATAAAGGGAACTTACTGACATAGAACTGAAATATCCAGAGGAAGAAACAGTTTTGGGTGCCGTGTGATCATTACTATGGCTTAATTTCTCTGTCAGCGTTGTTTTTTTTTTTTTTTTCAGTTATTTTGCAAGTCAGATTCATTCTCAAGCTGGCTTCTTCCTTGATTGCAATATGGTTACAACAAACGATGCTTTATGCTTTCTCATTCACATCCACAGAGCAGAAAGAGCGTTTTTGTTTCCACATTCCAAGAGGAAGCTGAAGGCTCACCTCAGTTGCACCTACAGAAATCATGTGCTCACTCCTGAACCGGCGACAGTGGCTCAGGCAGGGGCAGGTGTGCTAAAAATGCAGATTGGCTCGGAGTCAATTTCCCCTAAAGCATATTGATGCTGTTAGGGAGAGGGCAGAGGGTACAGATGCTGGATAGGCAGTCAACATATATCCACTCCAGATCCAGGTTAGGATGTGAAAAACTGAGGATGGAGTCGTTTATGAAAGTCATTTATTGGTCACTTGGTATTGGAGCACAGACTAAAACCTGGACTCACATCTTTGGATTCAGAGATCTTTCCCAACATCAATTTGTCTTCACCTTTTGCTAGTGCTGAATTTGTAATCTTTCTTTTGCCAGAGGCTGGGCAGTATCAGCAGAGTAAGATAGTGAGTGAGGGAAGGCCTCCTTTGTACCTTGTTGATACCNAGCCTGTGCCCTTGAGCTCGCGCTCTGCAGCAAGAAAAGGCACTGCAATGAGAAGCACTCGTACCAGAGCTAGAGAGTAGCCCCTGCTCACCACAACTAGAGAAAGCTCAGGCACAGCAACAAAGACCCGGAGTGGCCACAGATTAAAAAAAAAAATCCCCCCCTCAAAATCCTTGCAATTGTCATCTGCATCCTCTACTTCTTCTGTGAATTTTTTTTTAGGTCCTGCCTCCCTATTTCCTTTCCCATAGAATGGCAAGAAGGATGGAATTGCACCCATGTCCTGCTAACACATCCCATGATGTGACTCAGAGCAGGTGCTATCAATCCCATTCTGCAGATGAAGAAACTGGGGATCGGAGAGGTTCACGGTCAATCAGAGTTAGGGACCGAGTGTGGATTTGAATCAGTCCTTTCCACTGACAGGATGAGCAACTGCAAGCCCACCCTCACTGGCTTTTTCTGCACTATCCTCAGAACAGAGCTTCCTTCGAGATCCAACTCTTCATCGCCTCCCCCACCTTGAATCTGAGATGGAATTTTCCTGAGAGTGAATTTGCTACTTTCTAACTCTCTCTGAACCAAGGGCAACTCCTGCTCAGCTTGCTGGATCCTCTTAAATAGAACCAAATAAATAAGCAGTAAGCTTTGAATAATTGGCTTTTGCTTCTCAAAGCCAATTGTTATCAAAATGAATCCTTCATTCTGCCTCTTTCATTACATTCAACTAAATTGTCTTTTGGGTCTCAGGGGAAAGATTAACTCTTTTCCTTCCAGATGTCTTCAGGGCAATAGCAATTTTCCCTTACCTTTCTAAAGAATCTTAGGATTTTCAAAGTCCTTTCATATAAATCATTTTGGTCCAGGTATTACAAACCATCCTGTGTTGTATAGTTACTTAGTTAGTGTTAGTTGCTTAGTCATGTCTGACTCTTTGCAACCCCATGGACTGTAGCCTGCCAGGCTCCTCTGTCCATGGAATTCTCCAGGCAAGAATACTGGAGTGGGTAGCCATTCCCTTCTCCAGGGGATCTTTCCAACCCAGGGATCGAACCCGGGTTTCCTGCATTGCAGGCAGATTCTTTACTATCTGAGCCATAAGGGCACTTTAAAAAATTGGGAATCCACAGATGGATGCATTCATTTTCAAGTAACAGAAAACTCAGCTCCAATGGACACAGAAATAAAGGGAACTTACTGACATAGAACTGAAATATCCAGAGGAAGAAACAGTTTTGGGTGCCGTGTGATCATTACTATGGCTTAATTTCTCTGTCAGCGTTGTTTTTTTTTTTTTTTCAGTTATTTTGCAAGTCAGATTCATTCTCAAGCTGGCTTCTTCCTTGATTGCAATATGGTTACAACAAACGATGCTTTATGCTTTCTCATTCACATCCACAGAGCAGAAAGAGCGTTTTTGTTTCCACATTCCAAGAGGAAGCTGAAGGCTCACCTCAGTTGCACCTACAGAAATCATGTGCTCACTCCTGAACCAGCGACAGTGGCTCAGGCAGGGGCAGGTGTGCTAAAAATGCAGATTGGCTCGGAGTCAATTTCCCCTAAAGCATATTGATGCTGTTAGGGAGAGGGCAGAGGGTACAGATGCTGGATAGGCAGTCAACATATATCCACTCCAGATCCAGGTTAGGATGTGAAAAACTGAGGATGGAGTCGTTTATGAAAGTCATTTATTGGTCACTTGGTATTGGAGCACAGACTAAAACCTGGACTCACATCTTTGGATTCAGAGATCTTTCCCAACATCAATTTGTCTTCACCTTTTGCTAGTGCTGAATTTGTAATCTTTCTTTTGCCAGAGGCTGGGCAGTATCAGCAGAGTAAGATAGTGAGTGAGGGAAGGCCTCCTTTGTACCTTGTTGATACCAAAAACTTCACATAATTACCTTCTCTGGGGTTACAATATTGCTTGTTCAGTTATTAACAATCATCCATTGAGCCAGGAACGTTGCCTGGCCCAGACCATCCAGATACCCGTCTTTTAATCAAATCTTCTAGTTGCAAGACACAGAAATCTACTGGAGCTAATTTGAGCAAAAACAAAAGGAGGGGATTTATTCTAAGAGTATAGGAGTCTTGATTTTATCCTCTCTTCTCCCAGAAATTACATCATACTCTTCTAGATGAAATGTGTAATAACAATACACACACTGCTTATGGAAAATATTAATTGGCCCCGGAAGTCTCTGCAGCCTGATCAGAGTGGATTCTCTGCTCCTCTTATTATATTTGAGTTTAAGTTTAAGAAGCTTTGAACATCTAACCCCATTTGCATGTATTTCCAGCTAGCTCTTTTAGGCTTAATTAGATGGATTTTTTTTTTTTTTTAAAGGAAAGGAACTGGAAAGTTTTTCTGGAAAAAAATATAGGGGATCGACTGGAAATCTGTATGGTGACGTCTGCTCCTCTCATACCCAGTTTAGATGTTCAGTCACTGTAACCTCAGTGCATGCCCACTTTGTACTGAGTTTGCATTCTAATTCAGGTCCCACAGTTGTAAGCAAGAAATTACTCGAGGCTAGCAGGAGGCGTGTTCGTTTTATGAAGTTTCCTCTGCTCACTCACATGCAAGATCTGGGGCCATGGAAATTTTTCTTGGCCACTCAGGTGTTCAGGGAGGACAGAGTTCTACCTCTTCATGAAGACCCTGGATGAATGGCTGGTAAGAGAGTCATTTGGGGATGGTAAGAGAGTCACCTTCTTATGCATCCGGATTAAACCGTCTGGAACCATTGTCTCCAGCTCATGAATGTCATAGCTTCCTCCTCTTTCCAGAAGCAGAGGGAAGCAATATCTAGATAACCTGATGAGTAAGCAGTGAATGAATGAATGGATTCCTCTTTTGCTTCCCCAATGAATTCTTCAGTTTCTCTGCTCATATTGCAGCTTCAGAGTCAGTTGAGAATGTGTTGGAAGCATCAAATCTGAAGCCCCATTCCAGACTCTGAATCAGAAACTGTGTTTTAGTAATACTCCCTGGGTCTTTCCCAGGCGCAGGAAAGTTTGAAAAGCAAGGCTGTAGAAATTGCTTTTACATCACCTGTAGTCCTTTACTGCTCATTTGACTGCTTGTCTGCATCCAGGAGAAGGGCCAGAACCATGTCTATTCCCTTGGGTATCTTCATTTCTTATATAAGGTTTATATCCTTATATAGGGGGTATTCAGTAGCTGTTAGATGGATGAATGGATGGATGGATGGGTAAGTGGATGGATGGATGGATGGGTAGGTGGGTGGATGGGTGGGTAGGTGGATGGATGCATATGTGAATAGACAGATGGATGGATGAATGAGTGGAAGGATGGGCAGGTGGATGGATGGGTGGATGGATGGATGGATAGATGGATGGATGGGTGGGTGGATGGGTGGGTGGATGGATGGATAGTTAGATGGATGGATGGATAGGTGAATAGATGGATAGATGAGTGGATGGGTGGATGGATGAGTGGATGGATGGATGGGTGGATGGGTGTGTGATGGGTGGGTGGGTGGATGGATGGGTAGGTAGATGGATGGATAGGTGGATGGAGAAAACAGGTTTCATTGCTTGCAGGGAGGCTACCTGTTCTAGTGGCAGAAAGCTGAGGTCAGAGGAAAGGGGAGTGTCACCGAGCAGTTTCGTTGGCATCGCATTTCTTGAGCATCCTCTTTGTGTGAGGTGGTTTCCTACACAACACAACTCTCTCCCTATAAATCATTACCAGGTCGGCATCAACACCATCATATTACACCTGAGCGAGTGGTGCAGCTACACTTTGAACCGGAGGCAATACCTTTTCTTTCCTGCTGCACTGCCACTGAGTGTCTGTGTGACCTGGCTGTAAGGGGCAGAGGCTTTGGCGCCCTGCTCATCCAGTACCCCCCTGCCGTTCACTCTTCCAGACAACAGCTTCTGTCTGTGGGGAACCCACAGCTCTGCCTGAGGGCTTCCCCCAAGCTTAAGAGCTTGCTTGTCCTGAGGGCAAGGCAAGTCAGGAGTTCTGGGGAGATAACACTGTTAGGAGCAACCCTCCACCAGTAGGAACAGGTTGTTGTTTAGTCCCTAAGCTGTGTCCAACTCTTTGTGACCCCATGGACTGCAGCTCGCCAGCCTCCCCTGTCCTTCACTATCTCCCTGAGTTTGTTCAAATTCATGTCCATTGAATTGGGGATGCCATCCAACCATCGCATCCTCTGTCGTTTCCTTCTCCTTTTGCCTTCAGCCTTTCTCAGCATCAGGGTGTTCCCCAGTGAGTCGACTCTTCACATCAGGTGGCCAAAGGACTGGAGCCTCAGCTTCAGCATCGGTCCTTCCAATGAATATTCAGGGTTGATTTCCTTTAGGACTGACTGGTTTGATCTCCTTACAGCCCAAGGAACTCTCAAGAGTCTTCTCCAGCACCACAATTCGAAAGCATCAATTCTTTGGTGCTCAGTCTTCTTTATGGTCCAACTTTCACAACCGAATAAAATATTAAAAAAACAACAACAACAACACTATGACTGACTTGGTTTGGGGAAGGCAAAGGTAGTAGCGGAGATAAAAGAATAATGGAAAATAATGTAAGGTTTTTTTCAATATTCAGCAGAGTCGGTGATTGGCAACCGACTCTGGAAGCGTGTTCTACAGCATCTCCTAGAGTCTTAACGTGGTGAAGCCCCAGCTGTGCACCGTGGAGACCTAGTCAAAACACCCTCTCCATTGGTTTGCTTTGCTTCCCTGTCTCCTCTCCCTCTGGTGCTTCCTGGGATATCCTCGCAAATACACTGTTTGCATTCAGATACTTATCTTAGAGTCTCCTTCTCAGAACCCAAATCTGAGACAGGATCTATTAGATAAAAGCCCCTACAGCCATCATGTTCTGATTACCAGACACTGTGATAAGCACCTGGAGAGTGTATCTCATGGATCTTCACAACATCCCTGGGAGGTAGGTTCTGCCTGCAGATAGGAAATCAAGGCTCAGAGAGTGAAGGGAAGCGCTGAAGGTCACCTAGGCTGGTCACTGGCAGAGACAAGATTGGGACCTGTTTTTGTTTGTTGTCCTCAGCCTTAAATACCTGCCATCCCAAGAGGATCTGAATTATCCCCTGAGATCATGGATGTGGAGATTCTTCACAAAAACTGGAACTGCAGTTATCATCACTGAGTTTCTAGAAAGGACTGACTTTGTCAACAGACTTCTTTCCAAGGATGCTAGGGCAAGTCAAAGAGGGCTTGGGTTCCCAGAGGTCTGAGGGGATATTCGGAGAGGGTTAACATAAGGATTCCAAGGGACCAGAGGATAATGGGAAAATGTTTGGGCTAAGGATGTGCCTGCCTGCAACCCTATGGACTATAGCCCACCAGGCTCCTCTGTCCACAGAGTTTTCCAGGCAAAAATATTAAATTGGGGTTGCCATTTTCTCCTCCAGGGGATCCTCCCAACTCTGTGATCAAATCCTCGTCTCTGCATCTCTTACATTGGCCGATGGATTCTTTACTAGTAGCACTATCTGGGAAGCCCAGGGTCTAGGGATAGGGAAGATCTTATCAGTAGAATTAGGAGGAGGCTGGATGGATTTGAGGATGAGCTTGGAAAAAGAAAGAATGATCCGGGTCCCTCTCTTGGTCCACATCTGGTGCTTGGGTGTTGGGGAGTAGCCAAGGAGTATGATAGACAGTCTGAAAGTAGGAAAAGGGATTATATGTGGTTCATAGCAGTCAAAGGTGAACCCCTGGCAGCCACATCAATAAATTGTAGAGGGTAGACTGGCAAACAGCTTTTATNTAGTTAGATGGATGGATGGATAGGTGAATAGATGGATAGATGAGTGGATGGGTGGATGGATGAGTGGATGGATGGATGGGTGGATGGGTGTGTGATGGGTGGGTGGGTGGATGGATGGGTAGGTAGATGGATGGATAGGTGGATGGAGAAAACAGGTTTCATTGCTTGCAGGGAGGCTACCTGTTCTAGTGGCAGAAAGCTGAGGTCAGAGGAAAGGGGAGTGTCACCGAGCAGTTTCGTTGGCATCGCATTTCTTGAGCATCCTCTTTGTGTGAGGTGGTTTCCTACACAACACAACTCTCTCCCTATAAATCATTACCAGGTCGGCATCAACACCATCATATTACACCTGAGCGAGTGGTGCAGCTACACTTTGAACCGGAGGCAATACCTTTTCTTTCCTGCTGCACTGCCACTGAGTGTCTGTGTGACCTGGCTGTAAGGGGCAGAGGCTTTGGCGCCCTGCTCATCCAGTACCCCCCTGCCGTTCACTCTTCCAGACAACAGCTTCTGTCTGTGGGGAACCCACAGCTCTGCCTGAGGGCTTCCCCCAAGCTTAAGAGCTTGCTTGTCCTGAGGGCAAGGCAAGTCAGGAGTTCTGGGGAGATAACACTGTTAGGAGCAACCCTCCACCAGTAGGAACAGGTTGTTGTTTAGTCCCTAAGCTGTGTCCAACTCTTTGTGACCCCATGGACTGCAGCTCGCCAGCCTCCCCTGTCCTTCACTATCTCCCTGAGTTTGTTCAAATTCATGTCCATTGAATTGGGGATGCCATCCAACCATCGCATCCTCTGTCGTTTCCTTCTCCTTTTGCCTTCAGCCTTTCTCAGCATCAGGGTGTTCCCCAGTGAGTCGACTCTTCACATCAGGTGGCCAAAGGACTGGAGCCTCAGCTTCAGCATCGGTCCTTCCAATGAATATTCAGGGTTGATTTCCTTTAGGACTGACTGGTTTGATCTCCTTACAGCCCAAGGAACTCTCAAGAGTCTTCTCCAGCACCACAATTCGAAAGCATCAATTCTTTGGTGCTCAGTCTTCTTTATGGTCCAACTTTCACAACCGAATAAAATATTAAAAAAACAACAACAACAACACTATGACTGACTTGGTTTGGGGAAGGCAAAGGTAGTAGCGGAGATAAAAGAATAATGGAAAATAATGTAAGGTTTTTTTCAATATTCAGCAGAGTCGGTGATTGGCAACCGACTCTGGAAGCGTGTTCTACAGCATCTCCTAGAGTCTTAACGTGGTGAAGCCCCAGCTGTGCACCGTGGAGACCTAGTCAAAACACCCTCTCCATTGGTTTGCTTTGCTTCCCTGTCTCCTCTCCCTCTGGTGCTTCCTGGGATATCCTCGCAAATACACTGTTTGCATTCAGATACTTATCTTAGAGTCTCCTTCTCAGAACCCAAATCTGAGACAGGATCTATTAGATAAAAGCCCCTACAGCCATCATGTTCTGATTACCAGACACTGTGATAAGCACCTGGAGAGTGTATCTCATGGATCTTCACAACATCCCTGGGAGGTAGGTTCTGCCTGCAGATAGGAAATCAAGGCTCAGAGAGTGAAGGGAAGCGCTGAAGGTCACCTAGGCTGGTCACTGGCAGAGACAAGATTGGGACCTGTTTTTGTTTGTTGTCCTCAGCCTTAAATACCTGCCATCCCAAGAGGATCTGAATTATCCCCTGAGATCATGGATGTGGAGATTCTTCACAAAAACTGGAACTGCAGTTATCATCACTGAGTTTCTAGAAAGGACTGACTTTGTCAACAGACTTCTTTCCAAGGATGCTAGGGCAAGTCAAAGAGGGCTTGGGTTCCCAGAGGTCTGAGGGGATATTCGGAGAGGGTTAACATAAGGATTCCAAGGGACCAGAGGATAATGGGAAAATGTTTGGGCTAAGGATGTGCCTGCCTGCAACCCTATGGACTATAGCCCACCAGGCTCCTCTGTCCACAGAGTTTTCCAGGCAAAAATATTAAATTGGGGTTGCCATTTTCTCCTCCAGGGGATCCTCCCAACTCTGTGATCAAATCCTCGTCTCTGCATCTCTTACATTGGCCGATGGATTCTTTACTAGTAGCACTATCTGGGAAGCCCAGGGTCTAGGGATAGGGAAGATCTTATCAGTAGAATTAGGAGGAGGCTGGATGGATTTGAGGATGAGCTTGGAAAAAGAAAGAATGATCCGGGTCCCTCTCTTGGTCCACATCTGGTGCTTGGGTGTTGGGGAGTAGCCAAGGAGTATGATAGACAGTCTGAAAGTAGGAAAAGGGATTATATGTGGTTCATAGCAGTCAAAGGTGAACCCCTGGCAGCCACATCAATAAATTGTAGAGGGTAGACTGGCAAACAGCTTTTATCTTACATGCCAGCTCTCACTGACTGATTGTGGCTTCCTGGAGCCCTGTGTAGAGGGCAGCTCTGAGGCTACTTTTCACTTCAGAGTAAAAGAGAGTCAGGATTGATTAGTGATGTCTGCCTGGGGCCCAGGGGTGGAGCGTGTTGGTACCCAGGCCACGTGGAGGAAGAGACTGAATTCCAGTCTGAGTCAGAAGAATTCTTTCCATTAGGATCGAAGCAACATTTACATTTCAAGTAAGCTTTTGCTTTTGAGAAGTATGATTTTTTCCTTGAGAGTTTATCTTTCCTTTGAACATATGTGGTAAACCGAGGCCATATGCAAACTTACAGCTTGATTATAACTCCCTAGAGGCAAAGAAAAGAAAAAAACCAGCGCACAATTTACCGAGTAGAACACACAGAGAAGAGGGAGTTTGTTGAATGGCTTGCTTCTCCTCCTACTTCTTGCTCACAGTGGCCTGTGTTGGGTGCGTTTTGATGATGCTAAGTCTTACTGCAATCCTTTCCAAGTCTGTGTTCTCTACGTCTAGGAACTCCGGCTCTGGGTCTCATCTAAGTGATAGTGACAAGGTCTGATTGTGGGGGTTTTGTTTCTTATCGCAGATGGGAGAAGGAGGCAGGCAGCCCCCACACGAGTGGTGGTGCGCGGGTGCGCGGGTGCGTCTGCCTACGAGGAATGCCGAACACAAACTATAAATAATGCAGCCACATCTGCCCTTGGCTTTGGAGTATGTACTCTGCCGCATCACTTAACTTACTGATGCTCCGTGCAAACCTGTGTGGTGGGGAGAGTCAGACTCACACTTTTATTTTAACCCATAATTGGTACCCTCGCTTTCAGAATGCCCTGGGGGATTGACTTTTATCTCATGAGATGTTTTGAAATTGTCCTCGCGCGTTAGTTGGAAATTCAAGCATTTAGGTGAAGTTCATTTAGGAATGAACTCATTATGAATTTACATAGGGACAAATTCTGTTTGTATTTAATGTGTAATTGTCAGGTTAAATGGTTTACCAGAGTACTCGACACTGAGATTCTATTATAGGAAGTGGCTTTCCTAACACGAGCCTGGCATTCAGCAGATTTACGGGGAGAGGTATAGTATTATCCTTCCAGTGTAGAAGGCTGGTTTGGAAACACAGTTAGATGGAGTGTTGCTACAGGAAAAGGATGGGAAATTGACTACTTTGGGTTGGTAGCTGATGCCTGGAGCTTAACTAAACAGAGAAGATTGAAGTCGAGGTGAGGATCAGTGAAATGGAACGTCAGGATTGATTAGAAATGTCTGCCACAGATAAAGGAGAGAAGAAACAGTACACACACATAGGTGTCATCCTTTCTCTAAGAGGAAGTTGTTTAGAAAAGCAGGACGAGGCGCAGACACCAACTGTCCTGGAAGTAAAAAAGAATTGGACAAGGTCCATCCTGACCGCCTATTATTGGAGGAAAAGTGGCAGGCTCCAGAAAAAGCTAGTCTCTATCCTCCACAGTTTCCTATGAGAAATGAGCCAACAGCATCGTTTAAGACCTAATGCAAATGAGTTTTTCAGGCAGAGGAGAGACAGGAGAGAGAAAAGCAAAAGCTTTCTTTTGGCACTAGGTGGTGATGAACAGAACTGTAAAAAGAAAAGACTTGTGGAACCACACTGAGCACGAGGCTGTGGTTTTCCTTGAATTTCCGTGTCTTCTAGAACAGTGAAGTGGAAAGGCTTCATTCAGCTTTGGATGTGGATTAGCACATGGATCGGATGACATACCACCTAAGTCACTTTGGCCGGGTCATTTCAACATTCCAAGCTTAATTTTCTTCCTGTGTAAATTAAAACTAAAACTGTAAACCCTGCCTAACTTATGAGGTTTTGCCAAAAGTGGAGCAGTAGTTCCTTCCATGTGGAATCTGCCCGTGAGGATGTGGCCGGTACAATGTTAGGCATGTAGTGTGTGTTTGACAATATGACTCCAGAAAGGAACAATCCATTTAGGATCAGACTACCCTGGTTTTTGCTCCTATCTCTAAGGTCCTGGAATGCTTCTTCTCGGGGATCATGCCTCCCAGAATGTCTCTAGAGAAAAGAAAGTTCCAGATCCTGGTGGCTTCGGTCACTTTATCAGCCTTGTGAATTTCACGAGACTCTGAAGGAAAAGTTGTGTGTTAGTTTCAGTTGATCCCAAAGGTGATGATTTGGTCTGGCTGTCTAGACCATTGAATACCCTTCTTTCTGCAGGTCCTGGATGTTGAGTTTAGCTTCTTGATTTTTCTGCAGTTGGGAGAGAGAGACAGAGACTGCCAGCTCCACAAGGTCTTTATGAAGCGCCAAGGTGAAGACCACTGATAACTTTCTTACCATCTCGTTGTTTCTGGAGTCATGCAATCCTTGCAGACCCAAGAAGAATGAATGTTCCATCAGAGCTGTAAATGGCCTCAGGCTGGAAGGACCTGGGAGAATTGGCAGGGCAGTCCTTACCCAAATAACTCCTCTAGCAGAAGGAAAGTCTGCAGATTTCTGAGCCTGCAACCCTTTCCACCTTCAGATCATTTACAAATTGCTAACAGTGAATAGATGGAGAAACCAAGGCTTCTTGCTTGTGTTTTCACTACCCTTTATTCTGGTTGAACATAGTTGAGCTTCTGTTATAGTAATACAACCAAATAGTAGATTTTTTTGCTCATACTCGCTTCTCAGCCTTTTTGGCTAAAATCAAGTGTAGAATGGGGGCTTCCCAGATGGCACAGTGGTAAAGATTCCACATGCCAAAGCAGGAGATGCAAGAGATGCAGGTTCGATCTCTGGGTCAGGAAGATCCCTTGGAGAAGGAAGTGGCAACCCACCTCCAGGATTCTTGCCTGGGAAACTCCATGGACAGAGGAGCCTGATGGGCTACAGTCCGTGGGGTCACAAATAATCAGACACGACTTAGCAACTGAGCACACTTTGCCCAAGACCAGCCCACCATCACTCCATCCTTGGCTCTAGCTGTGTGGACTCCTGGTCAATCAGGGTGCTTCCTCAGTTTGGAATTTAAACCACAGTAATCCTTATTATTTTTTTCCTATCTGGCTATTGAGAAAGAACCAAGGCTGGCATTTAGCTGCTGCCTCCTGCTTCTCGCTTTGCAAGCTGAGAAGGTCTGGAAGCCTGTGCCCAGGGCCTGGCATCCACTGGGGCTTTGCGGTTGGGCATATCCAAACCTCTTGCCCACAGAGAAGAAAGTCTCTGCTCTTGGGGCCTGGCTGAGAGCACTGAGATAGGAGGCATTGTTCCCGCGGGCAATCAAGGGAGAAGCTCAAGCTGATTTTTCTGTCTTCTGGCAGCTGCCTTTGCTTTCCTTCCCCCTCTGGGGAAATTAGCTTGCTGGCTCAGAAAGAGGGAGAATAAACAAGTCTAACCTGAAATATGCATTAGAGTTTAGCTATTTTTGGAGGTCTCCAAGATGGAAAATGGCTGAAGACTGACCAGTTCCCATCTGCCCTGAATTAACTTTCTGAGGTTTTATGGGGAGAGGGAGGGGGCCCATGGACCATCAGAACAGTGGAGCTGAGACTGAGAGCGGTCTGTCGATCTGAGTGAAAGAAGCATGGCTGTAGCAAGTCCATTCCTCTTAGCAACCAACTCAGAGAGGAGACAGAGAAGGAAGCTGTGCTGAGATGGGCCGGGGTTGCTTCTGCTATGGACACAGTGCCTGTGGCCCCCTGCCCCCAACTCATATGTTAAAGCTCTAATGTGATAGGGCTGGGAGTGGGCCTTGGGGAGGCTGTTTGGTCATGAGAGTGGAGGCCCCCTGGTGGGATAAGAGTCTTGAAAAGAAGGTTATCTTTTCTCTCTTTTCCTGCCATGTGAGCACACAAGCAGAAGACAGCCCCATGCAAATGAGGAAGAATCTCGCACCAGACATCAGATCTGCTGGAGACTTTTGATCCTGGACTTCCTTACTTCCAAAACTATGAGAAGTAAATGTCTGTTGTCTTAGCCACCTCATCTACGGTGTTCAGTTTTGTTGTTGTGGTTCAGTCACAAAGTCATGTCTGAATTTTTGTGACCCCGTGGACTGCAGCACACCAGGCTTCCCTGTCCTTCACTGTTTCCTGGAGTTTGCTCAGATTCATGCCCATTGAGTCAGTGATGCCAACGAACCATCTCATCCTCTGCCACCCCCTTCTCCTCCTGCCCTCAGTCTTTCCTAGCATCAGGGTCTTTCCCAATGAGTCAGTTCTTCACATCAGGTGGCCAAAGTATTGGCGCTTCAGCATCAGTCCTTCCAATGACTATTCAGGGTTGATTTCCTTTAGGATTGACTGGTTTGATCTCCTTGCCATCCAGGGGACTCTCAAGAGTCTTCTCCAGCACCACATTTTGAAAGCATGAGGGATCTTTAGCTGTGGCATGCAAACTCTTACTTGCAACATGTGGGATCTAGTTCTCTGACCAGAGATTGAACTCAGGTCCTCCTCACTGGGAGCATGGAATTTTAACCATTGGACCATGAGGGAAGTTCTTCATGTCCCTATCTTTCAAAAAAGTGACTGCAGACTACCCATGTATCTATTGACAGATTAATGGATAAGCAGGTATGATCCATACAATGCGATATTAGTCAGCCACTGAAAGGAATGACATACTGATTCATTCGACAACGTGGATGAACCTTGAAAACAAGATGCTGTGTGAAGAAGCCAGACGCAAGAGGTCACACGTTGTGTAATTTCTATGAAATGTCTAGATTAGGCAAATCCACGGAGACAGAAAATAGATTAGTGATTTTCAGGAGCTGGGGGAAGAGGGCAATGGGAGTGCCTGCTTAGTGGGTCTGGGCTTCTTTTTGGGGCACTGAAAATATCTTAGTGATGGTGCTTGCCAAACACTGTGAATGTACTGAAAGCCATTGGACTGTCAACTTTAAAAGCGTTCATCATCAATTTCATGTTAGATACATTTACCCTAAAAAAAAAAAAAAAAAAAAAAAGGCAATGCATTGGTCCTTATCCTCTGGTAGCATATTCGGGTCACCTAGGAGCTTTAAAAAATGGATGCCAGACCCACCCCTAGGGATTCTCATTCCATTTTGTTCTTGTTTGTTGGTTAGTCACTAAGTCGTGTCCGACTTTTTCTGACCCCATGGACTGTAGCCCACCGGGCTCTTATGTCCATGGGATTTCCCAGGCAAGAATCCTAGAGTGGGTTGCCATTTCCTTCTCCAGAGGATCTCCTTGACTCAGGGATTGAACTCATGTCTCCTGCATCGCAGATTCTCTATCGCTGAGCCACCAGTAATTTCTAAAACTTGCACTGGAGATCCTAACCTGCAACAAGGTTCAGAATCGCTGAACCCTCTCTAAGGTTCCTGCCGACCCTGCTTCCCTGTTGAGAGTGAATTTAAGTCAGTTCCTCCTTTCTTTGGTATTTTGAATCTTCTTTGCGGAGTAAAAGCCTTGAATCTTTTTTTGGGGGGTGGGGGTGGGGTGGGTAAAGATATTACAGACACGGACTTGTAGGAGAGGTAACTTTTGGAGTGCGGGGGATGGTAATGGGAGAAGGAGAGTTGCTGGGTGCCTTTGAAACCACACATTCCCCCAGTGCACTCGATCCAGCCTCTTCGCTACAGGAAAGCGTCTGTGCACTTCATCTCAACGTCTTTAAATACCTAAAACCACACATACAACATTAAGCATTTAAAGGTACTGAGACTTAAATGGGCTCAATCCCATTCAAACACTTGAACTGAGGAACTACTGGTACTAAATGAGTGTGGGGTCTGGCTGCTCACCTCTCAAAAGCCAGTAAACAGACCAGGTTGGTGCAAAGGAAACTTTGCTTTATTTCAGATGCAGGCAATAGGGGGAGGGGTGCTATGGGTAGAAAACAGCACAGTCATCTCTAACAGTTATCTTCAAATTGATGGTCTGACCCGCCTCATTTGGACTGTTTTAGGCACAGTTAATCTTCAGTTCCACGGTCCATTTATTCCCATTTCCTTGAGGTCAGTTCTCGGAATTGTGGCAGCTTATGTCATAGCTGCAGTCTGGTCATTATGTAGTTAACTTCTTCCACCTGGTATTTCAGTACCTATAAGACAGCTCACAGGATATGGCTCAGAATATTATCTATAGTCCTTGAGAAGGAACCAAAGGTCCTTGACTGTGTTTAATATCATACATTAGTGATCCCACATTATTATTATTTGGTCTCCTTTGACTGCTTTCCTTTGTTTCTGTATTTCTCATATCTCTGATTAAACTTATTCTTTGACTAAAGAATAGTCAGAAGGCAGGCAAGGACATTGCGGGGAGGTGGGCAAGGACCATAGGGTCTTGCTCCTTTTCACTACTGTGTGCCCAGCTTTGTGCTAGATGCCAGTGGGGGTGAGAAAGAAACCAGGATGAATCACAGCTCAGTTCAGCAGCCCACCATCAAACAGGGGAAGACAGAAGCATTGTAAAAGAGAACAGTAACCTTCCTACCAGGGCATAACCTGGATCGACAGCCTGCTGTGTGTGAGGCCTTTTATATGGACCATCTCATTCTGAGACGGCTGTCACCTGCTCCAGGTGTGATGGTTACTTTTAGGTGTCAGCCTGACCAGGCTCAGGGATGCTCAGAGAGCCGGTAGCATGTTATTTCTGGGTGTGTCTGTGAGGGTGTTTCTGGAAGAGATTAGCAGCTGAATCAGTAGACTGTAGAAAGATCGCCCTCACCAATGTGGGCGGGCCTCATCCAATCTGTTGAGGACCGGAATAGAACAAAAAGGCGGAAGAAGGGCAAATCTGCTCTCTCCGCTTGAGTTGGGACGTCCGTCTCCTGTCCTTGGACCTCAGCGAGTCTCGCCCTCCCGCCTCTGGACTTGGGCTGGAACACACACCGCTGGCTTCCCTGGCTCTCAGGTTTTGGGTTTGGGCTGGAACTACACCATGGATTCTCCTGGGGCTCAACCTTTCAGATAGGAAGGAGGTTGTGCGACTTCTCAGACTCACTAATCCCACAGGCCAGTTTCTTATAATGAACCTCTTTCTGTGCATCTCTTTGCTGTTGCTGTTGTTCATTAGCAAAGTCGTGTCTGACTCTTTGCAACCCCATGGATTGCAGTATGACAGGTCTCCCTGTCCCTCAGTGTCTCTCAGAGTTTGCCCAAGTTCATGTCCATTGAGTCAGTGATGCTATCCAACCATCTCATCCTCTGCCACCCTCTTCTTCCTTTGCCTCTAATCTTTCCGAGCATCAGGGTCTTCTCCAATGAGTCAGCTCTTGGCATTAGATGGCCAAAGAACTGGAGCTTCAGCTTCAGCATCAGTCCTCCCAATGAGTATTCAATGTTGAATATTCAATCCTGTGTATCTCTATGTGTATCCTATTGGTTCTGTTTCTCTGGAGACCCCTGACTGATGAACCAGGGTACATGGCTGGGATGTGGTTGTCACAGACTCTCAGCTGCTGGCCACTGTACTTTCCCTCTTGTGTTTACAAGGCTCACTCTGAGCTTACTGCTTGGAGACTTAAGTGGCATCTGGAGAACAGAGAGTAGGGGGAAGTCATTTTACAAGATGAGGATCTGCCTTAGGAACCTGCCCACCATATATTTCTCTCGAGCTTTGTGGTCCAATATGAGGGTCATGGGCCATCTGTGTAGTTATGTAAATTAATTAAAATTAAATTGAACTGGTCACACCAGCCACAGTTCAAGTGGTCAGTAGCCAAATTCAAATTTATTATCTTATCGTTCCAGGGAGTCAGAAGCTGAGAAAGCTCTCAGTGGGACAAAATCAAGTTTTCAGCAGGCATGCATTCGTTTCTGAGGCCCAGTGGGAAGAATCTGTTTTCTGTTTTTGCCATCCCCTAGAAGCTGCCTTGGCTCATGGTTCCCCCTCCATCTTCAGAATCACCAATGGGCAGCTGAGTATTTTTCATTGACATAACTCTGAACTCCTGTCTCCTCTTTCACATTTAAGGATCTTTGTGGTTACAATGGACCCATCTTGATAACCCAGGGTAAGCCCCCTCTCCCAATTTTAAGATCAGCTGACTAGCAACCTTAATTTCACCTGCTACCTTAGTTCCCTTTGGCCGGGTAACGTTGCACCTTGGAAGGAAAGCTATGACAAACCTAGACAGCTTATCAAAAAGCAGAGACATCACCTTGCTGATAAAAGTCAGAGCTATGGTTTTTCCAATAGTCATGTACAGATGCAAATACTGGACCATAAAGAAGGCTGCTAAGTCGCTTCAGTCGTGTCTGACTCTGTGTGATCCCATAGATGGCAGCCCACTAGGCTCCTCTGTCCCTGGGATTCTCCAGCCAAGAACACTGGAGTGGGTTGCCATTTCCTTCTCCGATGCATGAAAGTGAAAAGTGAAAGTGAAGTCGCTCAGTCGTGTCCGACTCTTAGCAACCCCATGGAGTGCAGCCTACCAGGCTCCTCCATCTATGGGATTTTTCCAGGCAAGAGTACTGGAGTGGGTTGCCATTGCCTTCTCCAACAAAGATTCTTTTGAATTGTGGTGCTGGAGAAAACTCTTGAGAGTCCCTTAGGCTACAAGGAGATCAAACCAGTCAATCCTAAAGGAAATCAATTCATTGGAATGTTCATTGGAAGGAGTGATGTGAAGCTGAAGCTCCAATCCTTTGGCCACCTGATGTGAAGAACTGACCCACTGGAAAAGACCTTGATGCTCAGGAAGATTGAAGGCAAAAGGAAAAGGGGGCGGCAGAGGGTGAGATGGTAGGATGGCATCACCGACTCAATGGACATGAATCTGAGCAAACTCCAAGAGATAGTAAAGGACAGGGGAACCTGGCGTGCTGCAGTCCATGGGATCACAAAGAGTCAGACGGGACTTAGTGACTGGAGAACAACAACAAAATGATATATTCAAAGGTTCTGGGAATTAGGGTGTGGACATCTTTGGGAGATCATTATTCTACTCACGACTGCATCTAAAGTTCTAGTAGAAATCACAGCAAAAGACATATTCATGTATGTGGAGGATGCGTGGCAGGTGAGAGGTGAGGCTTTGTGATTTGAAAAGCAGTGTAAGGTGGACGTAGAAGAGGCTTTCTGGATTTCTGGAGTGAGACTGCCTGGGTTAAAGTCTTGCATGAAGACCTTGGGCAAACATCCTGGAGCCTCAGTTCCCTCATCTGTAAATGGAAAATAATGACAGAATCCCCCCTCTACCTGATCCCTCCCATGTCTTGGTGAGAATTAGAAGAGATAATGCATATAAAGGCTTGGCAGATAGTAAACCTTGAAATGTCAGGTACCATTTGGAAGCTAAAAATGCCTTCACATTACAGTTTGAATGTGTTCTAGCTTTGAAAATAGCTCCGAATTCCATTTATGTTAAGAACCACATTCTGTTCTCCATCCCTGTGTGCGAGATGGCCCCTGGGAACTGGATGGTCCTCAGCACAGGGAGAAAGGGAGTTCTGTGTGTTCCCAAGGTGACAGCAGAGTGCTGGGTGACCCAGAGAGCCACCCTCTGCTCTCAGCTTCAGACCTGGGAGGACTTGAAGTTCAAAAACCTATTACGCTTTCACAGATCTAATAGCAATACTTCTGTCATCTTGAGTGCAGTGAAATCAGCTAGTGCTGATGTATTTCAGGAAATTCCTAGAATCTCCCAATTATAAGGGAATCTATTGGGGTCGTTCACACGAGGCTTGCTTATTCTTTATCATAAATGGCTAAAATCGTCACCCCTCTTTAAATGACCCAGAGATGGCAATTGCGTTTTGCTGTGCCTCACTGCTTGTGAGATCTTCATTCCCTGGGATTGAACCTGGGGCCACGGGAGTGAGAGCACCAAGGGAATTCCCTGCGATACCTTTAAGATAATAAGAATAAAGGGATGGGTAATCCATGCACATGGTATAAAAAGTTTCGCTGCCTCAGCAGTTCTCCTCTCTAGGGTCAACTATTGATACTGGTTTCTTTTTGAGAAAAATATTTAAGTAATTAACTCGGCTGCATCGGGTCTTAATGGCATCACGCCGGGTCTTTCACTGTGGCACACAGACTCTCTAGTCGTGGTGAGTAGTTGCGGTGTGTGGGTTTAATTGCTCCTCGGCATGTGACACCTTAGTTCCCTGACCAGGGACTGAACCCAAGTTCCCCACAATGTAAGGCGGATTCTTAACCACTGTACCACCAGGGAAGTCCTGGTACTGGTTTCTTGTGAGCCCTTCCCAGGGTGCACTTACATCCTGTACATTATGCTGTATCTGCTCCTCCCCCACTATCCCTGACACCAGCTGACTATTCACCATTCTGTACTCGCCCCACCCCGCCCCTGGTCAGTTTCAACAATATGTCTTGGAGACTGTTCTCTATTGCTACAAAAGCAGTATTCCATTTTAAGCATGTATCGATACTACAATCTATCTTACTAATAACTTATGTATAGTTTTTAGATGGTCTTCACTGTTTTGCTATTGCAAGCAATATTGGAAATAATTTTTGTATTTACAGTGTTTCACACAGGTCCAAATATGATAACTTTTTCCAGTGGAATCACTGCATTTTAAAAGTATGTGGACTTTTAATTTAAAAAGTTTGTGCCTTTGCTGGCGGGAATGTAAACTGGTTCACCCAGAATGAAAATAGTATGGGGGTGGGTCCTCAAGAAATTAAAAATAGAACTACTAGATGATACAGAAATGCCATTTCTGGGTGTGTATGCAAAGGAAATGAAGTCATTATTTTGAAGATGTATCTAAACACTCATCTTCATTGCAGCATTATTTACAATAGCCAAGATATGGAAACAACTTGTGTCCATTGGTGGATAAAGAAAATGTGAAATATTCTCACCACACACACAAAATTATAATTATGTGATGTGTTAATTAACCTTCCTGTCGTAACTGTGTTTCACTATATATCTATATTGAAAAAACATAAAAAAATTGGGGCCAAATTTCATTTCATATAAGTTTATCAGCAATTGTGAAAAATGACTATTTTGCCACAACTTCCATGACAGTTTTTTAAATCAAATATCCAGATTTTTGCCCATTAACTATTAAAAATATTATTGTAGTTTAAATTAGCATTTATCTGGGACTTCTTTGGTGGGCCAGTGGTTAAGACCCTGCAGTGGAAGTGCGGGGGGCACAGGTTCAATCCCTGGGCTGGGAACTAAGATCCTGCATGCTATACATCCAAAAAAAAAAAAAAGAAAGAAAAAAAAATCAAATGTACCTATTAAAAAAGTGTTTTAAAAAAATAATAAATTCACATTTATCTTATAATCAGTGTGAGTGACTATATTTTAATATGTTTAAGAACCATTTATATTTTATTTTTAAATGAAGGACTCTTAGTCCATTTTTCTATTGAGTTGTGAGCCTTTTTGTTACTAGATTTATTTATTTCCTAGATTTCTAGAATTTCTTTATATTTAGGAAATGACCTTTGCTTTTGGTTCACACAAACGTTTTCCCCAGTTCTATCGTTTTAAACTTCGTGGTTTTTAAAGGCAGAAATTGCTTATTGTATTTATTCACATATACCATTTAAAATATGTGGATTCTGAATTTTGAGTTATCCTTAATGTTTTCTGGTCATTAAGAGTTTATTTTAAAAAAACTCCATTTTTTTTCTCTTAGTATTTTACTGGTTCCATTATTTTATGTTTAAATCTTGTCTCCATCTGGAATTTGTTTTAGTGCAAAGGTATGAAATAAGAATTCGACTTTATATATCTCCAGATGGTTTTCCAGTTGTTACCATTTATGGAGTCATCTGTCTTTCTCCTGCTGATATGAATGCAATGCCATTATGTTAACATCATGCATGTACTGGAGTTTATTTCTAGTCTCTTTCTATTTCTTCTGTAATTATCTTCCCCTTTGGTTTTTGGCGGTCTCTAGTGCTTTTTTTTAAAATTGAAGAAAGTAGGGAAAACCGCTAGACCATTCAGGTATGACCTAAATCAAATCCCTTATGATTATACAGTGGAAGTGAGAAATAGATTTAAGGGCCTAGATCTGATAGATAGAGTGCCTGATGAACTATGGACTGAGGTTTGTAACATTGTATGGGAGACAGGGATCAAGACNAAGGAATGATGCTAAAGCTGAAACTCCAGTACTTTGGCCACCTCATTCGAAGAGTTGACTCATTGGAAAAGACTCTGATATTGAGAGGGATTGGGGGCAAGAGGAAAAGGGGACGACAGAGGATGAGATGGCTGGATGGCATCACCGACTTGGTGGATGTGAGTTTGGGTGAACTCTGGGAGATGGTGATGGACAGGGAGGCCTGGCGTGCTGCGATTCATGGGGTCGCAGGGAGTTGGACATGACTGAGCGACTGAATCGAACTGAACTGAACTGAACTGAGTGCTTTTTGTCCCTGCTGCTGCTGCTAAGTCATTTCAGTCCTGTCCGACTCTGTGCGACCCNGGGTCGCAGGGAGTTGGACATGACTGAGCGACTGAATCGAACTGAACTGAACTGAACTGAGTGCTTTTTGTCCCTGCTGCTGCTGCTAAGTCATTTCAGTCCTGTCCGACTCTGTGCGACCCCATAAATGGCAGCCTACCAGGCTCCCCCATCCCTGGGATTCTCCAGGCAAGAACACTGGAGTGGGTTGCCATTTCCTTCTCCAATGCATGAAAGTGAAAAGTGAAAGTGAAGTCGCTCAGTCGTGTTGGACCCTCAGCGACCCCATGGACTGCAGCCTTCCAGGCTCCTCTGTCCATGGGATTGTCCAGGCAAGAGTACTGGAGTGGGGTGCCATTGCCTTCTTTGGTTTTTTGTCCCAGGTCATTTTAAATCACAGAAAGGAAGTTTCTGCTCTTTTGACTGCAGTGGCTTCGACTCGAATATAAACTCAGGATTGAGAGGCTGGCTAATTAGAAAGCGGGGTGTGAGGGCCAGGAAATTCCTCTCCATCATTAGCCACAATCATACTCTCTCAGGATTCAGAGGCTTCACATTGCTGCACTGGAAAGATGGCATTAAAAGTGAGTTGACCTCCCCTTTTGTGGAGGACTGGTTGATGATAACCATGATAATACTGATGATTATAATCTACCATCCTGTTGGTGCTAAGCACTTTAATGTTAGTTCACTGATTCTTCCACTAACTGATAAATTATTTAGTAGCATATTTATCCCTATATTACATAAGAAGAATGTGAAGGAAAGCGAAACTTATGAGACAGTACGAAATAGAGAAGGGGTTTAGACCTAGACAGAACTGATTCCAAAACTAGGACTTTTAAAAAGTTTTTAAAAAGCGTTTAATTTTGTATTGGAGCATAGCTGATAACAATGTTGTGATAGTTTCAGGTGCAGAGCAAAGCGACTCAGCTCTACATACACATGCATCCATTCTCCCCCAGAACTTCCCTCCCATCCAGGCTGCCATTTAACTTTGATCAGAGTTCCCTGTAATATACAGTAGGTCCTTGTTGGTTATACATTTTCACTATAGCAGCGTGTACATGTCCATCCCAAACTCCCTAATTATCCATTCCCCTCACTTTTCACGCTGGCAACCATAAATTTGTTCTGTGAGTTCAGGGAGTCTGTTTCTGTTTGGTAAGTTCATTTATCATTTCAAAGCTAGGACATTTCTGTACTGCAGAATCTTTGGCACAACATGACTAATGAAATGCACTGTGTTCATTTATTGTCTCCTTCATTAATTCACTCCATAATCACTTTGGACCTCTTGGTAGTTATTAACAGGAGTTGGAAAATCATACACCTTTTGGGGTAGGCTGATGACATAGTTACCCAGATGGGGTACCATAGGGAGTGGTGGGGACTGTGGCAAATGAGAGAGCATGTGTCGTGTCTAAAGTTGGTGCCATCTCTCAGCCCAGGCCATTTTTGCCATGCAGAAGGGTGAGCTGAGCTTTGTCCAATCTTCAGATTCCCAAAAGGAACCAGAAATTCAGATCTTCAAGTGAAATCTCCTAATTTTTAGGTGTCAACAAATTATGAAAATCAATGTATGTCCTTTAAAACTCAGTACTTAATTCTAAAAGATTCCTGTTAGATAGGGCATTAAGCAAATAGAGATATTGATTCAGCCAAAATTGACTCAGCAAGGGAAGGGAATGAATTACTGATACACGTATAAGATATGAATGAATCTCAGATAATCTGAGTAGAAGAAGCCAGACACAAAAGAATGTGTTCGGCATACATCCATTATTTGAAATTCTGTGACAAGTAACAGTAACACATGATGAGGGCAGGGGTTAATGGGTAATGGAGTGAGTACCCTTTCAGTCGTGGTAGTAATATTCTGTATCTTCACAGGGTTTGGATTAAACTGATGCATGCATTTTTCAAAACCGGGTTCAGGAGGGAAGAGACGTATGTATACCTATGGCTGATTTATGTTGCTGTATGGGAGAAACCAACACAGTATTGTAAAGCAATTATCCTCTAATTTAAAAGGAATAAATTAAAAAAAAAAAACCCTAGTGAATGAGCTTCCCTGGTAACTCAGCTGGTAAAGAATCCGCCTGCAATGCAGGAGACCTGGGTTCAGTCCCTTGGTTGGGAAGATCCCCCGGAGAAGGGATAGGCTACCCACTCCACTGTTCTTGCTGGAGAATCCCATGGACAGAGGAGCCTGGCAGGCTACAGTCCATGGGGTTGAAAACAGTCAGACACCACTGAGTGACTAAGCACAGCACAGTGAATGGACACTTGAAAAAGTATATATTCCAATATATGTAAATTGTATACCAAAATCTGTTAACACATATTGAATTCTAGTTAATGTCAATCATCCTGAAGTATTTAGGAGAAAGTATTAACATATGGATGTCTACAACTTCCTTTGAGATGAACGTAAGAATATGACGGATTAATGGAAGGATGGATGGAAAGATATGTGATACATGAAGCTTAGTAAAATGTTAATGAATTGGCGGTTGCAGTGTACTTGAAAATTTTCATTATAAAATGCTGGGGCACTTCCCTGGTGGTCCAGTGGTTAAGAATCCACCTTGCAATGTAGGAGACACAGGTTCGATCCCTGGTCGGGCAATTAAACCCGTGTGCTGCATTTACTGAGCCCCTGCTCTGGAACCTGTGTGCCACAGCTAGAGAGCCCGTGTGCCACCACGAAAGATCCTGCATGCTGAAACTGAGACCCAACACAGCTAAATAAATATTTTAAAAATATACAAAAAATGGGAAAACTAGCAACTCCCCCCAATCCAATAAGAAACTACATGTGAGCTTAGTACGCACATGCACGCATGTGCACACACACACATCCCTGTGGGCTAGACTTGGCTCTGTTCCATTATGTGTCCTCATCAGCCCATTACATGGTGTTGTCTCTGCAAGTTGATTATAAGATCGTTCCTGAAGTCGAGCTCTCCACCTTGCGCAGGGCTTAATAGGTCTGGCATGGTTCAGTGGGTGAAGGTATGAGGAAATCCATCACTTGATGACATCATTAACACTTCTCCAACATGCCCTGTCAGAGATAAAAGTGAGCCTGGCCTCCTTCTCATCAATCAAGGGGCAAGAAGAAAGCCATTCTGGCAACACAGCTCCTTCGTTCCCTCTGCTAATCCATCTTGCTACATCAGTACTCTCTCTATATACGTGACATTTAAATTCAGAGGGGACAAATATTAGCCCGGCACAGTCCCTTCATTAGCAAATAGGGTTTCAGAAGAGTGTTTACAGGCTGCCTTGCTGTTCCCAGTGTTGGCTGAGGAGAAAACAACCTTCACTCGTGGGCAGCATTTCAGGGCAAGGGGCTGTATGTGGGTTGAATACCCATTGTGTGTCCTCGGCTGTGGCTGGGAAAATAGAAACTACGCTTAAGGAGTGTCAGTCTTGGAGGCAGTGCTGGAATTGCACGGAGAAGGGAACAGGATGGAGAAATGTTCCCTCTAAACACAGTCTCTAAAAGCTGCACCTTTGCAATGATTTTAAAAGGCAAGCTGTCATCATAGCAAGGGTTAAGACTATGATGCATACGATTAGACGAACCAAGGGTCAGCTTTGTAAGTACGTGATTGATGCATCAGAGGTCAAACCTGGAGACATTTTGAGATTGTAGTCAGAGTAGCACCTTTTTATGGGGTCTTCTCTTATGCTAGTTGAATTATTCACTGGACTATTCACTCCTCCCTGGAGGAAAATAATGCTTCCTTTTCTCAATGATGTCATACTTTTGACCTCCTTTGGCCAATGAAATGGGAACAGAAGTGACATGAGTCACTTCCAAGCAGGAGATTTAGGGGCTGCATTCTCTTTTTCCCTCTGCCAAAGCCATGTCTCAGACTGCAGCTGTTCCTGCAGCCTGGGGCCCAGAGAGAAGAGATGTGGAGCAGAGCTCTGTGCTGGCTGCGGTGGATTTACAAGATGAAGGAGATACAAAATATTTGTTACTGTCAAGGCATTGGGCTACTGGGGTCATTTGTTATGGCAGCGTCACCTAGCCTACCCTACCCGATGCAATCCACAGCTAACAAAGGAGGTTCCTGCCCAGATCATACAGACAGGATCTTCTTGACATGATGACATCTCTGCAAAACGTCTGCCTAGTTTTGGAAAAGCAGAACTACACAGTAGAAATTAGCTTGGATAAAGACAATATAATTTAGATGCAATTACGTGTTGCGAGTGTGGTTGCTAAGGAAAGAGACCAGGTGGGCTGGTAGAGGTGGGCATGGCTATTAGGGACGACAGAGCGCAGGGCAGTGGTCTAGGGTTTTGGCCTTGAGTTCTGGATATGCTTTTCACTAGCTGTGTATGTTTAGTCGCTCAGTCATGTCCGACTCTTTGCGACTAGCTGTGTAGCTTTGGACTGAACTCTTGGTGTTTCCACTCCTTTGTGCCTGATAGATGGAGTTTTTGTGAACTAATAACTGGGTCGATTGTAAGGTCTATCATCAGGATTCAGGTTTTTTTTTTTTTTTTTCCCTTTTTTTTTTGTCTCCTTTTCCTCCTCCTCTCCTGTGTGGTCTGAATAATAATACGGAGAAATGGTGGATGATCAGAAAGTGTAGCATATGCCTGGAGATAAGGTTCTAGCCTGCCCTATGGAAGGGCCTTATCCTCTGAGTTTCCAGCAAACATATTTGGACGGCAGCTTTGCCATTCATGTTTAGCTGCTTAGACCTTTGGATGAACCAAAGGGAGGTGGGGTGAATACACAGATCTTCCCTCAAAAAAAATTTTTTTTTAAATGCATAAAATAGAATAATCAGAATTACAAAGTTTATTGCTGGCAAAATATTTAAAAGATACAAATATGTGTGTAGAATAATACACACATTTCTTTATTAGTGTGTTAAATATAACTGGAACTATTGGCAGATCTAATAACTACGGATATTTCAGAATTCTGCTGATCATAAATAATATTTTTCTATGATTTCAACACATGTATTGTGATGGGAAAATATCTGTGGTTTCCTTTGGTGACAAAGTCAGAATAAGGCAAATACAATTGTGCTGGTTTGTCTACATTCAGCTGAAGGAAATAAAAACTTTCAGCTAGAGGTTATTGAAAACTTTTTTCTAATTTGTTCCCATTCAAGTTCACAGATTCCCTAAATTCTATTCAGGACGCCTTGAGGGTCTGTGGACTTCAGAATAATCTGCATTAGCTTCATTTTCTTTTTTTAAAATTTATTTTTAATTGAAGGATAGTTGCTTTTAAAATTTATTTTTTAATTGAAGGATAATTGCTTTTCAGAATTTTGTTGGTTATTTAGCTGCATTTTCTTAAGGACATTATATCCCTTTTCTGAACCTCAGTGTCCTCACTTGCAAAATGGGTGCCTTGCCCTTGATATTCTTTCTAAGCATGGGATTTGATAATCCTCAGGTGAGGAGCCCTTGTGGGACTCTGCCTCCCCGGATAATGGATTTCAAGGAGTGACACCAAGGTAAAGAATGAGCACACCCAGCTGCCTCCCCTGTAGCCCAAAGTCCTATGAATTGACAAGAGAGAGGGAGAGGAAGACAGAGGATATAAATGAAAAAATATATAAAGCAACAAACTGGAAAAGGAGAAAGAGTGCAATAGCAAACCAAAATTCTTGAGAAATCTTTGACACATCAAAACACAATCACATATTTGGAAGAACAGCCATTGGAAACCACAACCTAAAACATGCTTAAAAGAGTATCTAATTTTAAGATACTTGACACACTGACCTGGTGCCAGTCTTCGTACTTGGATTATTTGTGTTAGTCTTCATGATGACCCTTTCATGTAGGGATATCCAAAAATATCCATTTTATGGATAGAGAAACTGAGGCTTAGTCGGTTCAGGGACTTTGCTTGAAATCACACAACCAGAGAGTAACACAGCTGAAAATGTTTAGCTGTGTGGCTTCAAAGTCCATGATCTCATCCATTGTATTCTCCTGGTAGTTAATTGCTGTATTTAATTCATAGGCAGGAAGACGCTTTTATTATTTTTATTTTTTCATTATTTTAAGTCCTGCTAGAATCTGCAGGCTTAAGAACCGGGATGAAAATTGTTCTGGCACCACTTCTGGATCTGGAAAAAGCTTAAGATTCACCATTCCATTTTAAGGGCAGTGTGGTCCTCATTAACCTGCTTCCAGGTCAGCAATGCAGGAAGGAGCTGTCTAGCTTGGGGGCTGTCAGGGGAACCCACATTTCCCCATCCCAAAATATCTGCACTTGAACACACTTAACTCACTGTTTCTCTTCGTCTCTTCTCTGAACACCATTTGCCCCAAAATACTCTTTGACATTATCCACAAACATTGAAGAGACTTTTATTTGGCCCTGACCTTTGTACAGTTCCTACTAAATGAGTGTCAGTGATGAATTGGGGATGAATTATGAAATGGGGATGAATTATTTATAGGCCTGAAGGGAAGTCAAAGTTGCTTTTATTCCTATTGAAAGTTTATTAGAAGGCCAAAGAACACCAAATTAATTATGGTGCCTCACAGAAGGAACCCAGCCAAACTCAAGGGTGCTTATTAAAACCGGGGTGCTCCCCATGGCTGGGTCCCTGGAAATCCCCATAAACCTGGGCTGTTGTTTGAAGTGAAGTGAAAGTCTCTCAGTCATGTCCGACTCTTTGTGACCCCATGGACTATTCAGTCCATGGAATTCTCCAGGCCAGAATACTGGAGTGGGTAGCCTTTTCCTTCCAGGGGATCTTCCCAACACAGGGATTGAACCTAGGTCTCCCAAATTGTAGGCAGATTCTTTACCAGCTGAGCTATAAGTGAAGCCTTTCAAATGCCTTGTCAGGGAGCAAAAGTCTATATCCTTTCTGACAAGAGGCTGCCAGGATGAGAGCAGAGATATAAGGAGTTTTGGGGGCTTTAGAGACAACCATGAGGGTGGTCATTTATGAACTTATTTAATAAATCAACTGACATTGATTGAGCACCTACTTGAGGCTGGGCATCGAGAGGAAGAGACAAGTTCATTAACTTATTTGTGCAATGGTTCAACAAATATTTAATGTCTCCTCTTGAGAGGTGCTGTTTTAGGCCCTTGGATGTGTACCAGGGCTTCGCTGGTGGCTGTGATGGTAAAGAAGCCTCCTGCAATGCGGGAGACCTGGGCTTGATCCCTGGGTTGGGAAGATCCCCTGGAGGAGAGCATAGTGACCCACCCAGTATCCTTGCCTGGAGAAGCCCCATGGACAGGGTCCTGCATTCATGATAAAGATGCTATTCCTGTTCTCAGGAGCTCAGTCTAACGAGTCCTTAATCACCACCATCATCATCATCGTGGTTCTCATTGTCATTATTTATTGAATGCTTACTATTTTCCAGGCACTGCACTAAGGGCTTTACATGCATTAATTCAACTAATCTTCATCAGTACTCAATGAGATGGGCTTATTACTATCATCCCCTTTTCACAGTTTAGAATACAATTATAAAGTTTAAGTAACTCGCTCAAAGAGTCAGACCCTGGAAGCTGTGGAGCTGGGTTTCAAGCCTTGGTAGTCAGCCTACCGTGAAATCTGTTATTATGGGGCTTATATATGGGCTATAAGACTCAGAGGCACAAGGAAATCAGGAAAGGGGTGTCTGAATTGGGTCTTTTTTAAAAAACAAATTCAACTTCTTTGTTTTTAAAAAAAATTTGTTTATTTATTTGGCTGTGCCAGCTCTTGGTTGGGTCACATGTGATCTTAGTTTCTCTGGCACCACAACTTGGAAGCACAAGGGAGCTTTTAGTTGTGGCAAGCAAACTCTCAGTTGCAGCAAGTGGGATCTAGTTCCCTGACCAGGGATCGAACCCAGGTCCCCTGTATTGGGAGCATGGAGTTTTAACCACTGGACCACCATGGGAATCTCTTCTTTATTATATTTTAAAATACTGCCACAATAAGCTTGTTCTATTCTAAAAGTAGAAAAGAGATAGTAAATATGTCTTTCTTTTTCTGCATTTTTTTCTTTTCTTTCTGTCTTTCTCTTAGGAAAAGGTCAGATGGGTTCCCCTAGACTCTAGGGAGGCAGAACTGGGGATCTGAGTCTGGGTATGTGTCAAGAGACAGACAGAGGAAGGTTGGGAGGGTAGGTGACAAGTCACCGTGCTGGGTGTTTTCTGATTTTTCTTATCGTTTTCTCAGCCACCTGACTGTGTAACTGTTGTACTCCCTAGATGCTGATTTTAACAGTGAAGGACACAGAGGTTGAGAGAGGGGGACACCTTTACAGTGAACAGCAGAGTGACGGCTGAGCCGGGTTTGGGGGCAGCTCCGTCTATGCTCCTGGTCCCACCTGCGCTGTACCCCGGCTGGGACCGTCC
>SJYW01012635.1:43667-67088 GCA_006410735.1 Raphicerus campestris
TGGGACCGTCCTCCCCCTCCCCCCCGCCCCCCGCTGCCTCCCAGCTCCACCCCTCTCAGGGGCTTTAAATCCCTCAGCTCAGGCTCCTGAGAATGGCAGTGAGGTCCTCCTTCTTGCCCAGACATATGCTGCTGCTTCTCACCATTTCTTCGTCTGCCCTGTGGGTGCCTCAGGGACCCTGAGGATGCAGAAAGTCCCCCTCTGCTACTTGGGCACTCTTGGATCTTATCAGACATTTTTACCATAATATTTACATCTCAGCTAAAGAGGGGAAAAAGAAAGTGGCCATCCTCCCAATACACATCCTTGGCTTAGATTCGCCCAGGCAGGGACCATTGCATCTAGAAGTTGTCATCTAGAGAGAGAACAGTGGAAGGACCAGAGGATGAAGTGTAGGGCTGCCTGGGTGTGGGAGGAGGGGAGGGAAGCCCCAGCAGCCACTGTGGGGAATACCGGTTTATGGCATGTCTGTCCTTGATGGTGTGTGTTCAGGAGAAATGATCAAACATCTCAACAGACCAGGCAGTGGGGGAACTGAATAGTGAGCAAGACCCGGTGCCTCTCCTCTGTCCTGTGGAGCTCAAGGTCTAGTGAAGAGTCTGCTAGGCTCACGGGCCCTCTTGGCAGGGGAAGCAGTACTGGAGGGGAGCAGAGAGCTGATTTTGGAGGGGAGGGGCCCTGGTGGGCTGCCGTCTGTGGGGTTGCACAGAGTTAGACACTACTGAAGCAACTAGCAGCAGCAGCAGCTTAACCCAGGGGAGGTGAGGACAAAGACTTTTCCTCACCACATTTGAGACTAGTTCCTCTGAGTCCTCTTCCCCATGAGGCCTCAAGACTGACCTTGAACTTCAACGAGCTTGACCGTGGGCTTGAACCAGCACCACCATAGTTTTTCTAGCAGTTCATGACTGCACCCTGGGATGAGTCTAATCTTCCTTAAAATGCTGCCTGAAGAAAATGTAAGGATGTCCACAGAACTGGTTGTTCCAGCCAACTCCTGAATACAGGACCCTCGCCTCTTTGGGAGGCTTGGGGCCTAATTTCCAGCAGCACCAGTTAGCAAACCCAGATGGCTCAGATGGTAAAGAATCTGCCTGAAATGCTGGAAACCTGGGTTCCATCTCAGGTGGGGAATATCTCTTGGAGAAGGGAATGGCTACCCACGGAGAATTCCATGGACAGAGGAGCCTGGCGGGCTGCATGCAGCCCATGGGTCGTAAAGAGTCCGACAGGACTGAGAAACTAACACACACACACATCCCTCCCTCCCATTTTTTTGTGACTTTTCACGTCCCTGTCTCTGCAAGATCATTCCACTCCTCCTTCTACTCCCTCATTCTCCCTTTAGAGATCTACTCATCTCTGTGCAAATCTGGATGGAGGCCTGCTCTTTTTCCTCCTGTTGGTAGTTACTGAATAAAACCTGCTTTTGCTGCTTCAACTAAGGTCTGGTTGTTTTTCTTTGGTGGCGGGAAGCATGATCTGGAAGGATGCATGGAGAAGTGACGTGAAACTAGGGCATACGGGTGAACCTTCTGTGGAAGGAGTGGTTTGTGCAGCTGATACATGTGGTTTAAAGAACTGGGCCAAGTTTGAGGAGGATGGAGAGAAAGTTGGAAAGGTGGTTGACCCACTAGCAGAGTGGAGGTGCATGTATTTTTGGGTAACACTTGATGTGCACCTTGGTGCAACTGTGTTTCCATAAGAGACCGTCTCGGCTGGAGAAATGGAGACTGCTTTAAACTGCAGCGAATCCAGGATCAAGTCAGGATGTCCAGCGACACTGGATAATTGATGGTCCCCTCTCTGCCTCCTAGCTTTCTCTTTTCTGGAGATCCTTTGTGCCGTTGGATGCCTGTCTCCTCCTTGCCTCTTGAGAGGTGGAATTGTAATCATTGTGGCCCCTGGATGGGGATATTTGGGGGCTAAGAAGTCTTCCTTCCTTGTGAAAGTGTTAGTTGCTCAGTTGTGTCTCTTTGCGACCCCGTGGACTGTAGTCAGGCTCCTCTGTCCATGGAATTCTCCAGGCAAGAACCATTCCCTTCTCCAGGGGATCTTCTTGACTTAGGGATTGAACCTGGGTCTCCTGCTGTGCAGGCAGATTCTTTACCATGTGAGCCACTGGGGAAGCCTTCCCTCCTTGTAGCACATCCCATACCTGTACAAGTGCCAAGTGCCAAGTAAGTTGTTTGAGTCACTCTATGCAACCCTATGGACTGCAACCCACCAGGCTCCTCTGTCCATGGGATTCTCCAGGCAAGAATACTGGAGTGGGCTGCCATGCCCTCCTCCAGAGCATACCCCACAGTATTGTTCATTTTTGTGATTCAGCTCCACCAGAAGTTGGTGTCTTCCATCTATAACCCCTTTAGCTTTCCTGAAACAGGATTCAGGGCTTCGCATTCATGAGTTCATCCTTTCCTTCTCATCCTGTTCACCATGCCACCTGCTGCAGGGACGCCCTGAAGATCCCTGTCAGTGTGTCGTTTGTGGAATACAGGGGACTGGAAGCTGCCAATTTCCCTTCTCTCCTTGGAGAGTTTCTGTATGGTAGTTCTTTGGATGCCTAATGTTATGGTGTTTGACTTGATTAAGCTTTTTTAAAACTTTTATTTTATATTGGATTGTAGCTCGTTAACCTAGACAATATATTAAAAAGTAATGATATAACTTTGCCGACGAAGGTCCCTATAGTCAATGCTTTTGACGACTGGAAAAAACAATGCTGGTTTTTCCAGTAGTCACATATGGATGTGAGAGTTGGACCGTATAGAAGGCTGAGCACTGAAGAACAGATGCTTTCAAATTGTGGTGCTGGAGAAGGCTCTTAGAGTCCCTTGGGCAGCAAGGAGATCCAACCAGTCAATCCTAAAGGAAATCAGCCCTGAATATTCATTGGAAGGGCTGATGCTGAAGCTGAAACTCCAGTGCTTTGGCCACCTGATGTGAAGAGCCAACTCATTGGAACAGACCCTGATGCTGGGAAAGATTGAAGGTAGGAAGAGAAGGGGACAACAGGTGATGCTTAGATAGCACCACCAACTCAGTGAACGTGAATTTGAGCAAATTCCAGGAAATAGTGAAGGACAGGGAAGCCTGGTGTGTTGCAGTCCATGGGGTTGCTACGAGCTGGACATGACTTAGTGTCTGAACAAATAGCCAATTAACAATGTTGTGGTGGTTTCAGCTGGACAGCAAAGAGACCCAGATCTACATCTACATGGATCCATTCTCACCCAAACCCCACTCCCATCCAGGCTGACATATAACATTGAGCAGAATTCCCTATGCTATAAAGTAGGACCTTGCTGGTTACACATTTTAAATATAGCAGTGTGTACATGTGATCCCAAGCTCCCTAACTATTCTTTCCCCCCATTCTTCCCTCCTGCCAACCATAAGTTCATTCTCTAAGTCTGTGAGTCTGTTGATTAAGCTTCTGTTGAATTTCTTACTGACATTTTCAGGCACATATATTCTTACATTTAAGAAAATCAGTTTTACGAAAGTTTGAGCACGTGGAATTGACAACTGGCCCTAGAACTTGTTTTTTCACACACATTGGAAAGTTGGGGGGATTGGAGCACATTTTTATAAAGTGGTCCCTACTGCCACAGTGTGCTTCTGGTAGAGCAAGCAATTTTCATATAAATGAAGAAATAGAGCTGAACTTCAAATTTTGAAAATGGAGTTTTCAGGAGATTATGTGATCTGGGAGATCATATTGCTTCCCGAAGAAGGTAATACTTGCCTGGCATGAGAGAAAAGAGATTTCACGCGAAGTGCTGCAAAGCTCTGAAAACTCTTCAAAAATCATTTGTTGTAGCAACACCACCAACAAAAAGCCTGAGACTTGGCCACTGTGGTATTTTTTTTTCAATATTGAATTGGTTTTTTTTGTTGTTTTGTCTCCAGGGAAAACCTATCTACAATTATATAAGAAAAGTCTATGAAAAAGTTGGATTTACTTTACAAAATCACTTTCCTGAAATATATCTACCTGCTAAGGCAACAAGATGCCTCTATGGAGATGAATAAAAATCAGATGCTCCAAAGTCAGAATTCTGGCAATGGTCTAAAGTACTGTTATTTGATTGTCACTTCTCCAAGCTGTTTTGGGGACCCAAGGTGGATACTGGGGCGAACTTCAAGGAGATGCCCCATAGTGAACATCAAGGAAACAGCTGGTCGTGTTTGGAGATCAGTTGCTAAAAATACCTCCATATGCTGAGGCCAATCACCCATGGTGGGAACTTGTCAGATTTCTCTTTAGTAACTCCGCAGCTTGAAGTGTGCATGTGACAAACTCCAGACGCTCTACTAATGGTCCGAGATAGAACTGGGAGGAAACTGGGATCTTCATCTCTGGTGCCCCAACACGGATGGAATGCAGTTCTGAAGATGGTATTGGTCTCAGGTGAATATTGCTTCCGCGGTGGCTCAGATGGTAAAGAATCTGCCTGCAATGCGAGAAATTTGGGTTTGATCCCTGGATTGGGAAGATCCCCTGGAGAAGGGAATGACTACCCACTCCACTATTCTTGCCTGGAGAATTCCATGGAGAGAGGAACCTGGCGGGCTACAGTCCCATGGGGTCACAACTAACACTTCCACTTTTCACTTGCACTTATGTTGCCCATTGCTCCTTCCTAAAGTTTCCAGTACGATTTACGGCTCATGTGACGCTCATACAACTAAAGCTAAATAACAGTGAGAATTACAGAATCTAAGTCCAAGGCCATTTTGGCATCACTGACTTGATGGACATGAGTTTGAGTGAACTCCGGGAGTTGGTGATGGACAAGGAGGCCTGGCGTGCTGCAGTCCATGGGGTTGCAAAGAGTCAGACACAACTGAGCGACTGAGCTGAACTGAAACAACAGTGAGAATTACAGAATCTAATTCCAACGCTATCACTCGATTTAAGACCATTGTGGGATTTTTTTACTTCATTTTCAGCTAGGATTCCACTGGCTGGTGGACTTGCTATGTGGGTTCTATGTTTAGCATCTCACATACCATCCCCTTTCAACCTAAAGGATTCAGTGTCTTTGTTACATCTATTTTATAGATGAGAAAACTGAGGCACTTAGAGATGAAAGATGTCTGCATTTCTACCAGGAGTCAGGGGTCCAGCTGTGATGGGAACACATCTCTGTCTGATGTCACAGCTGCAACTTTGTGTGTGTGTGTGTGTGTGTGTGTGTGTGTGTTTGTTGTTGTTCTGTTAAATACGATCAATAACTTTATTATTTTGTGAAAGTGTTGAACCTATATTATAAAAATTCAAGCCATTGGAGAAATATACAGAAGAAAAATAACTTACCTTGTTTCACCCTCTCTAGAAAAACATAATTAATATTTAGTGACTATCATTCTAGGCATCACTCCATGTATATACACAGACATCAGGATAGGGAGGTCAGTGCAAAGATAGATGGAAATTATTCTGCTAAATGTGAGCCTGCTCTTCATCTTATTCATAACAAAAATAATTACTTTAACTTTTACCTGAAGAAAATTAAATGGAAATGGAATTTGAAGAAATTGTTAAAACGTAGATAGCAAATCCCTTCCCAGAAATAATTCTCATCCCAAAGTCATTCCTCTAAAGTAAAGAGGAAAAT
Source organism: Raphicerus campestris (assembly GCA_006410735.1). Lineage (NCBI taxonomy): Eukaryota > Metazoa > Chordata > Mammalia > Artiodactyla > Bovidae > Raphicerus > Raphicerus campestris. The sequence continues at coordinate 49,295 of SJYW01012635.1, forward strand.
TATGGACTCATTTCATGGCTAGAATCTTTGTTTTTCAGCAACTTGTTTCACTTTATCAAGGTTGGAGAAGGAAATGGCAACCCACCCCAGTATTCTTGCCTGGAGAATTCCATAGACAGAAGAGCTTGGCAGGCAATGGGGTTGCAAAGAGTTGGACACGACTGAGTGACTATCACTCACTCCTGTAAAAGGTGAGGAAATAGCATGCTCATATTCTTCTTGTCTGTTGTTCCCAACCTCATGGTTTTAATTATGTAAGATATGTGCTTACATTTTCAAGGTCATAGTGTAGGAATTAAATTCTGTAATTCTCGCTGTTATTTAGCTTTAGTTTTAGATTTAAACAACTCTGTGCTTAATCCCAGGTGTGTCCTTGAGCTCTGTTGATTCATTTCTTATTTGATTACATTTCATTGTGAAGCTTTTTTTTTTTCAAGAGAAACTCAGAGGTGTTGTATTCTCTGAACTCTTGTAGGCTTGATTTCTATGACTTTCTTTTAAAATAGGATTTTATTGAGATGTAATTTTAGTACATAGAAAGCACAAATCCTAAGGGTGCAGCTTTTTTGAGGGGACTTTTGTCAGTTGCTTCATGGGGTGTGTGAGCTACAGATTGGCACTTGCCAAGGGCAGAGGCCATCTGCCTCTGTCCGAACCCTCTGCTGCGGCCACTCTTACCAACACCCCCGAGGGAGTTCAGGGTGGAGAGTGCGGCCCTCTACCCCAGAGAAACTGGTGAAGTAGGATCTTTAGATAGATATTTTCAAGCACTGATTTCACGATCCCAATCTTTGCATCTCTTCATCTCCAGAAAAGTACTAAGTCTCTTCCTGATGGCATCAGCTCCTTGTGACTAGCAGAAAGCCTCTTGTAAAGTAAGCCCATGATTGCATTGAACTCCCCGCTTCACCAAAGTTTTCTATATTGATCTTCCCCCCACTACCTCTCTGGAGCAGTTTCTCTGACTTATCTGAGATACTGTGTCCTGGGCTGCGGCCCTCATTTTGCCCCAAATAAGATTCACGTTATGCATCTCACGTTATGCTCTCACGTTATGCATCTTTTTAATCGACAGGTATAACTGACAAAAAATAAACTGCCCATATTTCAAGCATACAGTCTGGTGTGATGAAGTAATCAGTGAAGCTAAAGCAAACCAAAGATTAAGAGACAGTATCTGTAGCCATATACCTGACAAGGGGTTGATATCTAAAATGTGTAAGGAACTCATACAACTCAATAGCCGAAAAATCTGAATATTCCAATTAAAAACTGGGCAAAGGACCTGAATGGACATTTTCCTAATGAAGACCTACAGATGGCCAACAGGTATCTGAAAAGATTCTCAACATCACTCATCATCAGGGAAGTGCAAATCAAATGAGCTATCACCTCACACCTGTTAGAATGGCTTTTACTCAAAAGATGGTTGTTGGTTAGTCCTTAAGTCATTAAGCCCTTAAGTCCTTAAGTCACTTTTTGCCACCCCATGCACTGTAGCCTGCCAGGCTCCTCTGAGTGTGGACACACGCATCAGAGAGTAAGTACTCTATTTTGTCTGAATTTTTTTTACTCAGCATAATTATTTTGAGATTCAGCCCTGCTGTTGAGTATAACAATAGTTCATTCTTTTTGCTGCTGCATGGTCTTTCATTGCATGGATGTACCATGATTAGTTTATCCATTTACCTATTGGGCTTCCCTGGTGGCACAATGGTAAAGAATCTGCCTGCCAATGCAGAAGACACAGGAGATGAGAGTTTGATCCCTGGGTCAGGAAGATCCCCTGGAGGAGGGCATGGCCACCCACCCCAGTATCCTTGCCTGGAGAATCCCATGGACAGAGGAGCCTGGTAGGCTACAGTCCATGGAGTCACACAGAGTGGGATACAACTGAGCACGCGTGTACTAAATAGCCAATTGATGGACGTCTAGATTTTGGCTGTTACAGATAAAGCTGCTGTTTACATTTGTGTACATTCTTTGGATGGTTGTATATTTTCATTTCTCTTGAGTAATCTGGGTGTAGAATGGGCTGAATCATCTGTTAGATGCATATCTGAGTTTTAAGACACCGAGAAACTGTTTTTCAGAGTTGTTGTAGCATTTTAAACTCACCAACAGCGGATGAGAGTTCCAGTTCATCTGCATTCTTGTCAGCTCTTGGTATGGTCAATTTTTAAAATTTTAGCCATTCTAATAGCAATACCTTGTGGTTTTAATGTCCATTTTCCTAATGACTAATGATACGGAGCATCTTTTCATGTGCTTGTTGGCATCCATGTATATTCTTTTTTTTCCATGCCAGATATAATAGCTTACATCTGCTATCCCCAACCTCCCACTCCATCCCTCACCAAACCTCATCCCCTTTGGCAAACACAAGCCTGTTCTCTATGTCCTTGAGCCTGTTTCTGTTCGTGGATAGGTTCATTTATGCCATACTTAAGGTTCCACATATAAGTGATGCCCTCTGGTATTTTTCTTTCTCTTTCTGACTCACTTCACTTAGTATGATCATCTCTAGTTGTATCCATTTTGCTGCAAATGGCGTTATTTCATTCATTTTTTTAATGGCTGAGTGGAATTCCATTATATGTATGTACCACATCTTTTTTCATTCATCTGTCAGTGGACATTGAGATCGTTTCCTTGTCTTGGCTACTGTAAATAGTGCTGCTCTGATTCTGGATCTACGCACAGGCGTGAGATGGCTGGATCATACAATGGACATGAGTTTGAACAAACTCCAGGAGATGGTGAAGGACAGGGAAGCCTGGCGTGCTGCAGTCCATGAGGTCACAAAGAGTTGGACACAACTGAGCAATTGAACAATAACAGTGGTAATTCTATTTTTATTTTTCTGAGGAATTTCCATACTGTTTTCCATTGAGGCTATACCAACTTACATTCCCACCAACAATGTAGGAGGGCTCCCTTTTCTCCACGTCTTTTCCAGCTTTTGTTGTTTTGGTAGAGTTTTTACTGATGTCCGTCCTGACTAGTGTGAGTTGGTACTCCAGTTTTGATGGGCGTTTCTCTAATTATTAATGATGTTGAGCATCTTTTCATGCGCCTGGTGGCCATTTGTATTTCTTCTTTGGAGAAATGTCTGTTTAGGTCTTCTGTCCATTTTTTGATTGGGTTGTTCATTTTTTGTCATTGAGTTGTATGAACTGTTTATATATTTTGGAAATTCAGCCCTCGTTGGTCTTGTCTTTTGCAAATATTCTCTCCTGTTCTGTAGGTTGTCTTTTCGTTCTGCTTCTAGTTCCTTTTGCTGCACAAGAGCTTGTCTTGTACACTTGATCAGGTCCCGTTTGTTTTTTCTGTTTGTTTTATGCTTTGAAAGACTGACCTAAGAAAACAATTTATGTCAGAGAATGTCTTGCTTGTGGTCTCTTCTGGGAGTTTTATGGCGTCATTTCTTAGGTTTACATCTTTAAGGCACTCTGAGTTTGTGTTTGTGTACGCTGAGGGGGTGTGTGCAACTATATATGTTCTTTATTAAAATGTCAGTTCAAATGTTTGGCTTATTTTTCAAAGGGGGTTGTTTATTTTTCTTAGTTTTGAGCTTTGAGTGTTCTTTGTATAACCTGGACAGAAGTCCATGATCAAATATATTTTCTACTGTGGCTGGTCTTTTCCTGTTCTTAACAGGATTTCTTTTTCTAACTTAAAAAAAAATGGAAATGTAGTTTGATTTATAATGTGTTAATTTCTGCTGTACAGCAAAGTGATTCAGTTAGACACACACAGACACACACAGACACACACACACATATTCGTTTCTGTATTCTTTTCCATTCTGGTTTATCACAGGATATTGAATATAGTTCCTGTGCTCTACAGTAAGACCCTGTTGCTTATCCATTCTATTTATAATAGTTTGCGTCTGTTGATCCCAAACTCCCAATCCTTCCCTCCCCCACCCCCTTGGCAACCACAAATCTGTTCTCTAGGTCTGTGAATCTGTTTCTTCAATAATGTCTTTTGAAGAGTCAAGAATAAAAAATTTGACAAAGTACATACTAGTCATCAAATTGTATTTCTTTTATGGATCATGCTTTTGGTGTTATATCTAAGGAATGTTTGCCCAACCCAAAGTTACAAAGATTTTATTTTTTTAAGGATAAAGCTAGATTCCACTAACTTTCTTCTAAAATTTTTATAGTTTTAGATTTTACATTTAGTCTGGATCCATTTTGAGTAAATTTTGTATATAGTGTGATGTGTTCAGCCAAGTTCTTTTGAGGGTGAATAGCTACCCAGTTTTCCCATAAATGTTAATTAGACCAAGTTGACAGTATTTTTCAAGTCTTCTATATGCTTATTAATTTTCTTCTACCTGCTGTATTAATTTCTGAGAGAATCTCTGGCTATAGTTTAAATTTTCTATTTTTACTTGAGGTTCTATCAGTTTTGCCTCACATATTTTGAGCTCTGGTTTTTTTTTTTTTTTGAAAAGCCCACCTTTCTGACCATCCTGGGGGTCAAACTAGACCAGTATGGGGCCTTTCCTGTGACCTGATGATACCCTTGGATTTTGTCCTTCTTAGAGATGATTTTTTTATTTTTGGATAAGTCTTTCACATCTGTAATCTTTATTTTCAAGGAAATTGGCTTCCTGCTTGATGCGCTGAGACTCAGCCCCCACCCCCCCACCAAATAATGGTAATAATGACAATAGCAGCTCCTGGCTGCCAGGTGCATTGCCTATATTATCGCTAATCCTCCCAGCAGCCTTGCATGGTAAATATTATCTCTATTTTGCAGATACATTTTATTTATACCCCACCACGTTTTAGGAAGGCTTATAGAAGGCTTTATAGGGAGTTATAAAATACAGTATCATCACAAAAGGTGAAGGTAGAAAAAACAGTTTCTTAAAAGCAGCTCAGAAGTGGCGTCTCCTTGCCTTTAAGAATCTTGCCTGCAACCACTGAAGTGTTAAGTAGAATTGTGATTTGAACCTCTTTCAGCTGCTAAGACTCTGATGTTTATACTCAGCCAGCCAAAGAAACAAGAAGAGGCAGGCAGGTGCTGGGGGTCAGTCCTCAGTGGGGACAGTCTTGTCATTGTTCAGTTGCCCATTCGCTTCCGACTCTTTGTGATCCCATGGACTGCGTGCGCCAGGCTTCCTTGTCCTACACCATCTCCTCATGTCCATTGAACTGGTGATGCCAGCCAACCATCTTATACTCTGTTGCCCCCTTCCCTTCCTGCCCTCATTAGTCTTTCCCAGCATCAGGGTCTTTTCTGATGAGTTAGTTCTTCACATCAGGTGGCCAAAGTATTGGAGCTTCAGCCTCAGTCCTTCCAATGAGTATTCAGGGTTGATTTCCCTTAGGAATGACTGGTTTGATCTCCTTGCAGTCCAAGGGACCCACAAACGTATTCTCCAGCACCACAGTTTGAAAGCATCAATTCTTTGGTGCTCAGCCATCTTTATGGTCCAACTCTCACATGAATGACTACTGGAAAAACCATAGCTTTGACTATATGGACCTTTTTTGGCAAAGTGATGTCTTTGCTTTTTCGTACGCTGTCTAGGTTTGTTGTAGCTTTCCTTCCATGAAGCAAGTGTCTTTTAATTTCAAGGGGAGGCTGACATAGGGCTGATTTGGAGGTAAGAAGACAGGGTTAAGGGAAATAATATACAATTGGAGACTTTTTGGTTGATACCTGCTATTATTGCTTGGCCTTTACCCTTTCTTTGATAACAGAGCTGCTTTTGGGAAAGCCCATTCATTCCATGTGGACTGGATGCGGTTGTTCCCCAGGCTGAGGTGTGGGCATGAGACCCAGACCTTGCCCATCAGAATACTTTACTCCTGTAGGGGCAGGCACGTGGTCAGAGAGAAGCCAGAATCTGTCCTGGGCTCTTCATCCAGAGCCAACAGGGAGGATGTTCTCTTCCCAGCGTGGTTCTGAAACAGAGCTGGGCCCTCTGGTCCTTGTCCCCCATGTCCTCCACCTGCCTTTTGTCTGTGGCAAAACTTTAGCCCAAGAATAAGTTTAATCAAAGAAGTGAGAGCATGCAGAAACAACAGAAGACAATACAAGACCAAATTATATTAGTTTACTCAATAAGTATAATCAAGGACCTTTAGCTCCTCTTCCAGGGCTATAGATAATATTCTGAGCCATATCCCTTGGGCTGGCTTATACATATTGAAACCTCACCAAGCGGAAGAAGCTAACTACCTGATGAGCAGACTGTAGCCATGGTCAATAAGCCACCATGATACTGAGAACTGGCCTCAAGAAATGTAAACAAACTGACCCTGGAATTGAAGATTAACTGTACTTAAGATGATGCTGGTCAGATCACCCATGAACAGTTTCAAGATGACGGTCAGAGCTGACTGTGCTGTTTCTACATGTAGCCCCTGACTTCCCCCGGGAAGTCAGCCTTTGAACTGTCATCCACCCTCCCCCAAAGTTGCCAGCATCCCAAATAAAGCAAACCTTATTTTCCACCCACCTGGCCTCCTTATTGGCCTCTAAATGGTGAGCAGTTGAACCCCATTTTCGGTTACAGTTCCACCCACAACCATGTGAGTCCGGGGCTTCTGACAACCATCCTGCATTCACATGGAGAAAGGCTGTCTAAGAGATGGGAAAAGCCTGAGCAGTGGTGGCATACGTTGAAACCATAGATCCAGCCTTGCCTGAAGCCTGCTCTTTAATAGCAATCGATGTGTTTCCTACATTCGTGGGTGGCTAAGTTAATATGAATTGGGTTTCTGTTACTTGCATCTAAAAGGAGTTTACTACAGATCTGAAAAATAATAGAAATTAACTAGGGAGATATTGGGAGGAAGAGTGTTGCAGGCAGAGGGAACAGCATGAGTGAGGGGCTGAGATGAGAGAAAGCTGGATGCACTGAGCTGAAGGAGGTCAGTCCAGACACTTGAAGTGGATGAGATGGACGGAACTGCACCACTGGGCTGGTGTACTGCATGTCATTGCCTGGATGAGCAATGAAGGGAGTTGGTGGAGGTTCTGGGTTGAATAGTACTCCCCTCAATTCATAACCATATAGAACCTCGGAGTGAGACGTTATTGCAAATAGAGTCTTTGCAGATTACTTTGTTAAATGGAGTAGCTGCTGCTGCTCAGTTGCTAAGTCAAGTCCAACTCTTTGAGACCCCATGGACTGTAGCCCACCAGGCTCCTCTGTCCATGGGATTCTCCAGGCAAGTATACTGGAGTGGGTCACCATTCCCTTCTCCAGGGGATCTTCCTGCCCCAGCGATCGAACCTGGGTCTCTTGCATTGCAGGTGGATTCTTTACTGTTTGAGCCACCAGGGAAGCTCAAGGTATGAATACCATGGATAAATACCCCAGCTTCCTTGTCCTCCTATGGGATAGTCGACTCTAAGGCATTATCACTCTCTGTGGCCCAGAGGGTAACCTGCTCATTTTAAAAATATTTATTTATTTGCTTGACTGTGCCAGGTGTTAGCTGTGGCATAGGAGATCTTTAATCTTCATTGCAGCAAGGGAACTCTTAGTTTCTACATGTGGGCTCTAGTTCCTTGACCAGGGATTGAACCTGGGCCCCCTGCTTTGTGAGCATGGAGTCTTAGTCACTGGACCACCAGGCTCCAGTGCTGTAACCTGCTCACTGACATGCCCTGTGCTGGCTCTTTCCCCTTCTCCCTCTCTCTCTTCCCTTCTCTTCCTGGGATCACTTCCCAGATCAATCACGTATGCCCAGATCCATGTCTTGGGGTCTACTTTGTGGGAATTCATTAAGACAGCTGCCTCTTAAGCCAGTAGTGGCCTAGTGGACAAGGGCTGGAGATGAAGATGGTGAGGTTGGCAGGAGACACATTACGAACGTCTTCGTGGACAGGTGGATGCGTTTGGGCTTAATCTTAAGTGTTTTGGGGGAGATGGAAGCAGGGAGTGATGTCTGATATTCATTTTTCAAGGATCCTATTGGCAGCGATTCATAGGGCAGTAAAACAGTTGCAAGGAGATGGGTTGCAGTGGTCCTCCTCTTTGTTATAATTCAGGATCTGAGGCTGAACTCTCCCCTGGGGATAGAGTGAGACGCACAATAGGATGGGCAAGATACGATTTTCTCCCCACGATCGGGGACCTCTTGTTATGCTGTAACTGTCCTAGTTAAGACTCATTTGCCGAGTAATTCTCATTACCTCTTCTCACCGACAGACAATGAACAGCTGTCAAACAGCTTACAAAACAAGACAATTTTTTCCCCATTAATGACGCTCCGGATCGGAGTGAGGGGAGGAGCGCGCGCCGCCGGAATGGAGTTTTCTGGCTGTCTCTCTGCCCACCCTGCTTGCAAGTGAGCAGCCATTTCCCCACGGTCCGGGAGGAAGTGGGGAAGGGGGCGAGGCTGAGGTGACTTTTTGGACCCATTTTCTACTCTGCTTCCTGTTTCTCTTTCTGAAAGAAACCTAACTGCAGCCCCTTTGGAATTTGTGTATAATCTGCATTTGTAATTTTATGGGCTATGTGGGGGACTCTTTCACCTGAGATTGTGTGTTATGTGCGACCAAGTGGGAAAAGGTTTGATCCCGAGTTTAAATACTGGAAGAGGGAGGGAAGATCTTTAAGCTGTAGACGGAATGCCAGGCGCATGCAAGGCACTCGGTAAATCCATCCATTCCTCTCCAGTCTCTGTTTGTTCCCGTCTTCTCCCTCCTTCCCTTTCCTCTCAACCTTATTTTTGATGCCTGAATCGCATTTCCAGTACATGCATTAGACGGTGTCCAGACTTGGTCTGAATACTGCCAGTGACAAGAAAGTCATGACTTCTCATTCTGTTGCAGTTTAGCTCTGACAAGGAGAAAAATTCAATTTTTAAATTGCTGATGTGAAAATTATTCCTCTGTACCTCCCACCTCTTGGGTCTAACTGAGCTCCCCCAGTGCTCACTCACTTCAGTCGTGTCTGACTCTCTGCGACCCCATGTACCATGGCCCACCAGGCTCCTCTGTCCATGCGATTCTCTAGGCAAGAACACTGGTGGCAGGGGGGTGGGGGGCGGTGGTTGCCATTTCCTTCTCCAATGATAAAGTATGAAGTGAGTGAAGTGAAGTTGCTCAGTCGTGTCCGACTCTTTGCATCCTCATGGACTGTCGCCTACCAGGTTCCTCCCTCCATGGGATTTTCCAGGCAAGAGTACTGGAGTGAATTGCCATTTCCTTCTCCAGAGCTCCCCCAGTAGCCTCAGAAAATAACTCTTTCTTCCACGTGAGTGCTATCCAGACATCCGAAGATAGTGCTTATACCCCTGATTTTTTTTTTAACCTAAAAAAAATAAAGACAGGGCTTCCTTGGTGGTCTAGTGGTTAAGAATCCTCCTTGCAATGCAATGACTTGATCCCTGGTGCAGGAAGATTCCACATGATGCTGAGTAACTAAGAGCTTTAAAGCCTGTTCCCCCAAGAGAAGCCACTGCAGTGAGGGGCCTGTGCACCCCAACGAAGAGTAGCTCTGCCTCACCGCGACTGGAGAAAGCTCACATGCAGCAATGAAGACCCAGCACAGCCAAAAAATAAAATAAGTAAATCTTAAAAAAAATCTTAGAAAAAAGTTCATCAGTCTTCCTATAAACAAGTTCCAATAGTCTTTATCTCTTTGAAACGGTGGCCTTGACTACAGGTGTGAAAACCAGACTTGGACTATCACCTCCCTTTCCCTGAGCAATAGACCTCTATTGATGCAACCCAAGATAACATTAAGTCTTAATATTTTTTTCTTCATTTTTAGTATTTTGGTGGCAGCTACTTTATATGGCTAGCTCATGTTTATCTTAGCACTGACTAATTCTTTTTTTTTTTTTTTTTTTTTTTAAATTATTTACTTAGTTTTGGCTGTGCTGGGCCTTTGTTGCTGCTAGAGAAACTCGGGGTTTCTCTAGTTGTGGTGAGCAGGGCTCCTCTTTGTTGCAGTTGAGGTACACAGCCTTCTCATTACAGTGGCCTCTCTTGTTTCAGAGCACGGGCTCTAGAGCACACAGACTTCAGTAGTTGTGGCACATGGGCTTAGTTGCTCTGTGGCATGTGGGATCTTCACGGACTAGGGATGGAACCAGTGTCCCCTGCACTGGTAGGCAGATTATTAACTACTGGACCACCAGGGAAGTCCTGACAAAGACTTAAATCAAGAGCTGAAAAGACAAATACTGTCAGAGGCTGAAATGGGTAAGGCAAATGAGTAAAACATTCTGGGTGAGGCTTGAAGTGAACGGAAGAGTTCATGCCACTTTCAGAGCTGACAGCAGCTTTCCTTTTCAGCTGCTTTCTGTCCTGCAGGCCCTGCAGGGTGTATGTTCAGCATTAAAAATGAGAAGATTCCACATAAAAATCCAGACTTGAAACTTATGAAAACCAGACCCAAGGATCTGGCAATCTTGGCTGCATAGTCCAGTGTNTTAGCCTTTTTTTTTTTTTTTTTTTTTTTTTTTTTTTTTTAAATTATTTACTTAGTTTTGGCTGTGCTGGGCCTTTGTTGCTGCTAGAGAAACTCGGGGTTTCTCTAGTTGTGGTGAGCAGGGCTCCTCTTTGTTGCAGTTGAGGTACACAGCCTTCTCATTACAGTGGCCTCTCTTGTTTCAGAGCACGGGCTCTAGAGCACACAGACTTCAGTAGTTGTGGCACATGGGCTTAGTTGCTCTGTGGCATGTGGGATCTTCACGGACTAGGGATGGAACCAGTGTCCCCTGCACTGGTAGGCAGATTATTAACTACTGGACCACCAGGGAAGTCCTGACAAAGACTTAAATCAAGAGCTGAAAAGACAAATACTGTCAGAGGCTGAAATGGGTAAGGCAAATGAGTAAAACATTCTGGGTGAGGCTTGAAGTGAACGGAAGAGTTCATGCCACTTTCAGAGCTGACAGCAGCTTTCCTTTTCAGCTGCTTTCTGTCCTGCAGGCCCTGCAGGGTGTATGTTCAGCATTAAAAATGAGAAGATTCCACATAAAAATCCAGACTTGAAACTTATGAAAACCAGACCCAAGGATCTGGCAATCTTGGCTGCATAGTCCAGTGTGGCTGGAGCTGAGCTGTAACAGCTGGAGGCCTTTGGGCAGTCTTGCAGAAGCAGCAAGAGGGCGCTGGTCCACTTTCTATGTGACCATGTTAACAATCCTTTGGAGGGGTGGGCCAAATGGTCTCCAGGAGGGCTCAGATCCTCTGCCCCCCTGACATCACTGATGGAAGCAAGGTAACAAGGGGAGAGGCCCTGTCCAGGGTATTTTGGAGTCGCAGCATCTTGTACTTTACTATGAGAAATACTGCAAGCTTGGTACTTTATTATCTCTGGTGAAAAGTGGAAGAGGAAGCATGATAAATGCACGTATGAGTATAGCCCGTAGAGCTGGGGACTTCCTTGGTGGTCCAGTGATTAAGAATCTGACTTCCAAGGCAGAGGATGCATGTTCAATCCTTTGTTGGGGAACTAAAATCCCACAGGCAAAAGAAAAAAAAATCCATAGAGTTAGGGAGAGATAAGTATCTGCATGGAACAGGAAAGGGGAGGAACTAGGGGTGGAGTGGGGGAACTGTTTAGATGTAGGAGTCCAAGAAGGCTGCTCTGACAACACGACTTTCAACTGGAGACCTGAATGAAGGGAGGGTAGCAGGGGATGAGAATGTTTAGGCAGCAGGTGCAAAGGTCCTGAGGTCAGGATGCTCTTCGTGTGTTTGAGGAGCAGTGAGGAGCCTGGTAGTTGGTGATGGACAGGGGAACCTGGTGTACTGCAGTCCATGGGGTTGCAAAGAGTCAGACACACAAATGAGTGACCGAACTGAACTCAACTGAGGGGCCTGGGACTGTGGAGCAGAGTGAGAGGTGAGGCAGTACCAGAGGATGAGGTGGAGGCAGTGGTGGGGCTGAGTTTTATAGGGCAGGATAGGCTGAGGGGAGGTGTTGAGAGTTTTAAGTGCAATGCCAACATCCAATACATATTTATTGAGCTCCTTCTATAAGCCAATCACTGTGCAAGTTAGAGACAGTGAATGAAATGGATAAAATCTACCCTCATGGGGCTTAAATTCTGGTGTGTGTGCCTGTGTGTAGCATATGATAAACAAGTCATATGTGTAGTGTGTGTGTATAACATGTGATAAACACATCATATGTGCAGTGTGCAGATACAGAAAAATAAAGCAAAGAGGCTGGCATGATCTAAGGCCAACATCACAGCCCCTCTGAGCCCCAGTTTATGCATTTTTAAACTCTTTAATTTCCTCTTGCTGTTGTTAAAAGGATTAAATAAGGGGGTATTAATGACTGTACTGTGTCCCTCCAAATTCATACATTGACGTTATAGCCCCCAGGACCCAGCATGTGACCTTATTTGGAGATGGGCTCTTTACAGACATGGTCAAGTTACAACGAAGTCATTAGAGTCGGCCCTGTTCTTCCCAGGTGGTGCTAGAGGTGAAAGAACCCACCTGCCAATGTAGGAGATGAAAGAGACGTGGGTTCAATCTCTGGGCTGGGACGATCCCCTGGAGAAGGGCATGGCAACCCATTCCATTATTCTTGCTTGGAGAATCCTTTGGACAGAGGATCCTTGCAGGCTACAGTCTATAGCGTTGCAGAGTCAGACATGACTGAAGCAACTTAGCACACATGCATGCCTGCATGCATGCACTAACCCAATATCACTATGTCCTCTTAAGAAGAAGAGGAAACCAGGACGTGGACACAACAGAGGGAAGGCAGTGCGAAGACACAGGGGAAGGCGGCTGTCTGCAAGCCATGGAGAGAGGCCTTGGAAGGAACCAACCCTCGATCTTGGACTTCAGCCTCCACAACTGTGGGACAACAACGTTTCTGCTGTTCAAATCTCCCAGTCTCAACAGCAGCCCAGCAAAGCAATGTAGTAAAGTGTTTATTCCAGGGCCCGGCACCAGCAAGCATATGCTGGACAAACAGAGGTGTGTGTTAAAACAAACATGTACTGTTGCATGGTCCTTGGATGACTTATTTCATGATACTGCCTCCCTCCACTCCACCCATATCAAGGACAGGCAGGTGTGTGGGCTAAGTCACTTGAGTCATGTCCCACTGCTTGCGACCCTTTCGACTGTAGCCCGCCAGACTCCTCTGTCCATGGAATCCCTCCAGGCAAGTGGGTTGCCATGACCGCCTCCAGGGAATATTCCCAACCCAGGGATCGAACCCTGGGGTCTTACCTCTTTACCACTAGCGCCACCTGGGAAGTGTTATTAACACCGCTGGTCAAATCCTGTGATCCCTTCCCGTCGCCCTGCCAATTTTTCTCAGACGGCTTGCCCCAAGCAAGAAGTACCCTCACTCCTGCCTTGATGGAGTGATCATGGCTCACGCGGAGCAAAGCTTCCCACTGGCAACAGCTTTCTGGGGGAAACAAAACAAAGCAAAGCAAGAGAAAACATCATCACGTCCTCGCCTGACATTTCCCCACCTTCGATTTTCTTTGAGGTTGCCAGATAGCTACAAGCTATATCTTCCACAGCTTCAGATGACAGATCGCCACCTTTTAACGGAGTAACTGAACTGCAATGTCATAGCTGTTTCGAGGGAAATGAGGCTTGTAAGCCACCCTCTTCGTCCCTTCAGAGACTGTTCCCCAAAGGGCGGCTGGTTAGACACAGAATGGTCACCGTGATCATTAGCATCCGTCCCTGGTAAACCTCAGCCTGACCACCTCTCCCCCTACCTTCTTCCCACGGCATTCTACACCTGTTATCTCTGTCTAGTCATTGGATCAGATGGATCTGGAGAGTTTTCCAACAGCCGGTGGCCATTGTCAGCATACAGCAAGAAGTTCTTGCTTCCTGGATTGGAATACTACACCTCAGCAATCCGCTAATGGTAAAGACAGCAGCTCCAGGTCCTCACGGCCTGAGCGGGAGATGAAGCAGCAACGCCCCAGCCCTGGTGTCTTGTGAATCCGAGTCTCCAGGCTGCCCGCTGGCTTGCAGCTTGCCCTCTCAATCTATTCTGCACATGACCGATGGCCAGAGGGGTTTCTCTGCAAACACAGAGCCCTTAAATACCTTCCCTGGATGCTCAGCACCTGCACAGTTCAAGCACTTTGGCACGGCATTCAAGGCCCCCTGTAGGCTAGATGTTCCTGTCCACTCTCCAGCTCACTCCCTTCCCCCCTCGAGGGCACCTCCCTGTGTTCATCTACTGTGTCTTACCTCTGTCCTTGTTTTTCTGGCCACATGGCATAACGGGAATCTTAGTTGCCTCACCCGGGATCGAACCTGTGCTCGCTGCCATGGTAGGGCGGAGTCTTAATCACCAGACTACCAGAGAATTCCCTCATCTGTCATTTGCAGATGTGTTCCTGCTGCTGTGCTCCACACCCATTTAGTCCACCAGCCTAATCTCTATTTGTTCTTAAACATTTTGCTCCGTCCTTTTGTGTAGACTCCTGAAGCCCTGAGCTTCCCTGGTGGTTCAGTGGTAAAGAATCTGCCTGTCAATGAAGGAGGTGCAGGAGATACGAGTGCCAGCCCTGGGTTGGGAAGATCCCCTGGAGAAGGCAATGGCAACCCTTCTCCAGTATCCTTGCCTGGGAAATCCCATGGACAGAGGAGCCTGGCAGGCTACAGTCCATGGGGCCAGAGAGTCAGGCACGACTTAGGAACTAAACGACAATATCCCAGAGCTTCCTTCTCCCAGGCGTAAATCCCTCCCTCCCTATAATGCATGCTCCCCCATAGGCACTTCATTTATTTTCTCTTTTCCGTGTTGAGACGCTTGACTGTTTCTGATATCTGCCTCTCTCTCCAGTATTCTTCATTCAACAAATATCTGTGGCTCTCCAACCACATCAGGGGAATGGTGCTAGGAAATGGAGATGCAGCTGAGAGCAGACATGTATGGGAGCTCCATCTTCTTGGAAACTAGAGTCTGTCTGGGGGAGACAGACATTATACAAAAGCCTGGCAAATAATTTAAAATATGAGCATGAAAGTTTCAATGAAGGAAAACTTGGTCATGGGCTCCTCCAAAGTTTTTAAAATGATTGTAACCTGGGTCCTCAGCAGGGGGCAGATTTTTCCAGGGGGTTGTTTCACCATGTATGGAGACATCTTTGGCCATCATAACTAGGGGTTGGGTGCTCCTGGCATTTAGTGGGTGGAAACCAGGGATGCTAACATCTTACAGGGCTTTGGACAGTCTCCACAATAAAGAATTATCTGTCCCCTATTGTCAATAGTGCTGAGGCTGGGGAACCCTGCCGTCACCCCCTCACCCAGTAGTTTTTGTCCAGAACAGAAACACACGGAAAAAAGCTTGTTGAATAAATGCGTGGAGAGAGAAAGTCATTCCATCATGGCAGCGAGCGATGCTAATACTTCATACATGGGCACCTGTGAACAGCTTCTCCAGATCCTTGAAGGGTAGGACAGGGCTGGCTTCCTGGAGGTGGCGCTGGTGTGGTTGTACAGGATTCTGGGCTCAGAAGGGTCAGCTGAGTGCGATGCTAGTGCCATCTTGAAATTCTGAATAATTTTTGAGGGGCCTCCCTGGTGGTCCAGTAGCTAAGACTCTGAGCTCTCAATTCGCGGGCCCCATGTTTGATCCCTGCTCAGGGAACTAGATCCTGCATGTCATAACTAAGAATTCACATGCTCTCTCTTAATTTGCTAAGTCGTGTTCGACTGTTATGACCCCATGGACTATAGCCACCCAGGCTCCTCCCTCCAGGGAATTCTCCAGGCAAGGATACTGGAGTGGGTTGCCAATTCCTTCTCCAGGGGATCTTCCAGGCCCACTGCACTGTAGGCAGATTCTTTACCGATGGAGCTACAAGGGATTTCATATACTACACGTAAAAAAAAAAAAACCCCAAACAGATTCCATATGCCAAAACTAAGACATGGCACAGCCAATTAAATAAATGTTTTTATTTTAAATAAATAATTTTTGAAGAAAGGCCCTGCATTTTCACCTTACACTTGTTCCTACAATTATGTGGCTGGTTCTAGGCTGTGTGTGAAGGAGGGTGTGATCAATGAAGCCTCTGAGAATGGGGTGGAAGCATTTGGGGAGAGTAGGGGAGGCGTGTAGCCCTCTCTCTGATGTCTCAGGTCTGGGACCAGCACTTGAATTTCTGCCACAGGAGGACCTTCACCTGATCCTTCTCTCTCTCTGGCTTCCCCATCCCCCAAACGGAGTGGATGGTGCAACACAAACTTACAACCCCATCACCCAGCTCCAGCAATGATCAGCATGTTTCCCATCTTACTTCATTTCCACCCCTTCCAAAGTTGTCCCCTCCCTATTATTTTGAAGTGAATGCCAGAATTATATCATTTCATGTATAAAGATTCTGGTGTTGGTCTCTAAAAGGTGAGAATGATGAAGAATACATAACAACTCTACCACAATCACATCTAAGCCATTGATAATTCCTTAATATCCTCCCGTAGCCTGTCTGTGTCTGGGAACCACTAGCTTCCTCTTCCTCCATCGTCCTCCTACGTGCATCCATGAGTCCCGACATCCTGGCATCTCCAGACCCAACCAGAACCCATCCATTCTGCCCCTCCTCCGCCACCCCCAACCTTGCCCATCCAGGACTGTCTCGGATCCAGACGAGTGCACGGTTCACGGTCTGGTCTTTGTCCACTCCTGGACCTCACCCCCTCCTGGCCTCTCTGCACCTGATTCCTCACCAGCCACAGAGCCTCATTGCTGGTCCCCAAACATGCTCCTGTTCCCTGGTGCTGGAATTGTTTTCATCCAGGTATCTCCAGGGACACAGCCTCAATTTATCCAGGTCTGTGGTTCTCAGGGAGACCCTATCATCTGGCTTATCTGAACCATCTCTCTCATGACCCTGTTCCCTCCTCCAGCCTTCTCACTAAGTAATCAGGCTGTGTCCTATCCCACCATTGGCTTGTTTATTGCTTTTCTTTCCAATGCTTGTTTGCAGAGTACATCATGAGAAACGCTGGGCTGGAAGAAACACAAGCTGGAATCAAGATTGCTAGGAGAAATATCAATAACCTCAGATATGCAGATGACACCACCCTCATGGCAGAAAGTGAAGAGGAACTCAAAAGCCTTTTGAGGAAAGTGAAAGAGAAGAGGGAAAAAGTTGGCTTAAAGCTCAACATTCAGAAAACGAAGATCATGGCATCCAGTCCCATCACTTCATGGGAAATAGATGGGGAAACAGTGGAAACAGTGTCAGACTTTATTTTTGGGGGCTCCAAAATCACTGCAGATGGTGACTGCAGCCATGAAATTAAAAGACGCTTACTCCTTGGAAGGAAAGTTATGACCAACCTAGATACCATATTCAAAAACAGAGACATTACTTTGCCAACAAAGGTCCGTCTCTTCAAGGCTGTGGTTTTTCCTGTGGTCATGTATGGATGTGAGAGTTGGACTGTGGAGAAAGCTGAGCATTGAAGAATTGATGCTTTTGAACTGTGGTGTTGGGGAAGACTCTTGAGAGTCCCTTGGGCGGCAAGGAGATCCAACCAGTCCATTCTGAAGGAGATCAACCCTGGGATTTCTTTGGAAGGAATGATGCTAAAGCTGAAACTCCAGTATTTTGGCCACCTCATGCAAAGAGTTGACTCATTGGAGAAGACTCTGATGCTGGGAGGGATTGAGGGCAGGAGGAGAAGGGGATGACAGAGGATGAGATGGCTGGATGGCATCACTGACTCGATGGATGTGAGTCTGAGTGACCTCCGGGAGCTGGTGATGGACAGGGAGGCCTGGCGTGCTGCGGTTCATGGGGTCGCAAAGAGTCGGACACGACTGAGCGACTGATCTGAT
>SJYW01012637.1:0-14591 GCA_006410735.1 Raphicerus campestris
TTTAGAGTCATGAGACTAGGTGAGACAACCAGGGGACTAAGAAGAAAAGATGTGGCCAGCAGAAGACTAAGGAGAAGCTACAGAGACACAAGGTAAAGCAAATAAATGCGGGGTCCTAGAAACCAAATGAGGAAAGCATTTCCAAGAGGAGGGAATGATGAAAGGCATCAAAGGCTGCTGACTGGGCAACTGCCATTAATTTAAGTCATGTGGAGGTCCTTGGTGCCCTTGATTCATCAGAGAGATGAGAGGGAAGGCTGATTGGAGTGGTCACTAGAGAATATCAGGTGAGGAATTGGAGACAGACTATAGACAGAATTTTTCCAATTCTTCTTTCTTTCATTTTTTTGGTCATGCAGAGTGGCATCCAGGATCTTAGTTCCCTGACCAGAGATCAAACCTGAGTCCCCTGAAGTGGACACACAGCATTCTAACCACTGGACCATCAGAGAATTCCCTAGATAGATCTTTTAAGGACTGCTCTTTTGGGGTGTCAGCTAGAGGCGAAGGTGGAGTAGAAAAAGATTTTCTTTTGAGAGTAGATTTAGTAGCATGTTTTTATGCTATGTGTAAATAAAATTATTACTCTTTTATATTGAAATTTATCTTTGAGATACTGTCATATCCTTAGGACCTTCAGTTAGTCAAACCTTCGTTTTTCACCTGGGATATTGACACTTTCCTGGCTACATTAGTGTCTTTATTCAGTTGGATAATAATGGTAAATCTTTCAATCTGAAATTTCTCACTCACATGGATTCTGGATGCCCCTTGCTCTTTTGACATGCTCAATGAGCTACACCAACACTAGCTCATCCTTAACATTCCTGATCTCTGTTCCTAGTCTCAGGTTGCACAGTGATGCTGGAGAAAGAGGCAGAGTGATCTGTCACTCACCCATCACCTCCTGCCTTATCCAGGCCTTGGTATTGTGCTGTATTTCCTGTATCTCTTGATCCTTACATATTGAATTGATCCCTGTGACTGAGTCTAGACTAAATGAGATCATTTGCAGGTCATTTGCCACCTGGAAGTTCTACTCGGCTGACCAAAGGACAGGATGGCTGTGAAGCCCTGCAGCATCTCTGCAGCCAAGCACAGGTAGTTTGGGGTGGGCTGTATTTAAGGGCAAGGAATGGGCTTCCCTTGTGGCTCACCTGGTAAAGAATCTGCCTGCAATATGGGAGACCTGGGTTTGATCTCTGGATTGGGAAGATCCCCTGGAAAAGGAAAAGGCTACCCACTCCAGTATTCTGGCCTGGAGAATTCTATGGACGGTATAGTCCGTGGGGTCGCAGAGTTGGACAGGACTGAGTGACTTTCACTTTCACTTTTCACTTTCAATGCAGAGGAGAGGTCTAGCCAGAGTCCAGGTGGTAAATTGACCGGCTTGAGAATGGACAGGGAGAGATTCTTGGATGGTTTTCATTTGTCAGGAGATAAGTCTTGGTCGTCTGTAAATCAGGCATTTACAGGGAAATCAATGTCTCAGTTCTCTTAAATTCGACTCTCCTCAAGGCTTGTGTGTGTGTGATTTTCACCATTTTGTAACCTCTGGTTTCATTTTTAGATTGAAGTGCTTTCACATCCTTTTTGATATTTTCATCACGAGTTAATCCCACCCAGGTATAATTAAAAGTATATCAGAACTGGATAGAATCACCTGTGGACTAAAAAATACAGTCACAACCTGAAAAGTGAAAGTCAGTCAGTCAGGTCTGACTCTCTGTGACCCCATGGACTGTATGGACTGTAGCCTGCCAGGCTCCCCTGTCCTCGGAATTCTCCAGGCAAGAATACTGGAGTGGGTTGCCATTTCCTCTCCAACCTGAAAGTAGAGAGTTATTTATTTGGTGGGAATGTTTAGGACTCCCAAGTCTGGTAGACAGCATCTCAGTATTTCTGAGAATACAGCTCCCAGGAGGCTGGAGGAGGAGTCAGGCTATATACAAGTTTGCCGCAAAGGGAGCAGGCAGGCTGAACATCAAAGATCAGATATCAAATTAAGGAATTTAGCATTCTTTGAGAAGATGCAAGCCTCTGGGCTCCCTGAATGCATTCCTTTCATACGCACCTCGGCTATCTGGGGCCAAATTCTATATCCTTGTTCAACTTAAGGAGTGGCAGATGGCTGCTTCTTACAGTCCCCACCCCCAGCTCCTCAGCAATCCCCAAGGCGGGGTGACTACATCTGCTGGATCACAGCTTTGGGAGCCCTGCTGCTAAGTCGCTTCAGTGTCCGACTCTGTGCAACCCCACAGACAGCAGCTCACCAGGCTCCTCCATCCCTGGGATTCTCCAGGCAAGAACTAGTTCACCGTAAAGAAGGTTGAGCACCAAAGAATTGATGGCCTCACACTTGGAAGCCAGAAATCGCTGATGGCTGTAACATTTCTTGTTTATTGATTGATATGGCAGGAGACAGTTTCATTTCACACAACTAACAACTATTGTCAAGGTTTTTGTACCCAGAGTTAGCATTTATTTTTTCATTCAGGAAATACTGAATGTCCACTACATTTTAGCGTTGTTTTAATTTTTCTTTCAATTTACAAAACTACTACATTTATCAAGCACATACTGTCATGGTCCCTGTGCTGGTTGAAAAAGAATTTCTAGACACAAAGCAGAATGAAAAGGAGAATCAAGTTTATTAAAGGTGGNGACTATAGACAGAATTTTTCCAATTCTTCTTTCTTTCATTTTTTTGGTCATGCAGAGTGGCATCCAGGATCTTAGTTCCCTGACCAGAGATCAAACCTGAGTCCCCTGAAGTGGACACACAGCATTCTAACCACTGGACCATCAGAGAATTCCCTAGATAGATCTTTTAAGGACTGCTCTTTTGGGGTGTCAGCTAGAGGCGAAGGTGGAGTAGAAAAAGATTTTCTTTTGAGAGTAGATTTAGTAGCATGTTTTTATGCTATGTGTAAATAAAATTATTACTCTTTTATATTGAAATTTATCTTTGAGATACTGTCATATCCTTAGGACCTTCAGTTAGTCAAACCTTCGTTTTTCACCTGGGATATTGACACTTTCCTGGCTACATTAGTGTCTTTATTCAGTTGGATAATAATGGTAAATCTTTCAATCTGAAATTTCTCACTCACATGGATTCTGGATGCCCCTTGCTCTTTTGACATGCTCAATGAGCTACACCAACACTAGCTCATCCTTAACATTCCTGATCTCTGTTCCTAGTCTCAGGTTGCACAGTGATGCTGGAGAAAGAGGCAGAGTGATCTGTCACTCACCCATCACCTCCTGCCTTATCCAGGCCTTGGTATTGTGCTGTATTTCCTGTATCTCTTGATCCTTACATATTGAATTGATCCCTGTGACTGAGTCTAGACTAAATGAGATCATTTGCAGGTCATTTGCCACCTGGAAGTTCTACTCGGCTGACCAAAGGACAGGATGGCTGTGAAGCCCTGCAGCATCTCTGCAGCCAAGCACAGGTAGTTTGGGGTGGGCTGTATTTAAGGGCAAGGAATGGGCTTCCCTTGTGGCTCACCTGGTAAAGAATCTGCCTGCAATATGGGAGACCTGGGTTTGATCTCTGGATTGGGAAGATCCCCTGGAAAAGGAAAAGGCTACCCACTCCAGTATTCTGGCCTGGAGAATTCTATGGACGGTATAGTCCGTGGGGTCGCAGAGTTGGACAGGACTGAGTGACTTTCACTTTCACTTTTCACTTTCAATGCAGAGGAGAGGTCTAGCCAGAGTCCAGGTGGTAAATTGACCGGCTTGAGAATGGACAGGGAGAGATTCTTGGATGGTTTTCATTTGTCAGGAGATAAGTCTTGGTCGTCTGTAAATCAGGCATTTACAGGGAAATCAATGTCTCAGTTCTCTTAAATTCGACTCTCCTCAAGGCTTGTGTGTGTGTGATTTTCACCATTTTGTAACCTCTGGTTTCATTTTTAGATTGAAGTGCTTTCACATCCTTTTTGATATTTTCATCACGAGTTAATCCCACCCAGGTATAATTAAAAGTATATCAGAACTGGATAGAATCACCTGTGGACTAAAAAATACAGTCACAACCTGAAAAGTGAAAGTCACTCAGTCAGGTCTGACTCTCTGTGACCCCATGGACTGTATGGACTGTAGCCTGCCAAGCTCCTCTGTCCTCGGAATTCTCCAGGCAAGAATACTGGAGTGGGTTGCCATTTCCTCTCCAACCTGAAAGTAGAGAGTTATTTTATTTGGTGGGAATGTTTAGGACTCCCAAGTCTGGTAGACAGCATCTCAGTATTTCTGAGAATACAGCTCCCAGGAGGCTGGAGGAGGAGTCAGGCTATATACAATTTTGCCGCAAAGGGAGCAGGCAGGCTGAACATCAAAGATCAGATATCAAATTAAGGAATTTAGCATTCTTTGAGAAGATGCAAGCCTCTGGGCTCCCTGAATGCATTCCTTTCATACGCACCTCGGCTATCTGGGGCCAAATTCTATATCCTTGTTCAACTTAAGGAGTGGCAGATGGCTGCTTCTTACAGTCCCCACCCCCAGCTCCTCAGCAATCCCCAAGGCGGGGTGACTACATCTGCTGGATCACAGCTTTGGGAGCCCTGCTGCTAAGTCGCTTCAGTGTCCGACTCTGTGCAACCCCACAGACAGCAGCTCACCAGGCTCCTCCATCCCTGGGATTCTCCAGGCAAGAACTAGTTCACCGTAAAGAAGGTTGAGCACCAAAGAATTGATGGCCTCACACTTGGAAGCCAGAAATCGCTGATGGCTGTAACATTTCTTGTTTATTGATTGATATGGCAGGAGACAGTTTCATTTCACACAACTAACAACTATTGTCAAGGTTTTTGTACCCAGAGTTAGCATTTATTTTTTCATTCAGGAAATACTGAATGTCCACTACATTTTAGCGTTGTTTTAATTTTTCTTTCAATTTACAAAACTACTACATTTATCAAGCACATACTGTCATGGTCCCTGTGCTGGTTGAAAAAGAATTTCTAGACACAAAGCAGAATGAAAAGGAGAATCAAGTTTATTAAAGGTGGGGGGGGGGGTAGCAACACCCACCTAGGGTGACTTTGACACCAGTGAAACCTCCGACCCCAATGGGGTGTCCTGCAATTCAATACTGACACTACTCAGGGTTGGTGCAGATCTCACAGTTTAAGGACTCAGAAGCACAGGACTAGACACCAGGTTTAAGCCCCTAGCCATTCATACATCTAACCAACTGGCTATAAATTAGAGGTTTTCAGAACCCTTTCCCTAGGTTCCATAATTTGCTACGATGGCTCGTAGAACTCAGGAACACAGTTTACTTGTGCTTACCACTTTATTACAAAAGAAAAACTCAGAAACAGCCAAATAGAAGAGATTCAGAGGCAAGAGATGCATATGGGGTGAGGGGATTGTGGGGAGGTCTTGTGAGGACACATAGCTTCTATACCCTCTTCAGGCATGCCAATCTCCCAGCACATCAATGTGTTCCCCAACCAAGAAGCTCTCTGAATCTCACTCAAGAGTTTTTATAGAGCTCAATCTCCCCCACCTTCCCCTAGCCCCCACCTTCCTCTTCCTTCTTGGAGGTTGGTGGGTGAGGCTCAAAGTTCTAACTCTAATGATGTGGTTTTCCCAGAACCAGTCACATCTAAGCTATCTAGGGCCCCACCCTAAATTGCCAGATTCGCATAAACTCAGGCTTCCCAGTGGTTCACTGGTAAAGAATCTGCCTGCAGTGCAGGAGACTTGCAGGAGGCACAGCTTCGATCCCTGGGTTGGGAAGAAAGGAAATGACAGCCCACTCCAGTATTCTTGCCTGGAAAATCCCATGAACAGAGGAGCCTGGCAGCCTACAGTTTATGCAGTTGCCAAGAGTCGGACGTGAATGAGCGACTAAACAACAGGTATGATCAAAGGAGCTTGTTAGGGTTAACAAAAGATACTCAGTCACTCAAGAAATTCCAAGGCTCTCTGTGCCCCAAACTGGGGCTGGAGACCGAATGTATTTTTGCATCCTGCCACACCACCGTTTGTCAGTGTCTCTGCCCAGATCCCTTCCTCAGATCTGAGCTTCAGCCCCGCCCCCAGTCTCGGCTGTTAGCTGCTGACAGTTGCTTGCTGGGAATTGCCCTCAGCTGAGGACCATCAGCTCATCCAAGGTTACAGATGGCTCCCTCCCTGGGGGAAGTCAGCTTTCAATGCTTTGGCTGATGGGAGCAGGGCAGAGCACCTCTGAAGGACCCTCCCAGCTTTAGGCCGTATTGTGACTGCATTCTAGTCCTTTCCCCTCCGTCCATTCCTATTTCTTCCTGCCCTATGATGTTAATCCCAAGGGTATTCCCTAATGAAACCTTCACATGCAAATCTCTCATTGTCAATTTCTAGGAACCCACCTGAGACACCAGGCCTGATGTTTGGAACTTTACATGTAATATATAGTCCAATTTTCTTAACAACCCTTAAAGACAGACGTTATTAGCCACTTTGGAGAAGAGGATATGGAAGACTAGGAAAGTTGAATAACTTTCCCAAAGTCACAGAGCTAAGGTGGGACTGACTTCAGTCTGCTTAACTTTAAAATGAAGCTTTGTTCTCTGTGATACCTCAACCTAGGGGTGGTTTCCGGTGGGAACCACGGGAAAGAGGCACTGGGGGTCAGATCTGGTCTGGAGGGTGTTCGGAATTGCTGAGCTGTGAGGAAGAAATGAAAGTGAAGAAAGTCAGATGGGAGGCTGGAGAAATCAGCTCAACCACCCAACTGGGGAGCCCAAGATTGAGACTCTGTAGGTGGGAAGGGTCAGAAAGGAGAGAAGGAAAAATGAGTTCAGGAATCGAACAACAATTCGGAATGTTAGTCTGTAACTCAGAATTACTTCTGTGTGTGTCTTGGAGTATGTCAGTGGGGTGGACACATCTTTCAAGGAGTTAAATTAAGTGAAACATTGGCTATATCCCATAATTTTTGTGAATATTTTTCCTTTATGTGTATTTGTCACATGAAAAATTATTATGTGTCTAAGAGGTATAGTTTAACAAGTAAATTTATATTTTGATTTCTTCCTTCCTGCTTGTTCATCCTTCTATTAAGCCTTTAAGGAACACTTAATACATTAGACTGCGCGCGGCCAAAAATCAATAAAACACAATTCCTATAGAGGCATTAACAGTCTAGTGGGAGAAACAGACATTTAAACAATAACAAAGACAAAGAGGCCCGTAAAGAAGGTCTGAGCACCCAGTGGAGGGAGCCGTTAATTCTGACAGGGGACACAGTTCTAGAGGGGTTTGAGGAAAATGTCCCTGGGATTAGAAATCAGGTTATACTGAGAGCAAAACCATTGTGAAGGAGCAATTCACAGTGGATAAGATTAGCCATCAGGAAAGAGTATCCAATGTGTTGNTCCTATAGAGGCATTAACAGTCTGGGAGAAACAGACATTTAAACAATAACAAAGACAAAGAGGCCCGTAAAGAAGGTCTGAGCACCCAGTGGAGGGAGCCATTAATTCTGACAGGGGACACAGTTCTAGAGGGGTTTGAGGAAAATGTCCCCGGGATTAGAAATCAGGTTATACTGAGAGCAAAACCATTGTGAAGGAGCAATTCACAATGGATAAGATTAGCCATCAGGAAAGAGTATCCAATGTGTTGTCTATAAATGTGTATCTCCTTTGCTTCAAGTCTTCAACAGCTCTCTATTTACCTTGGGAATAAGTTCAAACCACTTACTATGACCTTTCTTTATTCCTGTTTCCCTTTCCAATTTCGTCTCAGATTCCCAGTGATTAGGAAGCACAAGAAGTTTAGAATCACACGGGATGACACACAAGAGATTTAGTCCTGAGCTTGGCACTTGTGCCCACCTTCTCCATCACCTTTGTGACACTAGAGCTGTGTCTCTGTCCATCACATTTCTTCTCTGCAGACAGGCTCGCTGCTAGGCTCTGCCTATAGGGGGTATTCGAGGGCGGCCACAGGGCTGGAGGAGGAAAAGTGACTCCTCCTCCCAGGGTCCTTCCTGTTCCAAAGAGCCTCATTCCCACAAAGTTTCTCCTCCAGAGCTGCAAGCCCTTTTCTGGTAGCAGTTGAATCCAGTTTGCAGTTTTTCTAACACCTGCAGCACCAGTTTTATTGTGCCCCCTCAGAGAGCAGCCCCAGCAGAGGTGTGGGGTTTTGGTTGTCACAATTCAGGGGGGTGTCTGTATCTGGGTGCTGTGTGCCGTGCTTAGTCACTCAGTGGTGTCTGATTCTTTGCAACCCCACGGAATGTAGCCCGCCATGCTCCTCTGTCCATGGAGATTCTCCAGGTAAGTATACTAGAGTGGGTTGCCATGCCCTCCTCCTGGGAATCTTCCCGACTCGGAGATCGAACCCAGGTCCCCCACATTGCTGGCGGGTTCTTTACTGTCTGAGCCACCAGGGAAGCCCAAAGTCTGGGTGCTATTGGTATCTAGTGAAGAGACGCCAGCGATGCTGCTAAACATCCTGCAATGCACAGGACAGCCCCCACTGCAAAAAATTATTCAGCCCAAAATGCCAACAGCATTGAACTTGAGAAACTCTGTGTTAGAGTCTTCTTTTTGCTCTTTTCAGTTCATTTTATATGACTGTAAACAATTCTTACTTTGAATTCTCTCTGATTAAATGATTGTCATGGTTTTTGACTGACTCCTGACTGATTCAGTTCTCAATAGTGTTAAAAGAAACTAGATGACTAGGGGAAAGTTGAAGATACCCATGGTTAAATCTCAAACATATAATTAATGGTAAATGAGCTCATTCTTTAAGTCATGAATTAAAAACATAATTTTTAAAATGGATAAGTCAAGAAACAGTGGTATTATTTAGGAAAATATAACTCTTTCAGGGTGGGGCCTGAGAGAAGGGGGTCAGAGGAATGCTGATTTAGTTTTAAGCTCTTCTGTGAAAGTGTGCATGCTCAGTGGTGTCTGTTGCTTTGTGACCCTGTGGACTGTAGCCCACGAGGCTCCTCTGACCTTGGGATTCTCCAGGCAAGAATATGGGAGTGGGTTGCCATGCCTACCTCCAGGGGATCTTCCCAACCCAGGGATCAAACCCATGTTTCCTGCACCTCCTGCACTGCAGGCAGATTCTTTACCACTGAGTCACTGAGGAAGCCCCAAGCTTTTGTATACAATTTAGTAAGACCCATGCTCAGGTATTATTTTGATTAAAATATTTTAAGAAAATAACCCACTACCACTCAAAAAATATACAACTGAAGCCTCAAGCTGGTGACTGACAGATATGTTTTGTTTGGCCTTCATTGTATTTTTTAAATGACCAATATTGCAAAAAAAAAAACAAAAAAACAAAAAAGCAGTTTACATAAAAGTACAGTTTTAAAATTTTTCTTGAAAAATTAAAAATTTAGCAGTGATAAGCCTTCCTTTGCATAGGGTAAAGGAAGGTACTTGCATATGGTTAAGGCAGCATATCAGCTATGCTTGGGTCACTGCTTACTTTAGACAAAGTATATACTTTCCATTTTGCCACAATTCCCATTACTCCCTGCTTCCTTCATTTGAGCTATTGGCTTGTTCCTATAGGTATTGGCGTTTGCAAGACTGATTAAATAATCTCAGTGTCTTATATCATAATGTCATCAACATACAAAGCAACAAAAGGAATTTGCAGAAGAGTCACTGATTCAAGATTGGCACAAGCCTGGTACCACTGACATTTTTTTGGCCTTGAAGCCTGCAGGACCTTAGTCCCCCAGCCAGTGTTGAAGTCTGTTTAAGTCTGCATTGGAAGATTGGAGTCTTAACCATGGGGCCCTGGGCCACAGGGGAAGTCCCCCATTGATTTTTAAATGAAGAAAGAGAATGGCTCCCTTGCACCAACTTACAATAAATTTATGTCAGGTACAGTACTGTTCTAACTGAATTATTAATAACTCAGTTAATCCTCACAACAATCCAATGAAACAGGTAATGGTATCCATTTTGCAGATGAAAAAAATCAAGGAACAGAGAGGTCAATAAATGACACTTATGTCCCTTGGGTACCCTCCACACATTATCTGTTTTTAATCAACATTTAAAAAACACAGTAATCCTTGCAGTTTGTTCCATTGGTTTCTGTATTCACTAGGACACAAATACTAGAAAGCCAGCTCAAACCAACTCTAAAACAAAACGTCTAAAATGTGGATTAATTGGCTCACACAATCAAACCACAGGATACCAAGACTGGAGCTGGACCCTGGGTGATGGCATAAGCAGCTCTCTGGTTCTCTGTCTCCCCCTCTCTAGTTCATATTTTGTATGTGTGTTGACTTCATTCTTTCAAGTTCCTCTTTGTGATGGGTGTTGCAGGCTAGAAAGAAGACGCTGACATAGATTTTAATGCTCAGGATGTTTATTAAGGAGTACCCTCAGGATTAGGGCTTGCCTGGTGATTCAGTGGTAAAGTATCTACCTGCCAATGAATGAGATGTGGGTTTGATCCCTGAGTCGGGAAGATCCCCTGGAGAAGGAAATGGCAGCCCACACCAGTGTTCTTGCCTGGAGAATCCCATGGACAGAAGAGCCTGGTGGGCTTCAGTCCATGGGGTCACAGAGAAACACGAATTAGCTACTAAACCACAAAAATGACAACCCTCAGGATTAACACCTGTGGAAGGGAAAAGCTGGGTGCAGGAGTGGGCAGAGAGAAAGCTGAGTTGTGATGCAGGCCACACGCTGGCCTAGGCAGACCCATAGACTGTGGAGTTAGAATGGCTCTTCCGAGTTGTCCCGAGTTAGATGGAGATGGCCTGGCTGCCGCAGCCACCAGTCTTTGAATGTGGGCAGCCCAGGGCAGGGGTGACTTTGGGTGAAGAGGCTCTTTGTAGCTGAGGCAGTTCCTGAAGGCTGACAGCCCAAAGTTGAATGCCAACAATAATCGCAGCAGCTGGGCCAAGTCCTTCATCGAAAGGGGCTTTTGGCTCATCATCCAGTGGGGATGTGACTGCCAGCCATTCTGGGGTCACATTCTTATAATTTTCCACCTAAGGGGAGAGAAAAAAGATCTTCCTTTTTTTATTGTTTACAAATTCCAGAGAAGGACTCTTGCCTATGTTGAATCACATGCCTGTTCCTTGCGCCAGTAATTTGGCCAGGGGTGAGAACTATGATGGGCACGTTCTTGGTCCTCTCCTTCCTTGTAAGTAGCTGGATGTTCTGCAGAGGACTGGGGTTGGCAGCCCCCACAGAACCTCACAGAGTCTTGGAAGACCATTTTCCCAACAAAAGGGCTGGTGGTGCTGTAACCCCAAGAAGAGGAAGGGAGTGTATGATTCCACCTCAAAAAATAGCTCTCACAAGTTTTCCCTTCATTGTTTCTCAGTCAGCCTTTCAATTTTGACCTGCCCCTCAAAGATGTGAGCTGCTGTACCCATTACATGGCTGGTAACTTGAGAAAGGCATAGGGCTATGTACTTGAGGAGAACAAAATTCAGCCAGCCTTGCCATGCCCACAGGGATAAAGGAGCAGTGACATCTATCAGTTTCAGACCTCAGCCTAGCCTTATGACAGAGGCTCTACATTAGTTCCCAGCTTTTGTACAATGTCCCCCTCTCCTCCCAGTCATCCAATGAGGACTCGATGAGTCAGGAATTAATAGTCTGTGTTGAGCCTAGAGCTTCAGCCCCTCTTGATACATACTCTGAACACCTGCCAGCTCACCCTGGTAAGGTGCAAACCCCCGCTCACGGGATTAGTGGAATAGTACCCTAGATCCTCTTGTTTGCTCCTACACTGCTTCCTCTCCATGCACGTCTCTGTTCCAGTTCCTAATTTTGCCTTCATCTTTCACTTGAGATCCTCCTGTTCCTTGACTTCGGTGACTGCCTTGGATCTTTTTGATCCTGAATTTTGGCTCCTAGTCAGCAACCCTCAGAGCTTCCCAGGTGGCACCACTCATGAAGAACCCGCCTGCCAATGCAGGAGACATAAGAGATACTAACTCAGTTCCCTGGTCGGGAAGATCCCCTGGAGGAGGGCAAGGCAACCCACTCCAGTATTCTTGCCTGGAGAATCTCATGGACAGAGAAGTCTGGCAGGCTGTAGTGCATGGAGGCACAAAGAGCTGGACACGACGGAAGTGACGTGACACCCACGTGGCAACTCTCTGTTGGATTCATTGCCCACACCTGTCCTAGTCAACTCTATGGTCCCCACTAACTTGACAGCCACTCTCCTGCTTGATCCCCTATGAGTCAGGCACAAAGGACCTCAAAATGCTGTGTTCTGTACAGCCATAGTTTTTTTTGTTGTTGTTTAAGTAAATTGATGCTTTAGCTAAAGGTGTACTCTAATTATATTTCATCTGTTTCTCAAGGGCTTTTATTTTTTTTTAAATTGTGATGAAAGTCATACTTTGCCTACAAAAGTCCGTCTAGTCAAAGCTATGGTTTCTCCAGTAGTCACGTCCGGATGTGAGAGTTGGATTCTAAAGGAAGCTGAGTGCCGAAGAACCGATGTTTTTA
This sequence comes from Raphicerus campestris, assembly GCA_006410735.1. Lineage (NCBI taxonomy): Eukaryota > Metazoa > Chordata > Mammalia > Artiodactyla > Bovidae > Raphicerus > Raphicerus campestris. Next base: position 12,474 of record SJYW01012637.1, read on the forward strand.
AACTGTGGTGTTAGAGAAGACTCTTGAGATTCCTTTGTACTGCAAGGAGACTCAACCAGTCCATCCTAAAGGAAATCAATCCTGAATATTCATTGGAAGGACTGGTGCTGAAGCTGAAACTCCCATACTTTGGCCACCTGATGGAAAAGACCCTGATGCTGGGAAAGATTGAAGGCGGGAGAAGGGGACAATAGAGGATGAGATGGTTGGGTGGCATCACTAACTNTTTCTTGAAAAATTAAAAATTTAGCAGTGATAAGCCTTCCTTTGCATAGGGTAAAGGAAGGTACTTGCATATGGTTAAGGCAGCATATCAGCTATGCTTGGGTCACTGCTTACTTTAGACAAAGTATATACTTTCCATTTTGCCACAATTCCCATTACTCCCTGCTTCCTTCATTTGAGCTATTGGCTTGTTCCTATAGGTATTGGCGTTTGCAAGACTGATTAAATAATCTCAGTGTCTTATATCATAATGTCATCAACATACAAAGCAACAAAAGGAATTTGCAGAAGAGTCACTGATTCAAGATTGGCACAAGCCTGGTACCACTGACATTTTTTTGGCCTTGAAGCCTGCAGGACCTTAGTCCCCCAGCCAGTGTTGAAGTCTGTTTAAGTCTGCATTGGAAGATTGGAGTCTTAACCATGGGGCCCTGGGCCACAGGGGAAGTCCCCCATTGATTTTTAAATGAAGAAAGAGAATGGCTCCCTTGCACCAACTTACAATAAATTTATGTCAGGTACAGTACTGTTCTAACTGAATTATTAATAACTCAGTTAATCCTCACAACAATCCAATGAAATAGGTAATGGTATCCATTTTGCAGATGAAAAAAATCAAGGAACAGAGAGGTCAATAAATGACACTTATGTCCCTTGGGTACCCTCCACACATTATCTGTTTTTAATCAACATTTAAAAAACACAGTAATCCTTGCAGTTTGTTCCATTGGTTTCTGTATTCACTAGGACACAAATACTAGAAAGCCAGCTCAAACCAACTCTAAAACAAAACGTCTAAAATGTGGATTAATTGGCTCACACAATCAAACCACAGGATACCAAGACTGGAGCTGGACCCTGGGTGATGGCATAAGCAGCTCTCTGGTTCTCTGTCTCCCCCTCTCTAGTTCATATTTTGTATGTGTGTTGACTTCATTCTTTCAAGTTCCTCTTTGTGATGGGTGTTGCAGGCTAGAAAGAAGACGCTGACATAGATTTTAATGCTCAGGATGTTTATTAAGGAGTACCCTCAGGATTAGGGCTTGCCTGGTGATTCAGTGGTAAAGTATCTACCTGCCAATGAATGAGATGTGGGTTTGATCCCTGAGTCGGGAAGATCCCCTGGAGAAGGAAATGGCAGCCCACACCAGTGTTCTTGCCTGGAGAATCCCATGGACAGAAGAGCCTGGTGGGCTTCAGTCCATGGGGTCACAGAGAAACACGAATTAGCTACTAAACCACAAAAATGACAACCCTCAGGATTAACACCTGTGGAAGGGAAAAGCTGGGTGCAGGAGTGGGCAGAGAGAAAGCTGAGTTGTGATGCAGGCTACACGCTGGCCTAGGCAGACCCATAGACTGTGGAGTTAGAATGGCTCTTCCGAGTTGTCCCGAGTTAGATGGAGATGGCCTGGCTGCCGCAGCCACCAGTCTTTGAATGTGGGCAGCCCAGGGCAGGGGTGACTTTGGGTGAAGAGGCTCTTTGTAGCTGAGGCAGTTCCTGAAGGCTGACAGCCCAAAGTTGAATGCCAACAGTAATCGCAGCAGCTGGGCCAAGTCCTTCATCGAAAGGGGCTTTTGGCTCATCATCCAGTGGGGATGTGACTGCCAGCCATTCTGGGGTCACATTCTTATAATTTTCCACCTAAGGGGAGAGAAAAAAGATCTTCCTTTTTTTTCTTGTTTACAAATTCCAGAGAAGGACTCTTGCCTATCTTGAATCACATGCCTGTTCCTTGCGCCAGTAATTTGGCCAGGGGTGAGAATTATGATGGGCACGTTCTTGGTCCTCTCCCTCCTTGTAAGTAGCTGGGTGTTCTGCAGAGGACTGGGGTTGGCAGCCCCCACAGAACCTCACAGAGTCTTGGAAGACCATTTTCCCAACAAAAGGGC
>SJYW01012638.1:28865-41355 GCA_006410735.1 Raphicerus campestris
ATTGGGAGATCGTGTACACCTGTGGCTGATTCATGTCAATGTATGGCAAAACCAATACAGTGTTGTAAAGTAGAATAAAGTATTAAAAAAAAAAAGAAAAAAAGAAAGAAAGGTAGAGTTACTGTATGACCCAGCAACTCCATTCCCATGTACACACCCAAGAAAAATGAAAATGTATTTTCACATACCAGCCTGTACCTGAATGTTTGCAGTAGCATGACCCCTAGAAACCTGAGACAGACAAATGACCAGCAACTGACAAATGGATAAACACAATATGATATATTCAGCCAGTGGAATTCAGCCATGAAAAGGAATGAAGGACTGGCACACGTACCCCGTGGAAGAACCTTGGAAGCATCAAGCTAAGTGAATGAAGCCAGGGATGAAAGATCACATACTGTATGATTCCCTTTATAGAAAATGTGCAGACGTTAAATCTGGAGACAGAGAAAGCATATTAGCAATTACTTATTAGTGTTGGGGAAAGGCAGTAGTGGAGAGTGAGAGCTTAACGGGTATGGGGTCTCATTGTTTGTTTAGTCATTCAGTTCTGTCTGACTCGTTTTGGTAACCCCCATGGACTGTAGTCCACCAGGCTCCTCTGTCCATGGGATTTCCAGGCAAGAATACTAGAGTGGGTTGCCCTTTCCTTCTCCAGGCGATCTTCCTGACCCAGGGATCAAACCCACATCTCCTGCCTTGCAGGTAAATTCTATACCAATGAGCCCACAGGAAATTTAGAGATGATTTTTTAAAAGTTGGAAAGTAAAACATGGTGATGATTGCACAGCAATTGAGAATGTACCAATTGCCATTGAATTTTATACTTTAAAATGATTAACTTTTAGGTATTTAAATATCATCTTAATTTCAGAGAGAAAGAAGAGAGAATTTGATGTAGGGTAACTAAACTCCCTGTGTAGACATTGTTTGGATTCTAACTGAAAGAAATCAATTAAAAAACAAACAAACAAACATTTGGGAACCCCTGAGGGAAGCAAAAACTTGATACTTGAAAATATTAAAGAATTATGTTTTATTTTCAAAGTGTGATGTACCATTTTGGGTATGACTTTTAAAATTATTATAGTTAGAATTTAAAGGATTGTAGGATTTACTTCAAAACAACAAAAAGGGGGAAAGTGATTGAAAGGTTGAGAAAAACAATGCTGGCCCTATACTGATAATGACTGAAGCTGCTGATAAGTGTGTGATATGTGTCATTATGCCATCCTCTTTATTTTTGTATATATCTGAATTCTTCTGTAATAAAAATCTAAAACATGCAAAAAAAATCATTGAGGACAGGATTCTGCTTTATTCATCAGTACTTAATAGACCCTTGGCATGAAGTGGGTGCTCCAAGGGAATGAATAAATGAATAAACAAATGAATGGATAAAACCATGCATCTCATCATAGCCCCTGCTGCGCCCTCCCTTTAGTGAACATTAGAAGAAAGAATCAAAGGTCCCGAGAAGTCAAGGAAAAGTGAGACTGGATGTGTTTAAGTGCAGGTAATGAATGAAGTGCAGGTGTGTATGCACTTTAAAAACACCTGTGTATGCAGGTGTGTATGCACTTTAAAAACAAAGTCAGAATGAACAAAGCTGGGAGAAAATTAATTCTTGCTCACACACCCTTTAACCCACAAAATTCCTGCCTCTGCACTCTGTTTGGCAGCGACCTGTGTGCCATCCCTGCCACCAAGCCAGCTCAGGAAGGACAAGACTTTTGAATTACAAAAATTTTGCAAGCTCTCTTTCTGCTGAGCACCTATTAACTTTTCTGTTCATGCTGCATTAAAGTAGAAAGTTCAGTAGATTATTCATTACTATTTAAAAAGCACTCTAGCCAAAATGAAGACGTTGCCATGACTTCACGACATTTGCCAGAATCATAAGCCAAGCTCCTAGTAGGCAAGATCAAGGACGTGAGCCCTGCTCTCCACTCATTCCTCCTCTCCCTCTACAGCCTGGACCACTTTGGCCCCATTTCCCGCAACATCTCCTTTAAAGCCCAGTCTGCATCCTGTCCTGGCCCTGAAGCTCTTCTCTACACAGCAGCTGGAGTCATTTTCCTACTCATCATTTCTTTTCATCTCGACAGTCTGTTTAAATCCCTTTAAAGCTTGCTAGGACTCTGTGGAAACTTCTCAGAATCCTTGCTGGGTGCTAGAGCCCTGGCTCTCCAGTGGCTCCATCATGGCCCCACCTCTCTGCAGCCTCTCTACATGCTGCTCCAGTTATGACCAGTTTCTTTCCCAACTTGATTCTGTCCCACTCATTTATTTTTTTCCTAGCTGGAAACATTCTCCACTCTGTTTACCCTCAACCTTCTATTTTCCCTCTACTGGCAGAACTGAGATCCCTTTCTCCAGGAAGCACCACCCCCCCGACTTCCCCTGAGTTTGGTCCTCCCCTCTCAGCCTCCTTGTTCATCACCCATATTCCCCATTATATCCTAAGTCCCACGAGGACCATAGCTGAGAATCCTTATGAACAAAATGGCTTTGTGGTTTAGTGTTCCTCTGACATCCATCTGGTTAGGATAACACCCTACCTGCAATTATCTCTAGCAGTATGGCCTTTTTAGGGAATTACAGAGCCCCTCTGTTCCTCTATGTCTTCATTGGTAAAATAGGATGAGGAACAGCGAGTATCTCGTGTGATCAGCTCAAGGACTAAATGGGTTATTTCAGGTAGCGGTCTGAGCAGGCTGCCTGGCAGAGAGACCTCAGCCCTTCACGTGTGGATGATGTCATGCCCGGAGCTGTTCTCCCTGGAGGTGACAGAATCCCTGATCACAGCGAGGGGAGGCAGCGCTGGGTGTTGCTCTTGCTGCAGGTGTGTGCTTACTGCTCTTCACTCCCAGGACACCTCTTCTGCCTGCTGATGGGGATCCACCGTCAGGGGAGGAGGTGGAACTGGTCAGGAGGTGACGGAGCTCAGCTGGGAACCTGGAAGTAGCTGGTCTCCCAGGTTGGGCTGCTGGGTGGCAGAGGGGTGATCCTGGGGGAAGGAAGGCCCAGCTCAGCTGCAGGAGGGAAGGGTCCAGGGGCCGTGCCGGAAGAGGTCAGCATTGGAGCCCCTTGCAAGTGAGCACAAGGGGACATCCCAGGTCTTGGGGAGGGAGGTGTGAACTTGGACCTAGNCCAGCTCAGCTGCAGGAGGGAAGGGTCCAGGGGCCGTGCCGGAAGAGGTCAGCATTGGAGCCCCTTGCAAGTGAGCACGAGGGGACATCCCAGGTCTTGGGGAGGGAGATGTGAACTTGGACCTAGAATCAGAGCCCCTGGAAATGGGCTTAGGGCAGCCAGGCCTCTCCCAGTCCTGGGCCTGCGGTCCAGTGGGCCTGGTCACAGGCACAAAACTGGCTCCTGGGCCGGCTGGTGTGGCTGAAGCAGAGGGTCTCAGAAGTAGGGTGGGCCTAGTGTGTGCAGGATGTCAGAGGGGCTTGTCCCTGGGGCCCAGGCAGCAGCAGGGCGTGGAGTCAGGCAGATCAGAGGGGAGACACACAGGAAAGAGTCCAGTCCCAGGAAGGCGCTTTATTGCTGGTGTAGGGCTCAGCACCTCCTCCTGAGCAGAGCAGACTCCGTGTGCACAGGGGCCCCCAGCCACCGTCACCTTCCCGAGGGTGATCGGGTGGAGTTGGATAGGGGGCTGCTCCTCGGTGCACAGAGGTCAGGCTGCTCCAAGGGACCAGGGCACCCAGCTCCTTCTTCAGTGGACCCACCATTCGGAGGGGAGCTCTAGGCTCGACTGGGGTTGGTGACTTTCCCCAAAAAGATGATGCTCTGGGTGTCCTTGAGAACTATGGCAATCAGGAAGGGCCTGTCGAAGCTCAAGGGGCTCTTGTTTATGGACGTGATTCCCACCTTGATTCCCGTGACAGCAGCTCCTTCCGTGCCCTCCTCGCCCACGTCGAGCACAGCCTTGNGCAGTTCAGTTCAGTCACTCAGTTGTGTCTCTTTGCAACCCTATGGACGCAGCATGCCAGGCCTCCCCGTCCATCACCAACTCCCAGAGTTTACTCAAATCCATGTGCCCTGAATCGGTGATGCCATCCAACCATCTCATCCTCTGTCCGCTCCTTCTCCTCTCACCTTCAATCTTTCCCAGCATCAAGGTTGTTTCAAATGAGTCAGCTCTTTGCATCAGGTGGACAAAGTATTGGAGTTTCTGCTTCAACATCAGTCCTTCCCATGAACATTCNTTCTCCTCTCACCTTCAATCTTTCCCAGCATCAAGGTTGTTTCAAATGAGTCAGCTCTTTGCATCAGGTAGACAAAGTATTAGAGTTTCTGCTTCAACATCAGTCCTTCCCATGAACATTCAGGACCGATCTCCTTTAGGATGGACTGGTTGGATCTCCTTGCAGTCCAAGGGACTCTGAAGAGTCTTCTCCAACACCACATTCAAAAGCATCAATTCTTTGGCACTCAGCTTTCTTTATAGTCCAACTCTCGTATCTGTACATGACCCCTGTAAAAACCATAGACTTGACTAGACGGACCTTTGTTGGCAAAGTAATGTCTCTGCTTTTTAACATGCTGTCTAGATTGATCACAACTTTTCCTTTCAGTCCTTTCATTTCTTTTCCTTCCTTCCATGTCCTTTTAGTCTCCAGTAATTTGCAAAATTGACAGTATATTTTGAAGCTACAGAGAATCCCAAAGAAAATAGTAGGTAAAATAGAACTACAGCTTATTTTTCTTTTGTAAGTCCTGATATTTTAAGCAGTGGGTTGACATGCTGATTCCAATTTGTCAGGGACTCAGACTGCTTGCATTCTTCATGTTTTTTGCCAGGTCCCAGAGCGCTCATTGCCACATCCACCCTCCATTTAATGGGAGTCAACAGGGGAAGCTGGCTTGAAACTCAACATTCAAAAAACTAAGATCATAGCATCTAGTCTCATCACTTCATGGCAAAGAGAAGGAGATACAGTGGAAGCAATGACAGATATTATTTACTTGGGCTCCAAATTACTGCACACAGTGACTGGTGGTGGTTTATTCACTAGGTTGTGTACGACTCTTGTGACCCCAATGATTGTAGCCTGCCAGGCTCTTCTGCCCATGGGGTTTTCCAGGGAAGAATACTGGAATGGATTGCTATTTCCTTCTCCAGGGTGTCGACTAAAAAATGATGTACAACTTGAGAGTTGTGAGTTAAGTTTTATTTGGGGCAAAATGAGGCCTGCAGCTCTGGAGGCAGCATCTCAGACAGCTCTGAAAAGTCAATATATAAGGTTTTGGTGAGGGGGGAGTTCAGTACCATGAAGCACTCAATTTACAAAAGGTTTTTGTTAGTCATGAGGGTCTTGAAGGGAGTTAGTGCTTCTTTACATATGGGGAGATGCAAGGATTGAGATCATAAAATCTCTTCCTAAAAACCTCCATCCCTTCATGGGAAATAGATGGGAAACAGTGGAAACAGTGTCAGACTTTATTTTGGGGGGCTCCAAAATCACTGCAGATGGTGACTGCAGCCATGAAATTAGCAGACGCTTACTCCTTGGAAGAAAAGTTATGACCAACCTAGATAGCATATTCAAAAGCAGAGACATTACTTTGCCGACTAAGGTTCATCTAGTCAAGGCTATGGTTTTTCCTGTGGTCATGTATGGATGTGAGAGTTGGACTGTGAAGAAGGCTGGGCGCTGAAGAATTGATGCTTTTGAACTGTGGTGTTGGAGAAGACTCTTGAGAGTCCCTTGGACCGCAAGGAGATCCAACCAGTCCATTCTGAAGGAGATCAGCCTTGGGAGTTCTTTGGAAGGAATGATGCTGAAGCTGAAACTCCAGTACTTTGGCCACCTCATGCGAAGAGTTGACTCATTGGAAAAGACTCTGATGCTGGGAGGGATTGGGGGCAGGAGGAAAAGGGGATGACCAAGGATGAGATGGCTGGATGGCATCACGGACTCAATGGACGTGAGTCTGAGTGAACTCCGAGAGGTGGTGATGAACAGGGAGGCCTGGTGTGCTGCAATTCATGGGGTCGCAAAGAGTCGGACATGACTGAGCGACTGAACTGAACTGAAAATCCTCCAACTATCTAAAGACCTGTCCCACCAGATTCCCTGGAGCACAGAGTGCCTCACTCCACCTTGAACTCCCTCAGGGGTTGTTGAAAGTCAACAGCTATAGGAGCATGGGGTTCATCTCCGTAGAGGCAGATGGCAAATGTCTTTGTTGTTCAGTTGTTGGCATTGATCTTGGTAAGTGCCAATTTGTAGTTGACAAGGGGATCTTCCCAACCCAGGAATCAAACCCTGGTCTCTTGCATTACAGGCAGATTCATGGGTGAGCTATGAGTGCACCCATGAAATTAAAAGATGCTTGCTCCTTGGAAGGAAAGCTATGACAAAACTAGGAAGCATATTAAGAAGCAGAGACATCACTTTGTTCACAAAGCTCTGTATGGTCAAAGCTTGGTGTTTCCAGTAATCATGTACACATGTGAGAATTGAACCATAAAGAAGGCTGAACTGTGAAGCATTGATGCTTTTGAATTGTGGTGCTAGAGAAGACTCTTGAGAGTTCCTTGGACAGCAAGGAGATAAAAACAGTCAATGCTAAAGGAAATCAACCTTGAATGCTCGTTGAAAGGACTGATGCTGAAGTTCCAAATACTTTGGCCACCTGGTGCAAAGAGCCAACTCGCTGGAAAAGACCCTGATTCTGGGAAAGATTGAGGGCAGGAGGAAAAGTGAGGATGAGATAGTGGGAAAGCATCACCAATTCAAGGCACATGAATTTGAGCAAATTCAAGGAAATAGTGCAGGACACAGGAGCCTGGCAAGCTGCAGCCCATGGGTCGCAATGAGTTGGACATGACTTAAAAACAGAACAAAACAATTTTTGATGGTCTCATCTTATTCGGCTGGAAAACTAACTTTGTACCCAACACCCAATTTAGACCATAGAGAAAAGGAAGGACATACTAAACAAATAAATTAGACTATATATATATACACACACAGTGAAAAAAAAGAAATTAATATAATTTTAGTCACAGTAGGAAACATAAGGAGAAGAAAAAGGAGTAAAAAGAAAGCAAAGCATCATAAATCTGAATGATAATATAGGGAATACTTGGGAGGAAATATTTTGCAAAGAGAACCAAAGCAATATTTCTCACCCAAGGATGTGACCTTGGCAGCTCCTGGCTGGGCCTGTATGACTGTCAACCATTATGGAGGAGGACAAGTGATGCCTGTGATTTCTGAGTTTAGAACAGCACTGTGAGGAAGGCCAAGCCACCTGGAAGTAACCCATGTATGTGTCCTGACCACAGTTCAGCTGAGATCTTTGCTCACAGCCAGCATCAACCACCAGGCATGTGAGTAAGGAAGCGTTCGATGGCTTCAGTCAGCCATGGTCCGCGAGCAAGCACAGGAGACAGCCAGAGTGAAAACAGCCTTACTGAGCCCAGTCAGAATTGAACGCCAGAATTGTGAGAGACAATAACAAGAAATGATTGTTGATTTATAAGATCACATTTGTATAACCAGCAAAACATTTTTTAATTGAAGGCAAAATATTGATTTTTTTGACGAACAAAATCTTAGACAATTCATTACCAGTAGACCTGCATTACAAAAATGTTAAAGTAAGTTCTTGGGACAGAAAGTAAATAGGCAAATAAAAATTTGTACAGAGGAATAGAGTGCCAAAAATAGTAAAAAGTGTTTTTTTTTCTTTTATTGTGAAACTCTTTGATGGGCAATTAACTCTGTGTAGCAAATAAAAGTTGCAATGTATTATGGAATTGAACACATGTAAATTATAGAAAAGAGAACAAATTGCACATGGGACAAAAGGATGAAAAAAGCAAGAATATTGAGGTAAGGTTTTATAGTTTATACTTGAAATGGTATAGTATTATCAGAAGATACATATTGATGAGTTAAAGATTTATTGTACATTCTCAATACACTGAAAAAATGCACAAAATAAAAGTATAGGTTTTAATCCAACAGTTGAGCAAAACAAAAACATGAAAACTCCTCAAATAATCCAAAAATACAGCAAAAGAAAAAGAAAAAAAATACAAATGGATCAAATATAAAACAAATAGGAAGTTAGAAGATCTATGCCAGTCATATCAATAATACCTTTCTGTGACTAAAATTATAGTGATTTACTCACTCACTCATTCACTCACTTATTTACCAAATGTCCATTGAGTCCCCACTATGTGTAATCCCTGTAGTCTTGCTGAGAATTCAATGGTGTACAAATATCAGGATACCAGCTTTCAAGATGCTTTAAATATTGTAATGGGCACAGATACTAAAGTGTCAATTAAAATACATTATAATATATTTCTTTAAAAATAGAGTGGGTCAGGGTGATGGTTCACACCATATATAAAACAAGTCAAAATGGATTAAAGACCTCAGTGTAAATGCTAAACAGATAACACTCTTAGAATACATCATAGAAGTAAATTTTTATGATCTTGTATTTGCAATAGATTTTTAGATCTGACACCAAAACCATGAGCAGTAACAACAAAAATAGGAAAATTGGACTTCATCAAATTTAAAATATTTTGTGCATCACAAGTCAACTATCAAGAGAGTGAAAAGAAAACCTACGAAATGAGAGAAAATATTTGCAAATAATACATCTGATGAGGAAATTATATCTAGAATATTTAAGGAATATTTATGCTCAAAAATAAAAGACAAAAAAATCCAATGAAGAAGTGGAAAAAGGACTTTAATAGACATTTTTTCAAAAATGGTACATAAGGGACTGCTAAGCACCGAAGACATGCTCACCATCCTCAGGGAAATCAAAACCGCAGTAAGACATTAACTCAAATCTAAGAAGGCTGTATTAATAATAATNATATTTAAGGAATATTTACGCTCAAAAATAAAAGACAAAAAAATCCAATGAAGAAGTGGAAAAAGGACTTTAATAGACATTTTTTCAAAAAAGGTACATAAGGGACTGCTAAGCACCGAAGACATGCTCACCATCCTCAGGGAAATCAAAACCACAGTAAGACATTAACTCAAATCTAAGAAGGCTGTGTTAATAATAATAACAATAGAAAATTAACAGCACATGTTTCAAGAATATGGCGAATCGGACCCCTTGTACATTGCTGGTGAAGAAGTAAAATGGTGCAGTTGCTCTGGAAATAGGTTTGGAGGTTCTTCAAAGAGGTAAATGCTGAATGACCTTGCATGCATGCTGCTAAGTTGCTTCACTGTGTCTGACTCTCTGCAACCCACCAATCTCCCTCTGTCCCTGGGATTCTCCAGGCAAGAATACTGCAGTGCCCTCCTCCTTCAGAAGACTGTCCCAACCCAGGGATCAAACCCAGGTCTCCCACTCTGTAGGCAGGTTATTTACCACCTGAGCCACCAGATGAAAAAGGAATGAAATACTGAAACACAGGCAGTGTGGATGCATCTTGAAAGTCTCATGCTAAGGGAAAGAAGCCAGTCACCAAAGGTCACATACTGTATCGTTCCCTTTATATAAAGTATTGAGATGTTAAATCCAGAGATACAAAAATGTCTATTACTAGTTACCAGGTCCTGGGGAAAGGTTGTAATGTGCAATGAGAGCTTAATGGATATGGGGTTTCCTTTGGGGGTGATTAAAACAGTCAAAACTAAAAAGAAGTGATAGTTGTACAGCATTGTAAATGTGCTAATCACCACCGAATTTGACATGTTAAAGTGGCTAATTTTGTTATATAAATTTCACTTCACTACGGAGAGAGAGACTTAAAGATAAAGTAATTAATACCATGCATAGATATTGTGTCTACAATGCATCCTAGTTCAGAAAAAAAAATTTAAGTTTAGGCACCACATAGGGGAGGAATAACTTGATATTGGGTAATATTAAAGAATTATGTTTAAGTGTGATATGCCATTTTAAGTATTTTTAAAAATTCTTATAGTTAAAATAACAGGATGTGTAAGATTTGCTACAAAACAAACCCAAAAGAGGAAAGGGAGGGAATAATTGTATTGGCCCCATGTTGATAATGACTGAAGCTGCTGATGTGTACGTGAGGCTATATCATCCTCTCTGTTTATGTAATGTTTGAATTTNAAACAAACCCAAAAGAGGAAAGGGAGGGAATAATTGTATTGGCCCCATGTTGATAATGACTGAAGCTGCTGATGTGTACGTGAGGCTATATCATCCTCTCTGTTTTTGTAATGTCTGAATTTTTCCATGAAAACAAAAAAGTCCTTGAGGGAGAGACTGTGCTTTGTTACCCAATTCGTAATGCATCCTCAGCATGAAGTGAATGCTCCATAGTGAATGTTTTGCAAACATTTTATTTGCTGAGCACATATTAACTTTTCTGTTCATGCTGCATTAAAGCGGAAAGTTCTATTAATTTATATTATTAAATAGATTTATCATTTAAAATCACTCTAGCCATAAGGAAGAAGACATCACGACATTTGAAAGGTCATAAGCCAAGTTCCCATGATGGGTGTAGCCTCACAGCAGAAGGTGACCCAGAGGACACAGAATCCCTGTGCATGTGGAGCCCCAGCAGAGTCACTGTCACCTTCCCCAGAGGTGAGCAGGTGGACAGGCAGGGTGGACCCTCAGTGCCCAGGGACCAGGCTGCACCCAGGGACCTGGGCACCCTGCTCCTTAGGGAGGGCATGCACAGCTCAGAGTGGAGCTCTAGGCTTGACTGGGGTTGGTGACTTTCCCCAAAAAGATGATGTTCTGGGTGTCTTTGAGAACTGCGGCAATCAGGAAGGGCCTGTCAAAACGCACAATGGTTCTCTGAGAGGCCAGTTTTTCTATGCTGATTCCCGTGGCAGCAGCTCCTTCCGTGCCCTCCTCATCCACATCCAGCGCAGCGCTGTGGACCACCTGTGGGGACACCAGAGCAGTATACCCCGGAGATGGGGTGGGCGGAGGTGAGCAGTCACCTAGCGCCTCTAAGGGGGCTGAGATCCACCCCCCTGCTGCTGGGGGTCACTCTGCTGTCCTCCCAACAAACTGCCCACTGTTTGCATACTTGTGATACATAGATGTGCAAACTGAAAGCCAAGAGTGTGAGTGATGTGCCCAACACCAGAGAGGCAAAGAACAGGGACTCCCTCTCCTAACCCAGAGACTGTGCTGCCTCCAAATTCCCCCTAGTATATGGGGAGGGGCCAGGTCAAGGCATTTTTCTTGCCGGCAACTGTCCACAGTGCTGCCATGTCGAAGCAACTGATGGGTGAGTGCTGCTTTCTGCTCCTCTCCTGCCCCAGCTGACGTGTCCCTGAGCCCTCAGCTCCCTTGCCTAAGATTGGGTTCCCCTGGACCACAAAGCCCCAGTGTGCCTCCTTTACCAGGTCCTATGGCAGGTGGGTGCAGGGGAGCCTGCAGGGCTGCCCAGCCACTCCCCACTCCACCACTCACCCTGGCTTCCCTGCCTCTAGGATCACAGCACCAGGACACTGGGTGTTCTCACATGCTCTTAGTGCATTTTCATCACGGTTGCTTTACAGACTTTGTTAGTACCTAAAACCTCTTCCCTGCTCTGCTAGGCCCCAAACAGGAACCAAGAACTATATGCTCCTTTTAAAGATGAAAAGTTGGGGGATGCAGAAATGTGATCATTCTCCTCTACAGGCAGTGAACGGTGGAGCCTGATATGGGGTCCCCTGCTGTTTCCACTCTGGGTCCTTCCCAGTGACAGGCTTCTGTGTCACTTTATAACTCAGGGAAGGTGGGACCTGATGTCACCGTGATTGTAACCCAGCTCTCCTGGGCTTGGGGAGTCCCAGGGAGGGAGACTAAGTTGCAGGAAAAGCAATTATTTTACAAATTCCAGGGGACCTGCCATCTATCTGGCCTCCACGTTTAGCGCTCTGATAAGAGGATGGATTGTCCAAACTTAAGACTCACCTGGGAGACTACCAGGTCCCTGGTCCCTGTGACTCCTGACAGGTCAGCGTCAGTGAATATTTTCCTAATGCCCAGCTGGGAGAGGATGTCATTCAGCTCATAGTCACTTTTGATGGAAAATTTTGGGAGGTATAGCTCATGTATTCGACTAGAAAATGAGAAAACCAAATTTGAACACCTGCTTGAAAAGATGCCCACCTCTTCCCACCTCACAGCACTGTCATCCAAGGATTCCTCTTAACCAACCCCCTTCTGCCTAGAATAGACTCTTGTTCTCAGTTTCTAGACCCCTCGGGCTAAATCCCCATATTTTGTTACTTATCCATTCCAATCTGCAGGAGTCTAGCATGCCAGGCAGGCACCAGGGCAGGGGGAGGTTAAGGAGTCTGCAAGGCCCCAAGGGACCTGAGCCCACCCCCGGGGGGACCCTGACCTCGCCCAGCTTCCCCCCTCACTCCTCTGCTTCCTCTGGCCTCACTGATCCTCAGCCACACCAGGCTCGCCCCTGCCTCAGAGGCTTTGCCCTGTGATTCCCTTGGCCAGAAATGCTTTTCCCACGTCCAGAGGGCCCAGTCTCTCACGG
>SJYW01012638.1:44005-64232 GCA_006410735.1 Raphicerus campestris
CTGATTCCTAGAATGTCGACGTTCACCCTTGTCATCTCTTGTTTGACCACTTCCAATTTGCCTTGATTCATGGACCTGACATTCCAGGTTCCTATGCAATATTGCTCTTTACAACATCGGACCTTGCTTCTATCACCAGTCACATCCACAGCTGGGTATTGTTTTTGCTTTGGCTCCTTTCCTTCATTCTTTCTAGAGTTATTTCTCCACTGATCTCCAGTAGCATTTTGGGCACCTCCTGACCTAGGGAGCTCCTCTTTCAGTATCCTATCATATTGCCTTTTCATACTGTTCATGGGGTTCTCAAGACATGAATACTGAAGTGGCTTGCCATTCCCTCTCCAGTGGACCACATTCTGTCAGCCCTCTCCACCATGACCCGCCCGCCCTGGGTTGCCCAGCGGCATGGCTTAGTTTCATTGAGTTAGACAAGGCTGTGGTCCTAGTGTGATTAGGTTGACTAGTTTTCTGTGAGTATGGTTTCAGTGTGTCTGCCCTCTTATACCCTCTTGCAACACCTACCATCTTACTTAGGTTTCTCTTACCTTGGGCGTGGGGTATCTCTTCATGGCTGCTCTAGCAAAGCGCAGCTGCTGCTCCTTACCTTGGATGAGGGGTGTCTCCTCATTGCTGCCCTTCCTGACCTTCAATGTGAGATGGCTCCTCTAGGCCCTCCTGTGCCTGCACAGCCACCCCTCCTTGGACGTGGGGTTTCTCCTGGCGGCCGCTGCCCCTGGCCTCGGGTGCCACTTCTGGCCTCGGACGCGGTGTGCCTCCTCTCGGCCGCAGCCCCTGACTCCCGGACACAGGATAGCTCCTCCCGGCTGCCGCCCCTGACCTCGGATGCGGGGTAGCTCCTCTTGGCCGTTCCTGCTCCATCACAGCCTGGCACTCTCTAGGCCGCTGCCCCTGACCTCAGACGTTGGGTAGCTCCTCTCGGCCGCACTTAGTGAGCCGGCAGCAGCCGCCTGCACTTAGTGCATCAAGCTGTACCCTCACCTCAAAGCCGTCATCATGGTCAGAGGTGTCCAGCTCTTTGCAACCTCTCTGGACCTTAGCCCGCTGTGGTCCTTTGTTCATGGGATTTTTCAGGCAAGAATGCTGGATTGGGTTGCCATTTCCTGCTCCAGGGATCCTTCCTGACCCAGGAGTCGAACCCAGGTGTCCTCTATTACTGGCAGATTCTTTTCCTGCTGAGCCATCGGGGAAGCCCAACATCCCTAAGTCAGTGGTTTGCAAGNAAAAAAAAGAACACAGCCATAAAAATTATTTTTTAAAAAATATATTTGAAGTTTGCTTTTAAAATAGGGTCTTTTTAAAGTAATAGTAGGTTATAAAAATGAAAATTAAAGGACTAATAGAGGACTTAAAATTTTAAAAAGTTAAAAAAGAAGAATGATCATTAAAATAGTAAAGATGTATCTAGGACTTTCTCTGGTGTTGTTGTGGGTAGTGTGGGGTCAGTTTATTTTTGGATAGTTCCTTGGTCTGGCTTATATTTCTCAAGATCTATAGGCCCCTTCCTATGTAGTCGGTACTAACAACAGGGTTTTAATCTATTGCACCTGTCACTTCCAAGGCAGTTCCCTCTGTTTTAGCTTTTTCTGTTTGCTGGTCTCTTCAGTGTCTGATTTCCGCCCTGACGCAAGGGGGGTGGTGGGGGACACTTTTTAGGCTCACTTGTTCAGTCACGCTGTAGGGAGGGAGGGACGCTGCAAACAAATAACACTGGTGTGTGCTCACGGTGTCTCAGCAACACTGGACCTGCCCTCGCTCACGGTGCACACCACTCAGGCTCTAGGTTGCTCCGCCGGAAACCGTCTGAGGCCGGCCTGGGCTACATGCACCTCCCAGGTCTAACCCAC
Organism: Raphicerus campestris; assembly: GCA_006410735.1. Classification (NCBI taxonomy): domain Eukaryota; kingdom Metazoa; phylum Chordata; class Mammalia; order Artiodactyla; family Bovidae; genus Raphicerus; species Raphicerus campestris. The sequence continues at coordinate 45,871 of SJYW01012638.1, forward strand.
TCAGGCTCAGGCACTCAGGTAGTCCTCAGAGGCACAGACTCAGTTGGGCTTGTGTTTTGTGCCCTTCCCAGGTCCGAGTAGCTCAGGTGTTTGGCGAGCACAGTCGCTGCAACTTATCGCCTCTCCCATCCCTGCTGTTCAGCTTTCTGGGTGTACAACTGGCACCCCTTCTCAGGCAGATGGTGACTGTCCAGGACCCCAAGAATTCTTAGTTAGCAAAGAAGCCTGCTTGCAGTTTGGTAGATAATGTCTCTCTGGGGTTGCGATTGCCCCCTTCCAGCCCTTACAGCTCTGGCTGCCTGTCACCGGAGGCGAATGGTCTGCAGCCGGCTAATTCTGTTTCATCCTTTGTTCTCTGCACGGTGTTGGCAGTGTCTTATGTTAGAGCTTTTTGCGTGGTAGCTATCCCACAGTCTGGTTTGCTAGTCCAAGTTAGTTCACTCTGATTACACTTGGGGCATTTGGGCCCAATCCTTACTCTAAGTAATGCAGCCCGTGCCTCCCTGCCCAGCCCCCGCTTGCTAGTGGCAGATGCAGGCATCTGCGCTGCTTCTCCACTGGGGGAGTTACTGTTGGGCTCCTAATCTGTGGGGTTTAATTATTTATTTATTTTCCCTCCCTGTTATGTTGCCCTTTGCCCTTCCAAGGCTCACCACAGACTCAGCAGTGAGAGTGACTCCTGGTGTTGGAAACTTCTCTCTTTTTAAGACTCCCTTCCTGGGATGGAGCTCCATCCCTACCTCTTTTATCTCTTTTTTTATCTTTTATATTTTTTCCTACCTCTTTTCAAAGACAATGGGCTGCTTTTCTGGGTTCCTGATGTCCTCTGCCGGCATTCAGAAGTTGTTTTGTGGCATTTGAGTGAGTGAGTGAGTGAAGTCGCTCAGTCTTGTCCGACTCTTTGTGATCCCATGGTCTGTAGCCCACCAGGCTCCTTGGTCCATGGGATTTTCCAGGCATGAACACTGGAGTGGGTTGCCATTTCTTTCTCCTTTGTGGCATTTACTCAGCGTTTAATTGTTCTTTTGATGAATTTGTGGGGGAGAAAGTGGTCTCTCTGTCCTATTCCTCCTCCATCTTAGGACCACCCCCCTTATATCCTTTCATATGGGTAAGGTAGAGAGTGGTGAGACTGAGGTGGTGAGGGTAGAGGTGGGGCCTCTCTAAGGTGGTGACCTTAGAGCAGAGAATGAGTGAAGTGAGGGAGTGTGCCAGTGAAGGGGCTGCAAAAAGGCCATTCAAGCAGCTAACAGCAAGTGCAAATGTCCTGAGGCAGGAAACAGCTTTCTAAAATCTAGAACAGAAGGAAAACCAGTTGTTGCAGCAGCAGGTGGGCAAGGATGGTCATAGGAGAGGTCAGAAAGTTGGCAAGAACAGATAATATGGGGCACTGTGGTTGTGGTTAGGAGGGTGGATATTTTTTCCTAAGAGCTCGGGGCCATCAGGTGTCTCCAGCAGGAAGTGAAAGAATCTGAGTTTCCTTTTAAAAGGGTGACAGTGGCTGACTCAGTGGATCCAAGGGTCAGCTCAGGCCCTTACTAACATAGATTCTGGGTCCCCCTGAGACCTGCTGATTCAGAATCACCAGAGGAATAAAACCAGCTGCCTCCTGATGGTCTGCCCTGAGCCAGGTCTTGGACAGGCTCATGATCACTGTGATTTCCTACAACCCTGGGATGTGTTAAAGAACCCATCTGCCAATCAGGAGACATTAGAGGAACAGGTTCTATCCCTGGGTCAGGAAGATCCCCTGGAGAAGGGCATGGCAACCCACTCCAGTATTCTTGCCTGGAGGATCCCATGGAGGGAGAAGCCTCGTAGAGTTGGACATGACTGAAGTGACTTAGCACACACGCTCTGGGACAAGGGATTCTCACACAACCCCAAAGGAGGGAGTGGCCCAGAGATGTCGGATGACCTCAGAAAGGTGGCAGGGTCCCAGTGCAGCAGTGGAGCCTGGAGCTGAGCCCAGGTCTCCTGGAACCCCCTGCCTGGGAGGCTCTTTCCACACCTGCACCCCCTCGGGAGCTCCCTGAAGTTCAAGACCAGGGATGAGAAAAGGGGCTCAGATGGGCTACGTCAGGCTCTGGGATAAGAGGATCTGAGGAGGGGTCAGCTGGAGGAGGGGCTCTGAGGGTGTCTGATGAGACTGATGCTCTGTGTGTGAGCCTAGGAAGCAGCAGGGGGCAGGGGCAGGGAGGAGTGGCAGGGAAGAGGAGAATGGGGGCTTGGGTGCACCTAGAGAGGACAGAAGGAACACAGCTGGAGAGGACCCAGCTGGCTTTGAGACCTGTGATGTCTCTGGATTCCAGGGACCGGTGTGCAGGAGGCCGGATCCTCACCCCAGGATGGGAAAAGAGAACATCCATGTGTGGGGAGGAGGGGGGCTCCAGCAGGTGCACGAGGTACCTGGCCTTCTGTCAGACCAGCTGTCTGCTCTGCGATCCTCTCATCTGGTCAGGGATCGCCTCCCCCCACAAGACTCTGGGCTCAGTTCTGACTCCAGCATTACCAGCTGCTGGGCCTCGGGCAGCTCCCTCAGCCTCCTGAGCCTCTGTTTCCATCTCGGTCGAGTGGGAACCTGTAAACTGCGCCTCCCCCCAGGTGGGACTGTGTGATGCTGAAAGGGGGTGGGATCTTGAGGCACTTGCACAGTGATTGGCACAGAGCATATGCTCCGTGGCTCACTGATCACGGTAACTGCTGTCACTGTCATCAATGACAATTGGTGCCCCTGCTTCCATACCAAGGACCCCAGAGGATGGAGGCCCCTTAGGAATGGCTGCTGGCCACTGTGCCCGTGGCGGTGGCTCACGGTCTGACCCTGATTAACCAAGGCACATTGATCTCCTCCACTCTAGTCACCAGACCCCTAACCCCGGGCCAGCCCTGCCTCTGTCAGGGGAGGATGTGGAACTCATCAGGTGGTGGAGGAGCCCAGCTGGGAACCTGCAAGTAGCTGGTCTCCCAGGTTGGGGTGCTGGGGGGCAGAGGGGTGATCTGGAGGGAGAAAGGCCCACTCAGCTGCAAGATGGCATCGTCCAGCGGATGTGCCGGAAGACGTCAGGGCTGGAGCCCCTGCAGGTGAGCACAAGGACACATCCCAGGCCCCGGGGAGGAAGAAGTGAACCTTGACCTGGAACCAGAACTCCCGGAAGTGGGCAGCAGGGGCCCCTCCCTGTCCTGGGCCTGTGGTCCGGTGGGCTTGGTCACAGGCACAGAGCCTGCTCCTGGGCCTTTTGGTGATTCTAAAGGAGAGGGGCCCAGGGGTGGGGAGGTCTGGGTGCTTGACCTCAGGGCCCAGGCAGCAGCAGGGCGTGGAGTCAGGTGGATCAGGGCAGAGACACACAGGAAGGAGTGCAGTCCAAGGAAGGTGCTTTATTGCTGTCAAAGAGCCTCCTCGTGACCAGGACGCAGACTCCCTGTGCATGTGGAGCCCCCAGCATCGTCACTGTCACTTTCCCAGGTGTGAGCAGGTGGAGACAGGCAGGGTGAATCCTCAGTGCCCAGGGGCCAGGCTGCACCCAGGGACCTGGGCATCCTGCTCTTTAGAGAGGGCACCCACAGCTCAGAGAGGAGCTCTAGGCTTGACTGGGGTTGGTGACTTTCCCCAAAAAGATGATGTTCTGGGTGTCTTTGAGAACTGCAGCAATCAGGAAGGGCCTGTTGAAATGCACAGTAGTTATAAGTGAGGAAGTGGGGCTAACTTGTACTCCCGTGGCAGCAGCTCCTACCGTGCCCTCCTCGTCCACGTCCAGCACAGCGCTGTGGACCACCTGTGGGGACAGCAGAGTATTACCGATCAGAGATGAGGTGGGCAGGAGGTGAGCAGCAGCCTGAGCACCTCTAAGGGAACTGATATTCATCCACCTTCTGCCACTGGCCTGTCACTATGCTGTCTACTTTTTCAACTTTGTTTTTCCCAACAAATCTGTCAGCTGGTTCACATATACATGACCCACGGCTGTGCAAAGTGCAGTCAAATGGACTGTAAGTCCTGTGCCCAGGGTCAGAGAAGCAAAGAGCAGGGNGAGTGGTGAGACTGAGGTGGTGAGGGTAGAGGTGGGGCCTCTCTAAGGTGGTGACCTTAGAGCAGAGAATGAGTGAAGTGAGGGAGTGTGCCAGTGAAGGGGCTGCAAAAAGGCCATTCAAGCAGCTAACAGCAAGTGCAAATGTCCTGAGGCAGGAAACAGCTTTCTAAAATCTAGAACAGAAGGAAAACCAGTTGTTGCAGCAGCAGGTGGGCAAGGATGGTCATAGGAGAGGTCAGAAAGTTGGCAAGAACAGATAATATGGGGCACTGTGGTTGTGGTTAGGAGGGTGGATATTTTTTCCTAAGAGCTCGGGGCCATCAGGTGTCTCCAGCAGGAAGTGAAAGAATCTGAGTTTCCCTTTAAAAGGGTGACAGTGGCTGACTCCGTGGATCCAAGGGTCAGCTCAGGCCCTTACTAACATAGATTCTGGGTCCCCCTGAGACCTGCTGATTCAGAATCACCAGAGGAATAAAACCAGCTGCCTCCTGATGGTCTGCCCTGAGCCAGGTCTTGGACAGGCTCATGATCACTGTGATTTCCTACAACCCTGGGATGTGTTAAAGAACCCATCTGCCAATCAGGAGACATTAGAGGAACAGGTTCTATCCCTGGGTCAGGAAGATCCCCTGGAGAAGGGCATGGCAACCCACTCCAGTATTCTTGCCTGGAGGATCCCATGGAGGGAGAAGCCTCGTAGAGTTGGACATGACTGAAGTGACTTAGCACACACGCTGTGGGACAAGGGATTCTCACACAACCCCAAAGGAGGGAGTGGCCCAGAGATGTCGGATGACCTCAGAAAGGTGGCAGGGTCCCAGTGCAGCAGTGGAGCCTGGAGCTGAGCCCAGGTCTCCTGGAACCCCATGCCTGGGAGGCTCTTTCCACACCTGCACCCCCTCGGGAGCTCCCTGAAGTTCAAGACCAGGGATGAGAAAAGGGGCTCAGATGGGCTACGTCAGGCTCTGGGATAAGAGGATCTGAGGAGGGGTCAGCTGGAGGAGGGGCTCTGAGGGTGTCTGATGAGACTGATGCTCTGTGTGTGAGCCTAGGAAGCAGCAGGGGGCAGGGGCAGGGAGGAGTGGCAGGGAAGAGGAGAATGGGGGCTTGGGTGCACCTAGAGAGGACAGAAGGAACACAGCTGGAGAGGACCCAGCTGGCTCTGAGACCTGTGCTGTCTCTGGATTCCAGGGACCGGTGTGCAGGAGGCCGGATCCTCACCCCAGGATGGGAAAAGAGAACATCCATGTGTGGGGAGGAGGGGGGCTCCAGCAGGTGCACGAGGTACCTGGCCTTCTGTCAGACCAGCTGTCTGCTCTGCGATCCTCTCATCTGGTCAGGGATCGCCTCCCCCCACAAGACACTGGGCTCAGTTCTGACTCCAGCATTACCAGCTGCTGGGCCTCGGGCAGCTCCCTCAGCCTCCTGAGCCTCTGTTTCCATCTCGGTCGAGTGGGAACCTGTAAACTGCCCCTCCCCCCAGGTGGGACTGTGTGATGCTGAAAGGGGGTGGGATCTTGAGGCACTTGCACAGTGATTGGCACAGAGCATATGCTCCGTGGCTCACTGATCACGGTAACTGCTGTCACTGTCATCAGTGACAATTGGTGCCCCTGCTTCCATACCAAGGACCCCAGAGGATGGAGGCCCCTTAGGAATGGCTGCTGGCCACTGTGCCCGTGGCGGTGGCTCACGGTCTGACCCTGATTAACCAAGGCACATTGATCTCCTCCACTCTAGTCACCAGGACCCCTAACCCCGGGCCAGCCCTGCCTCTGTCAGGGGAGGATGTGGAACTCATCAGGTGGTGGAGGAGCCCAGCTGGGAACCTGCAAGTAGCTGGTCTCCCAGGTTGGGGTGCTGGGGGGCAGAGGGGTGATCTGGAGGGAGAAAGGCCCACTCAGCTGCAAGATGGCAGTGTCCAGCGGATGTGCCGGAAGATGTCAGGGCTGGAGCCCCTGCAGGTGAGCACAAGGACACATCCCAGGCCCCGGGGAGGAAGAAGTGAACCTTGACCTGGAACCAGAACTCCCGGAAGTGGGCAGCAGGGGCCCCTCCCTGTCCTGGGCCTGTGGTCCGGTGGGCTTGGTCACAGGCACAGAGCCTGCTCCTGGGCCTTTTGGTGATTCTAAAGGAGAGGGGCCCAGGGGTGGGGAGGTCTGGGTGCTTGACCTCAGGGCCCAGGCAGCAGCAGGGCGTGGAGTCAGGTGGATCAGGGCAGAGACACACAGGAAGGAGTGCAGTCCAAGGAAGGTGCTTTATTGCTGTCAAAGAGCCTCCTCGTGACCAGGACGCAGACTCCCTGTGCATGTGGAGCCCCCAGCATCGTCACTGTCACTTTCCCAGGTGTGAGCAGGTGGAGACAGGCAGGGTGAATCCTCAGTGCCCAGGGGCCAGGCTGCACCCAGGGACCTGGGCATCCTGCTCTTTAGAGAGGGCACCCACAGCTCAGAGAGGAGCTCTAGGCTTGACTGGGGTTGGTGACTTTCCCCAAAAAGATGATGTTCTGGGTGTCTTTGAGAACTGCAGCAATCAGGAAGGGCCTGTTGAAATGCACAGTAGTTATAAGTGAGGAAGTGGGGCTAACTTGTACTCCCGTGGCAGCAGCTCCTACCGTGCCCTCCTCGTCCACGTCCAGCACAGCACTGTGGACCACCTGTGGGGACAGCAGAGTATTACCGATCAGAGATGAGGTGGGCAGGAGGTGAGCAGCAGCCTGAGCACCTCTAAGGGAACTGATATTCATCCACCTTCTGCCACTGGCCTGTCACTATGCTGTCTACTTTTTCAACTTTGTTTTTCCCAACAAATCTGTCAGCTGGTTCACATATACATGACCCACGGCTGTGCAAAGTGCAGTCAAATGGACTGTAAGTCCTGGGCCCAGGGTCAGAGAAGCAAAGAGCAGGGGCTCCCTGATCTGAATCCCCTGTCTGAGTCGAGATTCTGCTGTCCCCAGACACTCCCTAGTGCAGGGGGAGGGGCCAGATCGAGATATATTTCTTGCGGGCAACTGTCCACAGTCCCTCCACGTCGAAGCAGCAGATGGGCAAGCACTGCTTTCTGCTTCTTTCCTGCCCCAGCTGACATGCCCCTCAGCCCCCTTGCCTAGGACTGGCTTCCCATCCCTGGACCACAAAGTCCCATAGCACCTGTGTCTGCTTTATCAGGTCTTCTGGCAGGTGGGTGTAGGGGAGACTTCAGGGCTGCCCAGCACCTGCCCCCTCATTCACTCTGACTTCTCTCCTCAGATCGCAGTATCAGGAACCCTGGTGTTGTTCTCTCCTGCTCTTAGTGTATATTGATCATGATGGCCCTGAGCCATTGTTAGTACCGATTACTTCTTACCTGCTCTGCTGAGCACTGCACAGGAGCCAAGAACTATTATGTCTTTTGAAAATGACAAGATTCAGGACTAAGGGCTTTAATAATTTATCCCATAGGCAGTAAAATGTGCTGCAAGGGATGGGGGTTTACAGCTGATTCTTAGGCACATTCCCAAGACCGATGTCTATCCCAAAATATATCACAAAGAAGGTAGAACCAGCCCCCAAGATCATTATAACCCAGCTCCCCTGGGCTTGAGGGTTGCAGGCAGGGTAACTGAGAAATGCCCAGCATATTAAAAAGCAAAGACATCATTTTATCAACAAAGGTCTGTGTAGCCAAAGCTATGGTTATTCCAGTAGTCATGTACAAATGTGAGAGTTGGACCATAAAGAAAGCTGAGTGCTGAAGAATTGATGCTTTTGAACTGTGGTGTTGGAGAAGACTCTTGAGAGTCCCTTGGATTGTAAGGAATGAAACTTATCAATTCTAAAGGCAATCAGTCCTGAGTATTCATTGGAAGGACTGATGCTGAAGCTGAAGCTGTTATATTTTAGCTACCTGATGCGAAGAACTGACTCATTGGAAAAGACCTTGATGCTGGGAAAGATTGAAGGCAGGAGGATAAGGGGACGACACAGGATAAGATGGTTGGATGACATCACCGACTCAATGGACATGAGTTTGAATAAAGTCTGGGAGTTGGTGATGGACAGGGAGGCCTGGCATGCTGCAGTCCATGGCTGTCTCAAAGAGTCGGACACGACTGAGCTACTAAACTGAACTGAACTGATCTGAGTAATGAGCAATGTAGTTGTTTTGCAAATTCAAGATCAGCCAGAGGTCTGCCTGTCTGTCACCTTTCAAGTTCCTCTGTGGAAGATGAAATGTCCAAAGTTTAAAAACTCACCCGGGAAACTTTTAAGTTCTTGACACCTGTGATTCCTGACAGGTCAGCCTCAGAGGTGAAGACTTTCTGGATGCTCAGCTCAGAAAGTGTGTCTTTCAGACTATAGTCACTGGAGATGGAAAACTTTGGCAGGTAGAGCCTATGTATCAATCTAGGAGGTGAGAAAATAAACTTGATGGCTTATTCAACTCAGTGCTCACAGTTCTCCCACATCTCAGCTAGGTCTTCCTGGGTTTCGTCTCCATCCACCCCATTCTCCCTGGAATAAGCACTCCTTTTCTCAGTTTCCAGATTCCTTGGGCTAACTCTGTTTAATTACTTCATTGTGCATTCTTGTCTGCAGCTGTCTCACCTTCAGGGCAGCGTGCCAAGGCAGGGGCTGTGGGCTTGCCCCCACCTGGCCCTGCTTCTCCCCTGCAAGCCTGCAGGGCTCAGGAATCACCCTTCTCCAACACGGATTCCACAGCTGCTGGGAGACCGTGCTGGGGGGAGAAGGAGGGGGAGGTGGGGAGCACTGGGAGGGATGTACCAGGGTCACCAGGAAGGCTTCTTGCAGGAGGTGGCATCCAGTTTGAGTCCCTGGGGAGGGGAAGGAGTGGGCTGGGTGAAGAGGAGGCCATGAGGTAGGTGGAGGCACTTGCAGGAAAGAGGGGCTGATGCAGGGTGGCAAGGGGCTTGGCAGGGACAACAGTGGGACATGGAGGGCTGGGGGCTGCATTCAAGGGTTTGGGGGGCTGAATCACCCAATTCAGAGTCTCTGTCTTGCCTTCCCAGTGAGCTCCTTGTGGGCAAGGCTGCTGCATCTGAGCAGAGCCACCAGCAGGTTCTTGGAGTAAGAGATGCTGTCTCCCACCCCCAGGCTCCCCTCTCCTTCTCTCTGTCTGCACTTCCCTTAAGACTCTTACCATGGTGACTGGTCTGACAGATGCTAAATGCGAGGAGACTGAGGCTCCCCTTAAACTTTGGGTCCCTTGTAACAGGGAGGTAGTTATTCCTCCTCATTGACCTACCTTCTTTCTTCCTTACATTCATCCTTCCTCCCTCCTTTATACATGAGTCAATAAATTCCGACTGAGCATCCTTTATGGGCCAAGAATGTATAGATACATGTCCCCTCAGTGCTTGTAAATCAAGGTATCTGATGAATATTTTCTCCATTTACAGCTATTCACTGGGTCCCTGCCCTGTGGTAGCTCTTGGGGTTGGAGGGGGAAGGGCTGGGAAGGGAGCACAGGCAGGGTGAGAGGGTCCCCTGTCCTGGGTCTCCTGGGATCTGCAGGGAGGGGCTGCTGGGAGTCAGGAGCCCCACGGCCTCAGGCCCCCTGGACAGGAGTCGGGAAGGGCTGTAGCCTCTACTTCACATGCAGGCAGGTCTCCAGTCCTCTGTGCTTTCTGACGTGCCTCCCACACCCATTCCCCCTGGGTCTGCAGATCCCCGACTCAGAACAGAGGGTCAAGGACACCTCTCCCCTCGCAGCAGGGAGCTGAGTCCCGGAGAAGCAGAGGGAGTGGCTGGGGGAGTGTGAGCCTGGGAGTGGGACTCTGGGTCTGGGGCACCCCCAACCCCCTCATGCTGCCCACACCCCCTCCCGACCTGCCCCTGCAGACCCTGGCCCAGAACTGCCTCTCCCTCTTGTGCCCCTGAGATCGGTCTCCTGAATCCCACCTCCTGGCCCGTGTGTCTACCCTCCATTCACCCAGAACTTGACCCCTCCCCATGCTTCCTGCTCCTCCTGGTCCAGCCCCCATCGCCCTGGGTGACCCCCCTGGGCTCCTGGTGGCCTCCCTGCCTCCATCCGTGTCCTCTGCCATCTGCTCTCCACTTGGTGCCCTGGGTGATCCTTTTAAAGCATCACTTAGATCTTTCACTCTTTGACCCAAAAGACTTTGTGATGAGTTTCCATTTCTCTTAGACGATGGGATAATCAAAGGGTCTGCAAGGCCTTAGGTGACCTTAGTCCTCCCTGAGGACCCCACCTCTCCCAGCTTCTCCTCTCACTCCCTCTGCTCTCCTGCTCTGGCCTCACTAATCCTCAACCACACCAGGCTCGCTCCTGCCTCAGAGGCTTTGCACTGGCTCTTCCCTCGGCCAACAAGGCTTTTCCCAACACACCTGCACGGCTCGGTCCCTCACCTCAAACACCACCTGAGGGCCCCCCTAAATACCTCTGTGTCCAATTTTCTTTCTTTTTTTTTTTTTGCTTTACTATCCCTGTCTCTCCCTTTCTAACCATTCAACACACCAAATTATTCATTACATTTATTTCTCATGGGTCTATCTCAATCACAGAGTAAGCTCAAGAGGGCAGAGAATTTACTGTTCTATCTGCTGACCTACCCTCAGAGCATAATTAGTCCCTGGCACACACTAGCTTCTCAATCAACCTGTAAAAGCAGTGCTGAATGGTTGGTTAAATAAATGAATGAACGTAATGTGCAGCCCGTGCAAAGCTGATTCTCAGTGTCTATCTCACTTGAGCCCTCAGCTGATACAATTCCATCTGCTCCCCGACCCAAGAGGTGGGGACATGAGAAAACACCACACCTGCTGGGGGCTTTGTTGAGGAGCCTCATGATACAGCACGTGTTAGTGTGAGAGGAAGGCCCTGTCCCCTCTGATGCCATTATCTTACAGAAGGAAAGAAACAGGCTCGGAGCCACACAGGCAGCAAAGGGCAAGGATATCTCAGTATAGGCTCTCCCACCTCTGCCCCCAGTCCCACACATTTCTGAGGCCCTGTTGCTGGGTGTCAGGAGTCCAGGAAGAGGGGAAAGGGCCAAGATGGCAGCTGAACCCACAATTATAGGCCCTGGGGTGTCACCTGGGCTTCAGGGAGTTTCGCCACCTCGCCAGCGTCTCTGGGATCAGCTTGGCTTCCAGGTCCTGCATTTTGCCCTCGTCGGGGAGGATGAAGAGGGCGCTGTCATTGCTGGTGTATGCGAGCTCCACCAGTGTGCAGCCCAGCTCCTCGTCCCGGAAGTAAGGAGTCACCAGGCCAATGTTCATCATGGGCACCTGCACCGTCTTGTTCTCACTCACGTGGAACTCTGCCTGCTCAGTGCGCTTGGGGTCAAAGGGGATCTCCCACCTGGCTGGAGGTGGGTGGACAGGTGAGGAGTCTGTGAGTGCAAGTCTCTCCCTCCTCGGCCCTGCCTGCCCCAGCAGCGCCCCACACCATGTGCCTCTAGGGTGGGCCTGCCAGCTGTGCACGTACACTTGGGCAGATGGGTAAGCCCTCGGGGACGGGGGTGAACCTCACAGGTCAGGATTGAGAAGGGGGGCATGAAACAAAGCTGGTTAGTTGTGCTACATGCAAAGTCAACAGGAAATATGGAGGGCAAGGGAGAGATGGGGATGAGGCTGAGCCTGGGGAGATATGGGACCTCCTGGTCCTTCAAGGGAACAAGTGACCAGAGGCTAATTGTTGGCTTTGTAGGAAAGACACACATCCCCACGGCCTTGTGAGCTCAGCTGGAGCAGGAGCCACACAGGGACCGGGAGGGCAGGGTGGGGTCAACAGATATCTCCACCCAGGAGAATGAGTCCCGTGCTGAGGCAGTGACTTCTGTGGGAGATTAGGGGTCTGGGGCTTCACGGAGTGTGTATCCATCCTCACCTCCTTCTTTGATTCCATCCCTGCCTCTGTCCCTATGGGGAGAGGCAGGAGCAGACAGAGAGGGGCTGGCCGGGTGCCCCCGGGGAGGAGATTTTAGAGGAGAAATTCTCAAGATGGAGTGGGTTGTTAGGAGAAGAAAGCATGAGAGATACAGGTAACAAACACGGCAGGTCATACCTGGATTCCTTTTCCAAGGAAATGCCATCCTGTGCCTTTATTTACATATGCAAACACAGATGAAGGAAGGGTATCCCTGGACTTATCCCAGAGCCCCTAACTCAGGGCTAACTTGTCCCCCACAGCTAGGGTCTCTTAGACACCTGACCATTTCATGATTCAATGATAATTTTTTGTGCCTTATTTATTTTGAGTCCCTTTTGCACTGTTGGCTCCCTGGGTGAAATCTTTCTGCCTTCACTCTGCCTCCTATGAATCTCCTGGCTGAGGTTTGTCATAGCAACTTATCAATGGGACTGGGCACAGGACCAGCCAGAATCTGGAAAGATATTGTGCCTGGAGGGAGTTTCAAGAGGGAGGGAACAAGTGTATACCTATGGCTGATTCATATTGATGTTTGGCAGAAACCAGCCCAATTCTGTAAAGCAATTATCCTTCAATTAAAAAATAGATGAATTAAAACAAAAGATGTTGTGGCCCGGATATTGTCCAACCCCAAGACTTCCCCCAGATGTGGTCTTGCCTCCGGATAGCAGAAGCGCACCGCTGAAGAATCTTGAGATGGCCAGGCTGCTCAGAGGTGGTCACACTGTGAAGATGGCCGCCAGCCCCACCTCAACCCCCAGAGACCAGGTCTGTTTAGAGGGAGCCCATGTCTGACACAGCCTGTGGTGTGCAGAGCCAAGGCCTTCCTGAGTCGTCCTAAAGTGTCTCATCAGGCAGGAAGCTGGAGTCCCCATCCCCCTCGGGATAGATCTGAAAGGAAAGCTCTCCTTCTTTTGGCAGGCAGGCAAGTTTAACTCAGAATAAAGGCTCCCTCTGGGACTTTCCTGGTGGTCCAGTGGATAAGAATCCATTTTGCAGTGCAGAGGACACGGGCTCAACCTCTGGTCAGGAAATAAGATAACACACGCCTCCAGGCAAAGCCAGCCTGCCACAACTACCGAACCTGCCTGTCACACCTGTAGCATCTGCCTGCTACCACGAAGGACCCCACGCGCTGCGGCTAAGAACTAAGGCAGTCAAAGAAACAAACAAACAAAATCCCTCTGCCTCACATAAGGGAATCACTGCCCTACAGCGAGAAAAGCAATTTGGAAAAAGCTAAAATTGACAAAGACTATGGTCAGAGTGGGCCTTGGTGTTTAAGCCCCCCAAACCATGAGGAGACTTCTCTATAGTGGTTTGCTGGCAACATCGCTGGCTGAGCTGGGACAGAAATGATTCTGAAGCCTGAGAACTATAGGGGCACCTGCCCCAACCCCAATCCAGGCACTCACCTTTAAAGTAGATGTAATTCACCAGGATGATCACTGTGAATGGTTCAAGGTCCTTGAACAACTCTTCAATTTTCCCCTGGGTTTTGTTCTTCACATAGTCATTGATAAGCTTCATGGCAGCACTGGAATCACTGAAGTCAGTGGGGAAGGCCTCAGAGGAGTACAGCACCTGGGCGTCTTCCCTGAACTTGTCCAGCAGCTTCAGCCCCTCCGTCACAAACATGGCGTTGCCCACGCTCAGCTGCAGCTCATTGCTGGGTCGATTGAGCATCTGCAGGAGGTGCTGGAAGCCCTGGTGGATTTCTGTCTCGGGAGTCTCTGTGAGGTTGAACTTGAGACCTTCTAGGATCTCCGTCAGGGTGGAGCCACGGGCTCCCAGGGATAGGAAGCCCAAGGCTATGGAGACACTCAGAGGGGAGAAGATGACATTCTTATTGGGGTTCTTCAAAGCCAACTGCTTGTAGAGGCTGAAGGCAAAGTCAGTGTTGCTGGAGGCTAATGCATGGTCATCCACAGACGTCCCTTTGTGCTGTCCTTCTGGGGCCACATCCTCTGAGAGGCAGTGGACCCTGGAGCAGAGCCCAGCCAGCAGGAGCCCCAGAGTCAGGAGGGGGGCCATTCTCTCTGTCCTCCTGTCTGAAAAGCAAGGCTCCTTAAGTCTCCACGTGTCAGATGACATCCCAACCCCACCACTGTCCCCCGTGGTCTCTGTTCTCTCGGCCCTGCTGCTCTGGGACCTCCCAGGGGTAGGCACACGGCTGGGCTCCCAACACACACGAGGAGGCTCTGGGCTCCCTCTCAGCCTTTGATCAAGTGCTGTGACCATTAGCAATTTTCCCAGTGGAGAGACTGGGCACAGAGAGGGGAAGGAGATTTTCCAAGGTCACACAGCAGGCAGTGGAGGAGTGGGGCTGAGGATCCTGGGGTGCCTGGCTCCAGGGCGGGGAAGCTGGTGATGGGTGTGAGGTGCTGTGCAGTGAGAACCCATCTCCCTCTTCCCGGGAGCTGATACCGTCAGAGGGCCTAGGAAGCCAGGCTCCTTTCCCACCGTGCCCCCTCTATGTCCCCCCAGGAAGGAGCGCTGCACTGATCAGAGGACACAGCGCCTCTCCACGCCTCTGAGGACAAGGCTGTGACCTCAGGGAGGCTCTCCCATCCAGGCGCCTGGCCACAGTGAGGGTTCAGGAGAGAGGCTGCCACGGGCAGCGGGAGCCGTGCTGAGCCTGTCTGCCCCGAGGAGGGCTGCTGTAAAGAACAAGGAGGGCAGAGCGTTCTGCTCACCCCTGCCACGTGGATATGTGGAGGGTGTTTCCAACAAGAATCAGGAAAGGCCTCCTGGTGGGGAGAAGCAGGGTGAGCTCAGTCTCAGAGATCTGGTCGAGGATTTCATTTTGGCTGCTTGTGAGTGCTGTGTGGTGACGAGCATGACTGCACCTCTCTGATCCTCAGTTCCCACCTCCATCCAACACGTGGACCAGCTCAGGTGACATACAGGAAGAAGGTGCTGGGCTCCTAAGGGGAGTTCCAGACGTGTCACCCCCTCCACTGGGCACCCACTCTAGGACTCTACAAGCCAGACTGTGATCCCCGGGGATGGAGGACAGAGCTACTGCCCAGAAGCCTCAGGAGAGACTGAGGTCAAAGCTGTGACCTCAGCAAAGAGGGCTGTTTCCCTGCAGCCTCTGCCCCTCATCTCAGGGTTCAGAGGAGAGAGGACTGCTGGGGTGGTGTGGGGGAGGGGAAGGAGAGGAGGAGGGGAAGGGAGGAGCCTGAGCTGAGTCTTGTTGGAAGCCCAGGGGAAAGGCCTTGGGACGAGCCTGAGGACAGGGGCGAACAATTGTCCCAAAAGTTTGTTGATGCAGAGCTGATGCAATGGTTTTTTTCACAAAGAATTAAATGTTTTCCCCCAGAATTCTTCCTGGAAAAATAGCTAGCCAGATGCTCCCCTGGTGGGTCGGATGGTAAAGAGCCCACCTGCCGATGCAGGAGACACGGGGAATGCGGGTTTGATCCCTGGGTCAAGAAGACCCCCTAGAGGCAGAAATGGCAACCCACTCCAGTAGTCCTGCCTGGAGAACCCCATGGACAGAGGAGCCTGGCATGCTAGAGTCCATGAGGTTGCAAAAGGGTTGGTCACGACTTAGCAACTAAGCCACCAAAGCAGCATTTGGCCAGGCTGGAAGGCTGGCTCTGTTTCCGAGCCATCTGTCTTTTCAGTGCTGGGCAGATTCAGCTCCTGTTTGCTTGCCAGGGTCCCTGGAGAGAGGGTGGAGCCCAGAAAACCCCCCTGGAGACCCCACAGCCTTTGCCCAGATGGACCCACTCTACTAATTCCGTCTCCAGGGCCCTTTGAGAGCAGCTCCCTTTGAGAGCAGCGCCCTGTGCCAGGCAAGGAGATGCACCTCAGGGCCCTCGAGGGACCTCTGACCTGACACTGGATACACAGCTGGATGGGGCACAGCTCGGCTGAATCACAACCACAAAGACTCAAAAGCAGAAATGCCCCCAGAAGCCATGGTGGCACGTCCCTCCCTTTGCAGGATGAAAACAGAGACCCAGAGAGAGGACTGGTCTTCAGAGGACTCAGAACCCTCCCAGCATCGGACACATGTCCTTCTGCCTCCCTTCTGCCTCAGGCCCTACCGACCCCTGATCAAGGCCAGAACCACTGTGGGAAAGGGGTCCCTTGGCTCCCAGTGTGGGAGCATCAGGGATTACCTGCCTGCGAGAGCAGGATGTGGGGCAGTGGATCCAGAGCCGCCGCCTGCCCGGATGCTGGAGTTTCCCGGGTGCTGCTGCCTATTTATCCTGCAAAGCCCTCCTCCAGGCTTGTGAAATGTAGGCGGGGACAGCCTAGGACTCTGTCCTCTGACTGGAAATATACAGCCCACTCTTTCCAGTAACATGGTTTATTAGATCTATTTGAACAACCTAGTTACAGAAACCACTCACTTTTTGTCCCTTCCCACCAGAAAACCTAAAGTAAAAATAAACAGAAATTTCCCTTGAGATTGATTTCTCCCATTTAAGAAAATTCATTGAGGGGTCTGTGAAAACTCAGAATATATAAAAAGGGACGTTGAAAAGTATCTCTGACTCTTGTTCTTTAAAAATATATATATATATAGACTCTTAGTTTCCCCACCCCCAATTTGTGAAATCCTCATTAAAGACCATGTAAAAACCCAGAAAATGGAAAGCATATTTGAAAATATTCCCCAGAGCTATGGCACTCTGGGACACCTCTGGCTAACACTGTTTCTTCTACAAATCACTTGTCTTGATGTGTGTGTGCAAGTGTGGGTGTGTGATCGGGATCCCCAAACACAAACTCAGACAAAATTAAATGCAGGACCCTTTATGTGAATATAGCTCGATTTGCAGGTTGAGACACGCTCCCATTCCCAGATAGGGCTGTTCCGCCGGAGGGTCCCCTTACAGTGTCAAAAGCACAAGTGTCTGGGACCTCTGATATCTGTACTGTCTGTCTTTGGGGGCCTGCCGTGCTTTGGTGTGTTCAGTTGCCCTTCACTATTGGTTCACTTTAAGAGCTAGCTGTCCTTCATCCTTGCCCTTGGGGTCTCATAGGACACTCTCTGAACTAATCTCAGGACTTTCTTGTGCTTACAGAGGAAAATCTGCCCCTTCATCTCTTACATCCACAACCATCCATCCATGACAGACCACAACAAACCTCTGTTACCCCTAGGGACTCCACCAAACTTCGTTTCGGGATCACTGTATTAGTGATGAGAATGTGGCTTTGGCAGAAGATAAACCTGAATCCTGAAAGTTTACTCACCAGCTGTGTGACCATAAAACCTTTATGGAAACCCTTCTACCTTCATCTTCTCATCTCTAAAGGCAGATGCATTTCCCTGAAAAGGAGGGGTGTCTTAAAAGGTTAAGTGAAATAATTCTAAATGTACACTCTGTTCAGTTCAGTTCAGTCGCTCAGTCATGTCTAACTCTTTGCGACACCATGAATTGCAGCACGCCAGGCCTCCCTATCCATCATCAACTCCTGGAGTTCACTCAGACTCACGTCCATCGAGTCCGTGATGCCATCCAGCCATCTCATCCTCTGTCATCCCCTTTTCCTCCTGCCCCCAATCCCCCATAGCATCAAAGTCTTTTCCAATGAGTCAACTCTTTGCATGAGGTGGTCAGAGTACTGGAGTTTCAGCTTTAGCATCATTCCTTCCAAAGAATCCCAGGGCTGATCTCCTTCAGAATGGACTGGTTGGATCTCCTTGCAGTCCAAGGGACTCTCAAGAGTCTTTTCCAACACCACACTTCAAAAGCATCAATTCTTCGGCGCTCAGCTTTCTTCACAGTCCAACTCTCACATCCTTACATGACCACTGGAAAAACCATAGCCTTGACTAGATGGACCTTAGTCACCAAAGTAATGTCTCTGCTTTTGAATATACTATCTAGGTTGGTCATAACTTTTCTTCCAAGGAGTAAGCGTCTTTTAATTTCATGGCTACAATCACCATCTGCAGTTATTTTGGAGCCCCCCAAAATAAAGTCTGACACTGTTTCCACTGTTTCCCCATCTATTTCCCATGAAGTGATGGGACCGGATGCCATGATCTTCACTTTCTGAATGTTGAGCTTTAAGCCAACTTTTTCCACTCTCCACTTTCACTTTCATCAAGAGACCCTTCAGTTCTTCTTCACTTTCTGCCATAAGGGTGGTTTCATCTGCATATCTGAGGTTATTGCTATTTCTCCTGGCAATCTTGATTCCAGCTTGTGCTTCTTCCAGCCCAGTGTTTCTCATGATGTACTCTGCATAGAAGTTAAATAAGTGGGGTAACAATATACAGCCTTGACGTACACCTTTTCCTATTTGGAACCAGTCTGTTGTTCCATGTCCAGTTCTAACTGTTGCTTCCTGACCTGCATACAGGTTTCTCAAGAGGCAGGTCAGGTGGTCTGGTATTCCCAGCTCTTTCAGAATTTTCCGCAGTCTATTGTGATCCACACAGTCAAAGGCTTTGGCATAGTCAAT
>SJYW01012638.1:67535-88240 GCA_006410735.1 Raphicerus campestris
AAGTTAAATAAGCAGGGTGACAATATACAGCCTTGATGTACTCCTTTTCCTATTTGGAACCAGTCTGTTGTTCCATGTCCAGTTCTAACTGTTGCTTCCTGACCTGCATACAGGTTTCTCAAGAGGCAGGTCAGGTGGTCTGGTATTCCCAGCTCTTTCAGAATTTTCCACAGTTTATTGTGATCCACACAGTCAAAGGCTTTGGCATAGTCAATAAAGCAGAAGTAGATGTTTTTCTGGAACTCTCTTGCTTTTTCCATGATCCAGCAGATGTTGGCAATTTGATCTCTGGTTCCTCTGCCTTTTCTAAAACCAGCTTGAACATCAGGAAGTTCACAGTTCATGTATTGCTGAAGCCTGGCTTGGAGAATTTTGAGCATTACTTTACTAGCATGTGAGATGAGTGCAATTGTGCGGTAGTTTGAGCATTCTTTGGCATTGCCTTTCTTTGGAATTGGAATGAAAACTGACCTTTTCCAGTCCTGTGGCCATTGTTGAGTTTTCCAAATTTGCTGGCATATTGAGGGCAGCACTTTCACAGCATCATCTTTCAGGATTTGAAACAGCTCCACTGGAATTCCATCACCTCCACTAGCTTTGTTCATAGTGATGCTTTCCAAGGCCCACTTGACTTCACATTCCAGGATGTCTGGCTCTAGATTAGTGATCACACCATCGTGATTATCTGGGTCGTGAAGATCTTTTTTGTATAGTTCTTAAGACAGGATTTTTCCCTTGTTTTGTGCTGTGCTACGTCCTTAGATAACTTATTAAACATTCATTGACTGTAAGACACTGAGGTGACCAAGGAGAGTTTGATCGCATCTTTCTGAAATGATGCATCCTTTCAGGCTCCATATTTCCAGGACTGATAATATTCTCAGAGGTTAAAGCATCTGCCTGGAATTTGGGAGACCTGGGTTCGATCCCTGGGTTGGGAAGATCCCCTGGAGAAGGAAATGGCAACCCACTCCAGTACCCTTGCCTGGAGAATCCCATGGAGGGAGGAGCCTGGTAGGCTACGGTCTATGGGATCGCAAAGAGTCGGACACGACTGAGTGACTTCACTCGCTGTTAAGTCACATACAATCCCTAAGAAACAGTGGCTGAAACAAGGCTGTGGTTTACTTCTCTCTCATGTAGCTCCAGATGCAGGCAGTGTCTGCATGCAGACACGGTGGTTTCACTTTGTCAGGGACCCAGGTTGCTTCCAGCTTGTTGCTCTCCATTACTAAAGTTTGTTTGCCAGGCAGCCCATTACTGCGTCAACCTTCCAGTTAATGGGAAGTGGGGACGGGAAAAGCACAACCTTTCCTTTGAAAGAAATGTCCTAAATCTTGCCTATGTTATTTCCACTTCTGTTCCGTTGGCCATTGCTTGGTCACAGGGCCACACCTGGCGGCAGAGGAGGCTGTTCCGTGCAGCCGACATTCTACCTTATATAGCTATGTCCCAGCTAAACGTGCAGGGCTGCATTACTTTGAGAGAACAGGAGAATGGACATTTTTGTTGGTGTTGTTCAGTTGGCCAGACCTGTCTGACTCTGCACCCCATGGACAGCAGCACACCAGGCCTCCCTGTCCCTCCCCATGTCCTGAAGTTTACCCAAGTTCATGTCCGATGCACTGATGATGCTACCCAGGCCTCTCATCCTCTGACGCCCTCTTCTCCTTCTGCCCTCAGTTTTCCCCAGCATCAGTGACTTTTCCAATGAGTCAGTTGTTCACATCAGATGACCAAAATACTGGAGTTTCAGCTTCAGTATTAGTCTTTCCAATGAGTATTCAGGGTTGATTTCCCTTAAGATTGACTGGTTTGATCTCCTTGCTGTTCAAGGGACTCTCACGAGTCTTCTCCAGCACCACAGTTTGTAGGCATCAATCCTTTGGCGTTCTGCTCTCTTAACTGTCCAGCTCTCACAACCATACATGACCACTGGAAAGACAATTGCTTTGACTGTACGAACGTTTGGCGGCAGCGTATGTCTCTGATTTTCAACACACTGTCTAGGTTTGTTAAAGCTTTCCTGCCAAGAAGCAAACAGCTTCTGATTTCATGACTGCAGTCACGGTCCGCAATAATTTTCTAGCCCAAGAAGAGGAAATCTGACACTACTTTCACCCTTTATTTGCCGCTTTATTTGCCATGAAGTAATGGGGCCAGATGCCATGATCTTAGTTTTTTAAATATTTAGTTTTAAACCAGCTCTTTTACTCTCCTCCTTCACCCTCATCAAGAGGCTCTGTGGCTCCTCTTTGCTTTCTGCCATTAGGGTGGTATCATCCACATATCTGCGGTTGTTGATGTTTCTCCCATCTGTCTTGATTCCAGCTTGTAACTCATCCAGCCCGGCACTTCTCATGAAGGAGTAGGACAGAGCTGTCTGCTCTGTTTGTTTAACCTATATGCTGAGCACATCATGAGGATGGACATTACACATCACTGCTAATATTGCCCCAATATTTTCCCCAAGTGTTCCCAAATTCTCTGGCCTCAGGAGAGCCATTATTTTCGTAAAGACTGAACTTAGTCTGAACTCCAGCTGATGTAAAGCTAAAGAATTTTCTGTTTTTCTGAGTGCTGCTGAGAATGCTTGTCGGGGGCTGATTTGTCCTGGATGTCCGCTGTCCCCTGGAGTTCCAGACTAATGCTCCAGGGCCATCTCTCAGCCTCTCCCTGAGCTCCTATAACCCTCATTAGTCTCAGTTCAGTTCAGTCGCTCAGTCGCGTACTACTTTTTATAGCTCCATGGACTGCAGCATGCCAGGCTTCCCTGTCCATCACCAACTCCTGGAGCTTACTCAGACTCATATCCATCGGTGATGGCAACCAACCATCTCATCCTCTGTCATCCTTTTCTCCTCCTGCCTTCAGTCTTTCCCAGCATCAGGGTCTTTTCCAATGAATAATTTCTTCACTTCAGGTGGCCAAAGTATTGGAGTTTCAGCTTCAACATCGGTCCTTCCAAAGAATAGTCAGGACTGATTTCCTTGAGGATTGATTGGAAGTCCAAGGGACACTCAAGAGTCTTCTCCAACACCACAGTTCAAATGCATCAATTCTTTGGAACTCTTTCTTTATAGACCAATTCTCACATCCGTACATGACTACTGGAAAAAACCATAGCATTGACTAGATGGACATTTGTTGGCAAAGTAATGTCTCTGCTTTTTAATATTCTGTCTAGGTTTGTCATAGCTTTTCATGCAAGGAGCAAGTGTCTTTTAATTTCATGGCTGCAGTCACCATTTGCAGTGATTTTGGAGCCAAAAAATTAAAGCCTGTCACAGTTACCCCATCTATTTGCCATGAAATGATGGGACCGGATGTCATGACCTTAGTTTCCTGACTGTTCAATTTTAAGCCAACATTTTCACTCTCCTCACTCATTTTCACCAAGAGGCTCTTTAGTTCTTCTTTGCTTTCTGCCTTAAGGGTGGTGTCATCTGCATATCTGAGGTTGTTGAGGTTTTTCCTGGAAATCTTGACTCCAGCTCATTGGTCTCCTTTGTTTCAAAAAAATTTTTTTTATTTAAAAATATTTATTTACTTTGCTGCAGAGGGTCTTAGTTGCCACTTGCAGGGTTTCTGATACTGGCTTTTTCTTCAATTCCACATGCGCTGTTTTTGCAAGGATGGTCATGGAACCCTCTTTTCTAGGTACTGATGAGAATATAAGGAAATTATGATACAGAAGAAATTTGAGATTGGTTCTTCCTCTGTGTGAAGTGAATGGAAACATTTCTCCCAGAATGCATGGAGGGTCTTGTCCAAGACAGAGACCAACTTCTGCTCCATAGAAAGAAGGCTCCACAGGTGTTTTTTTAATATTCATTTTTGTTCTCGTTACCCATGGACTGTATAGGCTACAAGCACTTCTTTAATATTGCTCATTCCTTTATTCCATCTGTTCTGGGAGGGAGAGATCTTATTTCCCTGTCCAGGCATTGAACCTAACTGCCAATCATCAAGGGTTAGAGGCTAGAAGCAAAGTTCTCTGATTTTTTACCCTGTTTGAAAGCAAAACTGTTTCAAGGAGCAAAAACTGCCAAACAGGTACAAAGTTTATTACTGAAGACACAGTGCAGTGTATAGGGGAGCACACAGAGAAGCTTGTTTTCTTTAAGTCAGAAGCAGGACAGAAATACATACCCGGAAAGGAGTGCCAGCATCCTGAATGAGAAGCAAAGTAGAAAGGTGGTTTAAATCACTTATACAGGACAGTCCTTCTGGGTCTTTGTTTACATTTAGCCAGTTATTTTGTTTCTTTTTTCACACCCAACTGGGTCCTTGGGCCCTCCCCAAGATGCATGCTCGACTTTTTGCTAAGACGGATCCCACTGAAAAGTCCTCTGGGTGCATGTCCACACTTATTGTGGGGTAGGGGTCCGTCCCTTTCTGACCTCCAAGAAGCCTTTCTGAGCATATGCAGACAGGGAAGTCTTCCTGGACCTCCAAGTGGACACCTTATCTCTATAGTACAGCAGAGCTCATCTTCTGCCGGTAGCTTTGTCCTTGGAGTGTCTGGGTGAGAACAAAGCTTGAATTTCACTCCACTTGACAAACCCCAGCTGTGTAGCCAAGGACCCATCTAACTCCTACTTCACTTCTTTTATCCAACCATAATCCAGATGTGTTCTGTTAAAGGCCACATAGCAACTATTTTACATTTTAAGGCCACGTTCGGTCACCTTCTCTCTTCCCCTGCTTCCTCTTCCTTCTCCTTTTGTTTTAGCAAACTTTTCAAATGAAAGTGAAGTATAACTTTAACATATTTTCATAATATAATTTATGATATAGCAAAATATAATTCTTAGCTTGTAAGATACACAGAAACAATCTGTGGGGAGGTTTGGCCAGAGACCTGGTTTTACAGGGAGGTGGTCAGAAGCCCAAAGAGTCCACAAACACGAAGAAGCTTTTCCCTGCTGTAGTTCAGGCTCACATCAGGGCTTTCAGACACATGTGGTCTGGGGTTTTGGTGTATTTCTTTGCCCTTCTCCCAGCTCCCCATTCCATCCCACCCTCGTTGCAACTGCAGGGAACCCTTTCCCAGTGGAATCTTCTCATTCTCTGCCTTCTTGTCTCCTTCTTATTCTTTTTCTATGGCCTCTTGGTCCTGAAAAATCCTCTGCTTCCTTCCTTTTCCCCAGCCCCCTTCTCCCAGCTCCTGAGCAGGCAGTCAGATTGCCAATCATCTGTTCAGCCCCACGAGGCTTCAGGTGGGCCTCCCTGGGTGGGGCCAGGTGGCTGCTGCTTATTCCACAGGCAGAAAAGCTACTAGATAATCCCCCGTGGGCCACAAGTGACTGCCTCTTTGTTTAGGTATGATTCCTATTTATGTTGATGATTCTGATTATTACATCTTTGTCTGTGTCAATCTCCAGGGAAGGGACTTGGGAGGAAGGAAAACTTTTAATCCTTCCCAGGTGGTGCCATGTCTGCCTGCCAATGCAGGAGGTGCAGGAGATGTGGGTTTCCAGGGTCTGGAAGATCCCTGGAGGACGGCATGGCAACCCACTCTGGTACATTCACCTGGAGAATCCCATGGACAAAGGAGCCTGGAGGGGTACAGTCTGTAGGGGTAACAAATGGTCAGATGTGACTGAGCAACTGAGCACAGTGAACACAAAAATGTCAACATCTAGTCTCATGACTTGCCCGAGGAACCCAAACTATTAGATGGTAGAGCTGGTAGAGCCTGGGAAAAACAACCCAATACCAAGCTCAGGCTCGCCCTACCTTCATGTACCCTTTCTTAAAAAAATTAGGAAGACATTTCCATGTTCCAGCATATGAAAGAGAATTACAGTCATGAGAGTATATTCTTACACAGGTGTTAAAGCCACTGCATTTAAAGATGTTGATTATCTATGGATCTGCACTGAAAGGCTGTGTCTTTTATGTGGAGTGGGGGGGTGGGGGCGGGTCTCTGCTGAATGGGAGCTCTAATCCCATCAGTCATCACCAAGCGAGATACACACACACATACACACATATATATATTTAAAAGTTAATGATGGATAAAACGTGGTCATGTTTAAACACTGATGATTAGAAGCCTAGAGATGAAAATAAAGGGTTGATAATTCAGGGAAGTAAGATGTGAACCCATGTTACAGTTGGACATTGATGTGGCCTTGAGCTGCAGGGTAACTGCAGGGACAACCAGCATGAGATTTTTCTGTCTCACAGGTGGACAAATACCTGGAGACCAGAGTCTGGGTGCCCTGGGAGATGCCGGGATATAGAGGATCCTGGGAAGAACGTGGTCCACAGAGATCCCTGGAGGGAGGGTTGATTTGGCTCTGACTAGCTAGGCAGAGGACAAGATGGCTAGATGGCATCACTGACTCAATGGACATGAATGTGAGCAAACTCTGGGAGATGGTGAAGGACAGGGAAGCCTGGAGTGCTGTAGTCCATGGGATCACAAAGAGTTGGACCCAACTGAGCAAATGAACACACACAGTTAGGCTGAGTCTGTTGTCCCTGGGGCTGAGCAAGAACATGGAAGCCAGAGAACAAAGAACTACCCAGGAATCTCCGAGAGATGGCACTCAGCACAACAGTGTAGAGAGAGAGAATGCTGTTCCTTTCATCTTTATACCTAAGAAAACCCAGGGCCTGAGTGGTGTATAAGCTTCTATGGCTGCTTATACAAACTGCCACATACTGGCTGACTTGAAACACAGCCTCTAGGGCAGCCTCCATTCCTTGCTTCCTGCACGTGCTGCTAGCTGCCAACACCCCCTGACTTGTGTGTGCAACCCTCCCATCTCCTCCTCCATAGTCACACCGATTTTCCTTCTCTCTGGGTTGATTCTCTTTTGAGCAATCTCTTACAAGGACTCTTGTGATGACTCCGAAGCTTCACATGGAAAATCCAGGATAAACTCCCTATCTTCCATCTCAAGATCCTTCAGTTAATCAAATCTGCAATAATCCTACCACCCTTACACCTTTTATTTTCTTTTGCCCTAGAGGTGACTTTCAAAAATTTCAAAGGATTCAAATCTGGATATATTTTGGTGAGCCAGTTTTCAGTCTACCACAAGGGACAGCAAAGAAAAACAATTGAAATAAGGAACTCTCAAATGTTTCATTAAGGCAGGAGCAAGAAGAATGAGNGCCCAAAGAGTCCACAAACACGAAGAAGCTTTTCCCTGCTGTAGTTCAGGCTCACATCAGGGCTTTCAGACACATGTGGTCTGGGGTTTTGGTGTATTTCTTTGCCCTTCTCCCAGCTCCCCATTCCATCCCACCCTCGTTGCAACTGCAGGGAACCCTTTCCCAGTGGAATCTTCTCATTCTCTGCCTTCTTGTCTCCTTCTTATTCTTTTTCTATGGCCTCTTGGTCCTGAAAAATCCTCTGCTTCCTTCCTTTTCCCCAGCCCCCTTCTCCCAGCTCCTGAGCAGGCAGTCAGATTGCCAATCATCTGTTCAGCCCCACGAGGCTTCAGGTGGGCCTCCCTGGGTGGGGCCAGGTGGCTGCTGCTTATTCCACAGGCAGAAAAGCTACTAGATAATCCCCCGTGGGCCACAAGTGACTGCCTCTTTGTTTAGGTATGATTCCTATTTATGTTGATGATTCTGATTATTACATCTTTGTCTGTGTCAATCTCCAGGGAAGGGACTTGGGAGGAAGGAAAACTTTTAATCCTTCCCAGGTGGTGCCATGTCTGCCTGCCAATGCAGGAGGTGCAGGAGATGTGGGTTTCCAGGGTCTGGAAGATCCCTGGAGGACGGCATGGCAACCCACTCTGGTACATTCACCTGGAGAATCCCATGGACAAAGGAGCCTGGAGGGGTACAGTCTGTAGGGGTAACAAATGGTCAGATGTGACTGAGCAACTGAGCACAGTGAACACAAAAATGTCAACATCTAGTCTCATGACTTGCCCGAGGAACCCAAACTATTAGATGGTAGAGCTGGTAGAGCCTGGGAAAAACAACCCAATACCAAGCTCAGGCTCGCCCTACCTTCATGTACCCTTTCTTAAAAAAATTAGGAAGACATTTCCATGTTCCAGCATATGAAAGAGAATTACAGTCATGAGAGTATATTCTTACACAGGTGTTAAAGCCACTGCATTTAAAGATGTTGATTATCTATGGATCTGCACTGAAAGGCTGTGTCTTTTATGTGGAGTGGGGGGGTGGGGGCGGGTCTCTGCTGAATGGGAGCTCTAATCCCATCAGTCATCACCAAGCGAGATACACACACACATACACACATATATATATTTAAAAGTTAATGATGGATAAAACGTGGTCATGTTTAAACACTGATGATTAGAAGCCTAGAGATGAAAATAAAGGGTTGATAATTCAGGGAAGTAAGATGTGAACCCATGTTACAGTTGGACATTGATGTGGCCTTGAGCTGCAGGGTAACTGCAGGGACAACCAGCATGAGATTTTTCTGTCTCACAGGTGGACAAATACCTGGAGACCAGAGTCTGGGTGCCCTGGGAGATGCCGGGATATAGAGGATCCTGGGAAGAACGTGGTCCACAGAGATCCCTGGAGGGAGGGTTGATTTGGCTCTGACTAGCTAGGCAGAGGACAAGATGGCTAGATGGCATCACTGACTCAATGGACATGAATGTGAGCAAACTCTGGGAGATGGTGAAGGACAGGGAAGCCTGGAGTGCTGTAGTCCATGGGATCACAAAGAGTTGGACCCAACTGAGCAAATGAACACACACAGTTAGGCTGAGTCTGTTGTCCCTGGGGCTGAGCAAGAACATGGAAGCCAGAGAACAAAGAACTACCCAGGAATCTCCGAGAGATGGCACTCAGCACAACAGTGTAGAGAGAGAGAATGCTGTTCCTTTCATCTTTATACCTAAGAAAACCCAGGGCCTGAGTGGTGTATAAGCTTCTATGGCTGCTTATACAAACTGCCACATACTGGCTGACTTGAAACACAGCCTCTAGGGCAGCCTCCATTCCTTGCTTCCTGCACGTGCTGCTAGCTGCCAACACCCCCTGACTTGTGTGTGCAACCCTCCCATCTCCTCCTCCATAGTCACACCGATTTTCCTTCTCTCTGGGTTGATTCTCTTTTGACCAGTCTCTTACAAGGACTCTTGTGATGACTCCGAAGCTTCACATGGAAAATCCAGGATAAACTCCCTATCTTCCATCTCAAGATCCTTCAGTTAATCAAATCTGCAATAATCCTACCACCCTTACACCTTTTATTTTCTTTTGCCCTAGAGGTGACTTTCAAAAATTTCAAAGGATTCAAATCTGGATATATTCTGGTGAGCCAGTTTTCAGTCTACCACAAGGGACAGCAAAGAAAAACAATTGAAATAAGGAACTCTCAGATGTTTAATAAAGGCAGGAGCAAGAAGAATGTGAGAGACACAGAAAGACAGAGAGACACAGAAAGAGAGAGAGACACACAGAGAGAGATTGAGAAGGAAAAATAAGGTTAAGTATTGTTGATGGTCTCATCTTATCAGGGTGAGAAATAGCCATTTGGGGAAGGTGGAGGCTAATATAAATTGGTGGGAAAAAACATTATATTATGATTGGAATAAAGAATTGGTGTCTAATTTCCAAAGATAATTGAGACATACATCCAATTATGACCATTGAGAAAAAGAACATAAATATTAATATATATATATACATAAGCATATTTGATTCTCCAAATGGATATTGCCAAAAAAGAGAGAAAAGAATAGAATTTTAGTCAAAGTAGGAAATACATAGAAAAGAAAAAGGACTAACAAGAAAGCAGTATATCATAAATCTAAATTATGATTTCAAACTCTGGTGCTGGAGAAGACTCTTGAGAGTCTACCATAGACTGCAAGGAGGTCAAACCAGTCCATCCTAAAGGAAATCAATCCTAAATATTCATCGGAAGGACTGATGCTAAAGCTCCAATACTTTGGCCACCTGAAGGGAAGAGCCGACTCACTGGAAAAGACCCTGATGCTGGGAAATATTGAGGGCAGGAGGAGAAGGGGACAACAGAGGATGAGATGGTTGGATGGCATCACTGATTCAATGGACATAAGTCTGAGCAAACTCTGGGAGATGGAGAAGGACAGGGAAGCCTGGCGTGCTGCAGTTCATGGGATCACAAAGAGTCAGACANCCTTCACACACAGACCTTGATACACATGCACTTATTTATAATAAAGTGAACTGAAAGTTGCTCAGTTGTGTCTGACTCTTTGCGATCCCATGGGTATAGTCCATGGAATTTTCTAGGCCAGAATACTGGAGTGGGTAGCCTTTCCTTTCTCCAGGGGATCTACCCAACCCAAGGATCGAATCCAGGTCTCCCGCACTGCAGGCAGGTTCTTTACCAGCTGAGCCAAGAGAGAAGCCCAGTTTATATTATATAAGTTGTGAATAAAAGAACAAATGAACATTAGCAAGTCAAAATTCAAATTAGTTTTAACAATGTTCTCTGTGACACTGTAAAGAAACTTACAAGGCAAAGTGGTTTAATAATTAGTAAACTATTAATTTAATGTAATGCATTTATAAAACCAAGCAGTCCTAACATATACTATGAAGGCAGTTGAAAAAATTTAATATTTATTCTCAATTTCAGTTTCTGCAACATTTTGGAAAACTAGGAAGAGTCGAACATCTAACTTCATCTCACATTTGATGGTCAAGTTTCCCAGATGTTGCCATTAAATCAGGACAAGAAAAGGAGGCCGGGGGTATTTTTATTAGTTCACATTGTTCTTTAATTTCCACCTAATGCAATTCTGAATGAAGTAGAAATAAAGAGATATAATTTCTGGAGGAAGAGATGAAATCAAGTTATTTTTAGATTGTCTGATATATCAAGAAAACCCAAGGGAATCATCTGAAAAGCTATTAAAAAGAAATGAGAGTTCAATGATATCCCCAATCTATGATAAAAATGCCAAAGTTAATAACTTTTTTAATATACCAGCAATAACAGACGAGAGGACATAAAGAGAAAAAGAGACTCCCTCTACAATAACAATAAAAGACATAAAGTCTCTAAGAACGACTCTAAAAAGATAATGGAAGAATCTCCATAAAGAAAAATATGAAGCTTTGCTGAGGGCCATAAAAGAAGACTTAAGAAAATCAAGAGAACATGTCTCTGAATAAGAAGACAAAATGGGGGAAAGATGCCAATTTATCCCAAATTAAATAAAGATTTAATGCAATAACAGTCAAACCAACAGGAGCTTTGCATAATTTGACAGTAGTAGACATAAAATGACTTTTTTAAAAAGTTAAAGTAGCTGATAGAATTCTTTCAAACAAAAGGGAAACACATTCATTAAGCTCCCAGTTATTAAAAAGTATTATCTATCTACATTAATTAAAACAGTGTGTACAGATTACAGGTCCATCCGAGGAAAAACAAAAGCCCATTTGTTTCTTTAGCTCCTTAATGATCTTGTCACAACCCTCTTCCCCAATTCCAATTGCTTCTAACCTGTGAAACCCATTATCAGCACCAATTCAGCAAAAGTACAATCTACCTATGTCTCCAAATGCTCCTTGATTTGTAAATTTTTATCATAAAAGCTATATATTTGGAAAATGTAAAACTATCTTTGTATGGTACACACATAGGCTAAAAAGTCCTCCCCAGTGTAACCCATGGTGACAGTGACACCAAAGTCTGGGGCAAGATGCACTTTTCAGCCAATGTTGTTGGATCATGTGGCAACTACTATGCTGACAAACTGTTCATGGGTTTCTCAGAGCAAGAATACTGACGTGGTTTGCCATTCCCTTCTCCAGCCCCTTGATGAAAGTGAAAGAGGAGAGTGGAAAAGCTGGCTTAAAACTCAACATTCAAAAGCTAAGGTTATGGCATCCAGTCCCATCACTTCATGGCAAATAGATGGGGAAACAATGGAAACAATGACAGACTTTATTTTCTTGGGTTCCAAAATCACTGCAGATGATGACTTCAGCATTGAAATTAAAAGATGTTCGCTCCTTGGAAGAAAAACTATGACAAACCTTGACAACATATTAAAAAGCAGAGACATTACTTTGTCAACAAAGGTCCGTCTAGTCAAGGCTATGGTTTTTCCAGTAGTCATGTATGGATGTGAGTTGGATCATAAAGAAAGCGAGCACCAAAGAATTGATGCTTTTGAACTGTGGTGTGGAGAAGACTCTTGAGAGTCCCTAGGACTGCAAGGAGATCCAACCAGTCAATTCTAAAGCAAGTCAGTCCTGAATATTCAATGGAAGGACTGATGCTGAAGCTGAAGCTCCAATACTTTGGCTGCCTGATGCAAAAAACTGACTCATTGGCAAAGACCCTAATGCTGAGAAAGATTGAAGGCAGGAGAAGGGTACAACAGAGGATGAGATGGCTGGATGGCATCACCGACTCGATGGACAAGAGTGTGAGCAAGCTCTGGGAGTTGGTGACGGACAGGGAGGCCTGGCGTGCTGCAGTCCATGGGGTCGCAAAGAGTCGGACACGACTGAGCAACTGAACTGAAATGATGCTGACAAAATTATCTGAGACTGCTTCTTTGTTCTCTATGTAAATATATTTCAAATGAAGCAACAATTTAAATGAAAAAAAATGAAATTAAAAAGTGTATTGAAGTAAATACAGGAAATATTTGTTTGCATTTATGGAATATATCTCTGTGTGTATCTGTGTATTTTCTCATAGGTATGATCCTAATCCAAATGCCGTAAAAGGAAATTTGATGGATTTGAGTATGGAAAACTTCTACACTCAACATGGCAAAGGGACCCTGAAATTTCAGCTGGCTGAACTCTATCCCAAGGAGATGGAGAACCAATAAGGAGGCCGCTAATTCATGGCTTTTGCAAGCAGTTGGCTTCCTGGCTGTAGAACCTATACAGTTTTTGAAGTCATCGATCGTGTGCTCTCCGTGCCACAGAGGTAAGCATTATGCCGAAAGACATGCAACTTTCATTTCACACTCAAGGAGAACACACTCAGGACCTCACTATGGTGGGACACATCTTATTTTTTAAAAAACAAATCCCTCCCCCTTGTTATTAGCCGTTTTGAATGTTCAATTTTGCCCCACCGTGGGATCTAAGGTACTGAAGCAGATGACTGCAAGTATAAAAATAGGGGTCAGCAATCAAACAAATATTGGCAGTTTTTCCATTTTCATCGTGCGTGAATTTCCAACAGAAGTGCAGGGACATGGAGCAGTAACGCAGGTCAGGATGTTTCGGCAGAAGAGTTTCAGCAGCTCAACTTATTGAAAATAAACCTGTTAAAATTTTCTGGACAACCCAGAATTTGAATTTAAAAAACAGAAAAGGACAAGTGGTTTTTTTCCCTGATAGCAAACAAGTGGTGTTTGTGTTTGCACTGTTTTTATCATGCTGAAAGGTCCATCTTCTCCTATTTCTGAGTTGACCTGCATGCCGCAAATTTTAATACTGTCTTCTGTGCTGTTTCTATAATTTTGCTATTAAAATACATTAAACAATTTTTAAAAGAAAGTAGATCTATGACTACTCATAAAAAATAATAATTGCTGCATGAAAAGAAAGATGCAGAACAGTGTGTGTAACGTGCTTCCGTATTTTTTAATACACATAATATCTTTAAAGAGATAACATGGATTTTCTTGTCTGTCCATTGATTAACACTCTGCATTTCCACTATAGGGACCACAGGTTCAACCCCTGGTTGAGGAACTGAGATAGATTTGCTCATGCCGCTACATAGATTTAAAATTTTTTTTTCATAAAAATATGTCCAAAAACCTGACAATAATTGTCAAAATAATGACTCTGAGTAAGGAGCTGGGAGGAGATTCAGGGGAGGAGAGTGGTTGAAACATATTTGACAGTGACATGCCTGTGCATGTCAGCTGGGACCTGTTGAATTGCTTACTTCGTGTTAACTACTCAAATAAATACATCTGAAAGGTCTTTCCACTCTGAGATAAGATAAATAATCATTTCTATTTCCTTGTGGCCTTTTACATTTTTTCACTTGTTTTTATATTTAGGTCTCCAATTCAGCTCAGATTTATCTTGGGAACTAGTACAAGAGTTTGCTTTTCCAACTCTGTGCCCTGAAGTGCTATGGAATTACAGCCTGGGGGCAGGCAGGGGTGGGCTTCAGGCAGGATGGAAGGAAGAAGGGGCATCTCAGTCAGTCTCACCTTCATCTGGATTATAAATCAGGACCCCACCTCGATGGTGCAGTGTGCTAGTACGTGGAGAGAGGTGCTGTTAGCAGTTGGAAATAAAGGTCTGGAATGCAGAGGAGGGGTCGAGCCTGGCAGTGTAGTACAGTAATTTCAGAGAGAAAAGATGTCAGCGTTCTTGTAGTCTTGTCATCTGAGGAAGCAGAAAGAGAAAGAAGAAAGAAAGGAAGGAAGATGGAGGAAGAGAGGAAGAAAGAAAAAAGTCTAAACCACCAACTTAAAACTTTTTAATTTTTTTATTGAAGTATAGTTAATTTACAATGCTGTGTTAGCTTCAGGTATAGAGCAAAGTGATTCAGATATATAGATACAGATATTCTTTTTCAAATTCTATTCCATCATAGATAATTACAAGATGTTGACTGTGGCTCCCTGTGCTATACACTAGGTCCTTGCTGGTTATCTATTTCATATATAGTAGAATATATCTGTTAATCCCATACTTCTAATTTATCCCTCCCCCTCCCCTTAACCGTTTGGTAATCATAAATTGCTTTCTATGTCTATGAGTCTATTTCTGTTTTGTAAATAAATTCAATTGTATCAGTTTTTTTAGATCCCACATATAAGCAATTATCATAAACGGTCAAATTTTGAAACCCTGACTTAGTCTTAAGGAGAACCAGAAGGGGAAGTATCACAAACCTTTTAGACATCCACATGTGCAGTAGTGCTGGGTCTAGAGGACACACACATGACCAGTAAATTACACCTAGGACATCAGGTGGGATACTCATGGTGGGAAGACTGACTCTGGGCCACGGAGCCTGATGAAGGAAGCTGAAAATCCACTGGGCTTGGGGTCGCTTGTTACTTCACTCTTCGGTCTTTTCTGGAAACTTACCACGTGCCATGAATGTCCCAGGAGCCGGGAACAGTGCAGGGAGCAGCCAAATTCTTGCCTTGATGGTGTTTCCATTCTAGCTAGGAGACAAGTGGCAACAGCGTAAATGTGAGATGTGCAGTGTGTGGGGTGGAGATGAGACCTGCCAGCCACTGTGGGCGAGGCTGATGGGAGGATGGAGCGGTGCGGGGATGGGAGGGACTGCTCAGAGATGGTCTTTTGGGAAAGCCACATTGCAGCCAAGATGTGGGGGTGCTCTGGAACAGACGGGCCAGGCAGAGGCAAACATGGCCATGAACCGCATGCCAGTATGCCTGGCAAGCTTGAGGGAAAGCAAGAAAGATATTCAGAGAGGAAGCCTGGGCTGTTTCACTACAGGGGAGCTTTCTGCAGGGACTCAGGCTGGACTGGATGGAACACACTATCTCCAGATTTGGGACTCACATTTTGATAAGGATAAGTCAATGCCCAAGGTGTTTTGGGAGTGCCCACAAAGGTAACATCACATTGGCAAACGGTCTGTGGGGGCACAGCCTTAAGCAGACATGATTATCTCGTGGTTCCCTCTTAGAGCCAAAAGCCCATCCCTGCTGGGAAAATTTGCTTCCTAGAGCCTGTGTGTGTGTGTGTGTGTGTGTGTGTGTTAGTTGCTCAATATTGTCCTACTCTTTGCGACCCCATGGACTGTAGCCCGCCAGGCTTCACAGGGATTCTCCAGGCAAGAATACTGGAGTGGGTTGTCATTCCCTTCTCCAGGGGATCTTCCCCACCCAGGGAGTGAACTCAGGTCTCCTGTATTGCCAGGGGATTCTTTACCATCTGGCATCCCTAAGCCACCAGGGAAGCCCTCCTAGAACCCTGTGAGTGAAAGTCACTCAGTCGTGTCTGATTCTTTGTGACCCCATGGACTGTAGCCCACCAGGCTCCACTTCTCATGGGGATTCTCCGGGCAAGAACACTGGAGTAGGTTGCCATGCTCTCCTCCAGTGGATCTTCCTGACCCAGGGATTGAAGCCAGGTCTCCTGTACTGCAGGCGGATTCTTTACCAACTGAGCCACCAGGCAAGCCCAAGAATACTGGAGTGGGTAGTCTTTCGCTTCTCCAGGGGATCTTCCCAACCCAGAAATCGAACCGGTGTCTCCTGAATTGCAGGTGGATTCTTTACCAACTGAGCTACCAGGGAAGCCCAGAACTAGAACTAGAAGCCCAGAACTAGAACCTTAGCTTGCCAAAAATGTCAATGTGCTGCTCCTCAAGTTTGGGGAAGTCCAAGCTTGAAGGGCAATATAGTATTAAATTAAAACACACACACACACACACACACACACACACACACACACACACACACAGCCAGTAGGTCAGATCTAGCCCCGAAGGGGATTGGAGAATATGAGTGTCCTGTAGCCAGAGGCAAAGCTCTGAGAACAGCTTTGAGCAGAGCCATGAGGCTGTCTGGAGGTGGTCACTGTCACAGGAGGAGTGAGCCCCCAGCCCCACCAGAACAACTTTCCAGTCTGTCTCCCCATGGAGGCCAGAAGGGCAGGGTTCTGGCTCCTCCTCTGGTGAGAAAACACGAAGTCTTAGCCCCTTTGTTTTTCTTGCCCGTCCTGGGGTTGGACCATCACTGTCAAGATGGCACGTGGTTGCCCAGTCTCTCTTCTCTGCTGAGATGTCTTTCAAACACACCGCACATCAGGGCAGGACCTCTGGATGCAGGCTGAGCCCCCTCTAGTCAGCACCAAGCTTTAGGCCCTGGATAAGAAGGCAGACAGAACCGGCTCTGCCACGTGCCTGCCATTGGACCCCAACACTCAGGTGAGGCCAAGGAACATCAGCACTGAACCTCTCAGGGCTCCTGTCTTCTCACCTATGAATCAGGGACCAGGTGTCCCCGTCATCAGACTGGGGATTCATCAGTGTCCCTTTTCTTTTTTTAATTTCTATTTGATATCGGAGCATGGTTGACTTGCAATGTTGTATCAGTTTCAAGTATATGGCCAAGTGACTCAGTTATACATATACATGTATCCTTTTTTTCAAATTCTTTTCCCACTTAGGTTATTACAGAATATAATGAAAGTGAAAGTTGCTCAGTCATGCCTGACTCTTTGCAACCCCATGGACTATACAGTCCATGAATACTGGAGCAGGAAGCCCTTCCCTTCTCCAGGGGATCTTCCCAACCCAGGGATCACACCCAGGTCTCCCACATTGCAGGCAGATTCTTTACCAGCTGAACCACAAGGGAAGCCCAAGAATACTGGAGCGGGTAGACTATCCCTTCTTCAGTGGATCTTCCCGACCCAGGAATCTAATCGGGGTCTCCTGCATTGCAGGCAGATTCTTTACCAACTGAGCTAAAAGAGAAGCCTAATTGAACGCCATATACTGGCTTCTGGAACCATCCCATAAGTGTTTGCCACTATAGACCCAAGTTCCGGCCTGCAGTGGCCCAACCCCGTAGTGAGGGTTGAGGGAGATGGAATCACAGAGGGGAAGGAAGGGCAGACAGGTTGGTCTGGGGGAGACCCAGGTGCCTTCTTCTTCTCCTTCCTTTTATATAAACACTGTCACTTGCCATTAAAAGTGAAGACGACATTGATTGGAGAAACTGCCCGACAGCTCAGTGGGAAGCACTCTCAGCTCATTACACAAATATCCAAGGCCTCACTTTTAATTACTCACTTAGTGCCAGATTAACTCCCAGTCCCCGCCAACGGCACGGCCTTCCTCCCGGGGAGGTCAGGATAAATCAAGAGGAAACCAGATGGGGCTGAACCTGTCACCCACCCCCTGACTCTGGGAGGGAAATGTTTAGCTGGGAAGGCAGGGTCACCACGCACTCCAGGGGTATTACTCAGCCGGGAAACAGCCCCGCTTCCTGTTGGCGTATTTTCCTTTAGTTTTAGTCTCAAGTTTTATTCTGGGGGGCGGGGGGTGGGGGGAAGACCTCCTAGAATTCTATTTTCTTGCGGGAATGGAAAGAAATGCAGCCTGGTGAATGTGGGCTCACTTAGAAACTTCAGATCTCAGACCAAGTAAGGGCTTCCAGATGCCTCTGCAGAGGGCAGCATGAACCCCTGTGATGTGGACTTTGTCATTCATTTCATCTCCTCGCACTTGTACCAGGGACACTGACTTCATGCCTGCTCCATGCTTCACATGCTGGAGTCAGAGATGGAAAGGAAGGCCACAGCCTGAGAGACTCGGCCCAAGGAAAAGATGGACAGGAAAATGAATGAGAGCAATTGGCTTCTGTGGAAGCCGAGATGGAGGTCTGCATGGGTACCATGGAGCACAAAGGAGGGGCAGGAGAGGAGGCAGAAGAAGCTTGGTGCAGGGGAGCTGGGTCAGAGATGACCAGGGAACAAGGACGAGGAGGAGCCACGAGAGGCAGCAGGGCAGCCGAGTGTGAGAAGGTTCACGGGACTGGAAAGGGGCTGGTGTGGAGATGGCAGGCATGCGTGCTGCACCTTAGCCTCCCAGAACCTCTAAGCTCTCTTCCTGTACTTACGCGTAACCCTCTTAAAATCCTAGCTTTCCCAAGGTGCATGCATGCTCAGCTGCTTCAGCCAGGTCTGACTCTTTGCTACCCTTTGAACTGTAGCCTACCAGGCTCCTCTGTCCATGGGATTTTCCAGGCAAGTGGGTTGCCATCCTCTCCTCCAGGGGATCTTCCTGACCCAGAGGATCTTCCTGACCCAGGGATCCACCTGCATTGCAGGTGGATTCTTTACAGCTAAGCCACTAGGAATTGAACCTGCATCTCCAGCATTGCCAGTAGATTCTTTATGGCTGTGCCACCAGGAAAACCCAGGCTTCCCAAGGCAGAACCTGGTGATGCTTCTTCCCAGCCTCCCTTGCAGCTAGGGCACAGTCATGTGACCTTGAATCCACCAATCAGACACAGCCATGGGAGACTTGCTGGTGCAACAGGGATGCCATGTAGGCTGGCCTTGCAGACTCCATCCTGCTGAGCGTGGTGAGACACAGTGCCCCACATCGTCAGCACTGGCTTCCTGTCTGTTCAGCGGCAATGGCATGGGCTCCTCTACTGGAGTGGAGCCATTGCTTCTGATTGTGAGCCTCCAAGCCTGCACTACGGGCTTTCCTGGAGCTGTGGAGCGTTTCTAGAGTCCTTTTACAACCTCCTTTTTGCTTTAAACTTACTCAAGGAGTTCTGTTGCTTATAGCCAAGCATTCTGATGGGCGCAACCTAGTGCCTTTCCACTGGGTATGGCAGAGACCTTCGGGTTGGAAAAGCTTCCTCAAAGCTTGGGCTGATGTGGGGGCTTCTGTATCACCCTCAACTCCCACCCTACTGCTCTACATTGTCTTTCATACACTGCTCTTCCAAATGAAGGTTGTGTTCATAAAACAATAACAGTAGTAAGCTGCTAAGTCACTTCAGTCGTGTCCGACTCTGTGCGACCCCATAAACGGCAGCCCACCAAGCTCCCCTGTCCCTGGAATTCTCCAGGCAAGAACACTGGAGTGGGTTGCCATTTCCTTCTCCAATGCATGAAAGTGAAAAGTGAAAGTGAAGTCACTCAGTCATGTCCAACTCTCAGCGACCCCATGGACCGCAGCCTACCAGGCTCCTCTGTCCATGGGATTTTCCAGGCAAGAGTACTGAAATGGGTTGCCTAACATTTATGGAGCACTTGCTATCCACTTGCTGTCCACTACGTGGCAGATTGTATTTCCCAAGATGGTCATAACAGACTCTCATG
Source organism: Raphicerus campestris (assembly GCA_006410735.1). NCBI lineage: Eukaryota > Metazoa > Chordata > Mammalia > Artiodactyla > Bovidae > Raphicerus > Raphicerus campestris. Next base: position 87,312 of record SJYW01012638.1, read on the forward strand.
TCTCACGTGCTTTTCTTATAACATAACCTTGACAGCCTTCCTTCTGCACCAAGAAGTCTCTTCTCCCAACCCTTGAGATCCCACCCCACAGCCAACATCTCCCACCAGACAGATGAGAGAGGAAGCCTGGAGATGGTTACAGACCCAGCCACCATCTGCCTAAAACCACGTGAGAGACCCAAGTAACTACCCAGCTAAGCTCTGTAAGTCCCCAGAAATGGGAGAAACATGAATAAAATCATCATTTTAAGCTGCTAGGGTTTGGGTTGTTCTATTACGGGAACAATAGGTAACGAACATGCTGTTTAATCCTCACCACAGTCCTGTGGAGTAGGTATTGCTATTACCTAGTATTATTACTACTCTCACTTTTATCGATGAAGTCACTGAAGTGCAGAGAGGTTGGGCAACTTGCTCAGTGACACACAGGTGACAGAGCTAAGATTCACACGTGGACTGTCCGGCTTTAGAGTCAGTACAGGTTACGACTATGTGTGCTGACTGTCTTGTGAAGTCCTGCTGTGAACAACAGAGCCACTGAAAGATTTTTAGGTGGGGAAATGGACAGGGGCAGTCATGGTCATATTTGACAGCTTTGCTTATGATCTAATATCATAGTTGCCATTAAAAATCTTATAAGGATGAACAGTCCTTGGAACCCTAAGGATGTGTTTGATTCTGCTGTGTTAGTCATCAACCCTACAAATATTACCCAGCCATAAAATGGGATAAAATGAAGCCATTTGCAGCAACAGGGATGAACCTAGAAATGACAATCATACTAAGTGAAATAAGTCAGAAAAAAAGAAAGATAAATATCATAATATGTTGCTTATATGAGGAATCTAAAAATGCATGAACTTAATTACAAAACAGAAATAGGCTCACAGACATAGAAGATAAACTTATGGTTACCAAACGGGAAAGGA
>SJYW01012638.1:107713-159501 GCA_006410735.1 Raphicerus campestris
GAAGAAGGAGAGAAGAAGAAGAAGAAGGTGAGAATAAGAAGAAGAAGAAGAAAAATAAGATGTAGGTGAGAAGAAGAAGAAGAAGAGGAAGAACAAGAAGAAGGTGAGAAGAAGATGAAGAAGGAGAAGAAAAAGAAGAAAAAGAAGAAAGAGAAGAAGGTGAGAAGAAGAGGAAGAGCCAGAAGAAGTTGAGAAGAAGAAGACGTTGAGATGAAGAAGAAGAAGGTGAGAATAATAATAAGAAGAAGCAGAAGAAGAAGAAGAAGAAGAGAAAAAACAAGAAGAAGGTGAGAAGAAGNTGACCGTGGATTGGAAGCTTTCCAAAGGACACCCATCCTCTGCATCTCAGTTTCCCGAGTTACTTTCAGCTCTCTGAACTTTTCTGACATCATTTGTCAGCCAGGAAGATGGAATGAGGCGGTGGGGGGGCGCGATCAGACCCAAAGGAGGGGAAGGGGCAATTCCTGCTGTCCCCGCTCCCCGCACTCTTCACGGAAACCCTCACCAGCTTGGGCTTCGGATGCAGACCCTCCCCGCCAGGCAGGAGCCAGAGCCCAGCCCTTCACCTTTGGCCCCCGGCTCAGAGAAGGCCATCAGCGAGCCCGAGGCCCCACAGCCGTCACGGGTCTGCGGTCTTCACCCGGCTCCTGTGCACCTCGCTGCCGCTCTGGGCTGGCTAGGAGGTGAGGGCAGACAGAGAGCCGGCCAGTCCTGGGGCGGAGCTCTCCTGCACAGTTCCCGCCCTGCTCCCACTGCCAAACACCGAGAATAACTGGAGTCTCCTGTGGCATGTAAGGAGTGACTTTCCCAGCTACTCTTCTAGACGTGCGTATGCCTCGGGGTGAAAGAGGCACTGAAAAACCTTTAAGACAAAAGTCATGTGGATGTCAGACGTGTGTGTGGGTCATCTCCCCTCGGAAACACCCGGCCCTACATTTCATTCTGTGGACCCAGGATGCGAGAAGTGTGACTGCCCAGGGCCACAGGGCGGACCTGAGGTCACTTAGCGCTCAGACTCCCCTGGGGTGGGATGGGGGGCGTCTCTTCAGTCCAGGGTCTGTGCTGCAGGGGCTGCAGAAATGACTTGAACCACCTTTTACCCACAAAGAAGCCTGAGAGACAAAATGATGGAAAATAAAGGAAGAAATTCAACAGAGCAGAAGCAAGACCCTCCTCCCCAGGCCAGAGGAGCCACATTTCAGAAGAGAGGGCCGTTTCTGGTGCCCCCTCCACCTGGGTCCAGGCCCTTCTCACATGTAAGCAGTGAACCAAGGCTGATCCACACACACCTGCGCATGCAGAACCCTGACTCTGTGCTCAGTCCCTCAGTCGTGCCTGACTCTTTGTGACCCCATGAACTGTAGCCCACCAGGCTCCTCTGTCCATAGGATTCTCCAGGCAAGAACACTGGAGTGGGTGGCCATTTCCTCCTCCAGGGAATCTTCCCAACCCAAGGACTGAATCCAGGTCTCCTGCATTGCAGGCAGATTCTTTACCTACTGAGCTATCTTGAGTGGCTAGAAATTCTGTCTCTCCTGGCTCACCGACACGGTCCTTGGCTGGACTTCTTTCAGTGGCTCCCTACACTGGGTCTGTCTGTCTGTCTTTCTGCTGGGCTCCATGATCCTTAAGGGCAGGACTGACATTTATCTCCTGTCCCCAGCATCAATCCTAGGCTTGGTACAGGAGAAAGGGCCCCATACCTCTGAAGCCCTCAAACGTGTCTCTGTTGAATGGCAGAGGTCTCAGAAATAGAGATGGCCTCATCTAAGTTATGATGCCAAGTTTGGACAATAAACTTTTTATATTTTTCTAGAATTTGCAATACTACCTACTACTAGATACTCATGATTACCCTTAGACTCTGAGCTGTGTATCTCCTAACTGAAAAGACTGTATCACACGACTAAACACACCTTGTATTATGCATCAAAACAAACTCCAAGTGCACCAAATATTTAGGTGCAAAATAGAAAACAAAGCAAAACACCAAACTCTGAAAATGTTAAAAGAAAGCATAGCATTTTATACAAACTTCCAGAATGGGCAAGTCCTTTCTCTAAGCATGACATGCAACTCAAGCACCATAAAATGCAGTTGAATTTTCATAAATAAAATTTTTGAAAGTGAAAGAGGGAAAATCAAATAAGTGAAATCAAAAGGAAAGCAACAGAGGGAAGACTTCGCAGCTCATGTCACAGGTAAAGGGACACTCTCCTCGGAATTAAAAATCTCCTACAAATTAATAAGACTGAAAGTCCAATAGAAAAAGAAATGGACCCAAGACACAAACTCCCTGGGTTCAAACTCCAGCTCTATCAGTTACTAGGTGTGTGTCACTGGGCAAGTTACTCGATCTCTCTGGATCTTGATTTTCTTGTCTGTATAAGGATCCTTTCCTTGAGCAGATTATTATGAACGCTGAATACTGTACATGATTATTCCCTAGAATTGCTACTGTTTTCTTGTCTGCCACCCCTAAGATGTGGAGTTCCCTGAGGGTAGGGGCTGTGACCAGCATGGACTGTCCAGTCCTGTAGCTCAGTTTGGTGAATCAGAGGCTGTCTGCCTTGAACTTGCCAGGAATAGCAGGGTGAGTCAGAATATCAAGGGTCCAATATCTGGTATTAGCCTAAGACTCAGATAACCCTGCTAAGGTCCCCATTCTGCATTCAGATTAAAAGAAAGGGGGAAAAAAATACACTGTGGACCTTGAATGGCAAATGCAGGCCTCCACCAAACAACAGTTCGAGCTACACAGGCCCTGGGTGAAAGTTAAAATTCATAGACTGTTAATTAGCACGTGAAACAGGAAGTTTCTAAATAGCTGTGCAGCCAGGCATTTCAGCAGGCTGAGGGCCAGAGCTTAAAAGCCTGGTTTAAAAGAGGGAGAGGGAAAAAGGGAGGGTGAAACCCCAAGACATCCTGCTTCATTTTATATCACAGCAACCCACGCGGTCATTTCTGCCAGCACCTCTGGGAAACACAGCCGCCTGTCCTCCCTGTAGGCTTCGGAAGGACTGTGGGATCCTCGGGCTAGGAGGGAGGAGAGGAGAGTAGGGAGTGTGTGTGTGTGTGTGTGTGTGTGTGTGTGTGTGTGTCCACCTTCACAGGCCACAAAAGGCTATTCCTACCTGCTTTTAAGCCACCCCTGCAGCCTCGTTGAACCAGGATTCAGTGTCAGGCATCATGGTGACATGACACTGTGAGATCAGGAGACGATGGCGGCCTTGATCCAGTGAAAGTGAAGGCCTTTGGATTGAAGGGGACATTTCTGGGGACCTTGTGTCCCCAGTTTGCAGCTCAGTGAACCCCTTCCCTCCCTGGGCCTCAGTTTCCCCCTCGACAGGGAGGCCCAGACTGCATAGCCTGCCAAGGCCAGGTAGCCCCTCCCCACAGGGCTCGCCCCCCTACAGGTGACTCTGGTTCCAGCGGGCAGCATCTCCCAGGCATCCTGGTTAGTGAGCTGACTCTGTTGGCACCAGCCTGCGTGTGGGCTGGGCCAGCCCACTGCCCGGTGCCCTCAGCGACCTGCCCTCGGTGTCTGCCAGGGCATCAGGCATCTGAGCTCACTCTGCTTGGAAGAGTCCCTGGAAGTGTCCACTGCTCGCAGCGCCATGTACGTGCAGAGCTCGTATCCTATACTGCAGCCTATGGAATAGGATCGCTCGACCAAGGGTCCAAGAAATGATCTCCGTTGAGTCTAACAGATTCTAAAGGAACCTGTCTCCTGGCAATGAAGCTGTTTCCAGTCTCTCTCACCCCTCGAGGCCTAGCCAATAGGCACTGCCTCCAGGAAGCCTTCCCTGACTTTACCAACCTTATTCAATCTTTGCAAGCTCCTCCTGACCGGCGCTGGCTGGTCATCTACACTACACCAGTCTCTTTGGAGAGCCAGGAGACCTGTACAATTTCCCTCTCTGATCTCTGACTCCATTAACCTATGGCTTCTCTTAGACTGCTGCCTACCCTTTCTCATCTTTTTCTTACCCCTAGAATACACCTAGATTAGTGCTCAAGAGACAGATGGCCTGGGTTCAAATCCTACCTCTGACACTTCTGCTGTGTGCACTCAGACAACTTAATTAACCTCTCTGTGCTTCAATTCCCTCCCTTTTGTAAAGCTTGTAGAACAGCATCTGACCCTGAGCAAGCACTATCTAAGGGTTTTGTTTTACGTGAATAAGGCATTGGTAGCATGTATCCTTAGGATCACAAACTCAATTGCCTAGAGACGTCAGATGAGCGAGACGGCTGGGTGAGGACTGGGGCAAACGGGAGCTTCAATGCCACCAGAGGGAGGGCAGCAGCTGTTCACCTCCTGTACTTGCTCCTCTGCAGGAAGGAGACACCAGGGCTTTTTATTTTCAAGAGAAGCTAAAAGTTCTGTTTGAGTGTTGATTTTTTTTAATGTAAAATCTCTGAAAGTTTAAACATTGGCAGTTACTTTAGGAAAAAACTGTCAAAGCATTGAAAACTTCTGTCCACACAAAAACACACGGAGAGATGTTTACAGCAGCTTTATTTATAATTACTAAAATCCAAGATGTCCTTTAGTAGGTGATGGATAAAGGAACTGGGGTACATCCAGACGATGGAATATTATTCAGTGCTAAAATGAGCTATCAAGATGTGAGACGACGTGGAGACACCTTGGATGCATGTAACTAGGTGAAAGAAGCCAGTCTGAAAAGGCTGCACGTGTGGAATACCAGCTAGCTGACATTCTGGAAAATCCAAAACTATGGAGACAGCAAAGAAAATCAACAGCTTCCAGAGATGGAGGGAAGGGGGAAGAAGAAACAGGCAGAGCACAGAGGATCGGTGGGGGGTGGCAGGGGGTGAGACTACTCTTTGGGACACTGGAATCGGGGATACATGCTGTGATCCGTTTGTACAGACCCACAGAATACATACGGGCTTCCCTGGTGGCTCAGACGGCAAAGAATCTGCCTGCAATGGGGGAGACCCGGATTCAATCCCTGGGTTGGGAAAATCTCCTGGTGAAGGGAACGGCCACCCACTCCAGTATTCTTGCCTGGAGAATTCCATGGACAGAGGAGCCTGATGGCTACAGCCCATGGGATCACAAAGGGTCGGACACGACTAAGTGACTAACACTTTCAATTTCTTTCATAGAATATACAGCATGAAGCGTGAACTCTAATGCAGCTGTCGACTTTGGGTGATTATGGCATGGCAGTGTAGGTGTGTTGATTGTAACACACGTACCACACGGTGGGGGATGCTCATGCTGGAAGAGGCTGTGGGTGTGTTGGGGCAGGAGGTAGAGGGGAGCTCTGTATCTTCTGCTCAGCTGTGCTATGAACCTTTCAGTTCAGTTCAGTCACTGAGTCGTGCCCAACAACCTTAAACTGCTGTTAAAACAATCTGTTTTGTAAAAAAGACAATACGTTGCTGGCCAAGCAAAACACACACAGACTGGATAAGGAAGACTCATCCATTATCTTAGCCATGTTTTTGTTCAACAATCTGACTGTAAACTCCATGAAGGCAGAGCCCTTCTGTTCTTACTCACTGCTGTGGCCCAGGCAGGCGGGGTGGGCAGAGGGGTGGCTAGCACAATGCTGGCCAAGAGTGAATGTAGGAAAGAATGAATGAATTGCCTGTACTTAACAAGAAGGATGATGGAAAACAAGGTTTACTAAGTGTCAACTATGTAGCAAGCACCGCACCAGGCACATGACGAACTTTGCTGCATAAATGTCACTTTAACACTCATGATGGAGGTATTATCAGCTCTGCTTTGCAGGTGTGGAAACAGAGGCTCGGGCGGATTACGCTGTTTGCCCAGTATCACACAACAGAGCCTGGCAAAGTTCCCAGGACTTCCAGGACCTAATGGTGAAAGCTCCCTCTACAACCTGCCTTGATAGGGGTGGAGGTTAGAAGGATGATTAGATTGTGGATGAATGGATGGATGGAGGGACAAATGGATGGGTGTTGGATGGATGGATGATGGATAGATGGATAGATAAATGACTGGCTAGATGGCAGAAAAAAAAAAATGTGTTCAGTCACGTCTGACTCTTTGTGCCCCCATGGACTGTAGCCTCCCAGGCTCCTCTGTCCATGGGATTCTCCAGCCAAGAATGCTGGAGTGGGTTGCCATTTCATACTCTAGGGGATCTTTCCTACCCAGGGATTGAAACTGCATCTCCTTTGTCTTCTGAATTGCAGGTGGATTCTTTACTGCTGAGCCATTGGGGAATCCCAGTGGATGGATGGATTGAAGAATGGGTGAACGATGGATGTATGGATAGATGGATGAATAGACGGATGGTGACTGGATCTGAAGGACCCTTTCCTTCATGAAAGTTCCAGCTTAATCATTCTTCCCTTTCCCACTTCCCATCAGACTCCAGATAGTTCCATTAAGCAGTTAAATAAGATACCCAAACAGGGTTAGTTTACAAGTTAGCAACAAAACCAGTTTAAACAGGGTGAGTGTGCTGGGAAAGGGGAGTGGGGGGGGTGGTATCCTTCTTTTCCCTTCACACCTTGGCCAGGTATAAACATTGTAATTAAGTTAATCACAGAATCCACATTTCCTAAATGACAACCCCTCTTCCCCTGTGAGGATCAGGAAGGGCTGCCTGCCTCCTTCCCTCTCTCCTCCACCGCCTCTAACTCCCATGATAATGGGAACATACTGGGGGAAGGGGCTGAAATGCACCCATTCCATTCCTAGCCGTGTTATCTGGGGCAAGCGACTGATCCTAGCTGACCCTCTATCTTCTCAATTGAGCAAAGAGGTATGATCATGCCTGTACAGTACCTAGCACAGAGTAGCTGCTCAGTCAATTTTGGTTTCCTTCATCCCCTATTGTTCAGTCCTTTTGTTGGGTCCAATTCTTTGCGACCCTATGGACTGCAGCACGCCAGGCTTCCCATCCTTCACCATCTCCTGAAGCATGCTCAGACTCATGTCCGTTGAGTTAGTGATCCCATCCAACCAACTCATCCTCCAACCAACTCATCCTCTGTCGTCTCTGTCTCCGTCTCCGTCTCCGTCTCCTTCTGCTCCTGCCCTCAAACTTTCCCAGCATCAGGGTCTTTTCCATTGAGTTGGCTCTTTGCATCAGGTGGCTGAAGTACTGAAGCTTCAGCTTCAGCATCAGTCCTTCTAATGCTAAGCAGTCTATCCCCATGCTCAGCCCTTTATCACAGGGTTCATCCAGGTCCAGGCTAAGAAACTGCAGGGACTGACTGTTTCCTTTGATAAGCTGAACATTTATGTGCTCTCCTTGCACGAGGTGGGTAAGTACCCCACTTGGGTCTCGTACTTCTGACCTCCAGGCTTGAATGGCAGGGATCTGGAATACTCCTTTCTGGCTGAGCCAAGCAGTGTGCTTAAGGCACTTTATGTCTCCCCAGGTGCCCACTTCATTGCAAGCACAGGTTCTAACCTCAGATGCTCAGGATCAGTATTCATTCCCTGCTTAGGTGCCTGAACCAAGAGCTCAGCTAGTGTCAAGTGAAAGAGACATTTTGTTTGTCCCTAGGCCCTCCCTGCCAGGGCCTGCCTCTGCGTTTTATGTGCCCGAGCAAAACCCCAAGGTCTTCTCCAGTTAATACGGTAATTATGGTTCCCAAGCCAGTGGAAAGACCAAGCTTTTCCCAGAGACTCCTAAAGGAAAATCTGAAACCTGGGCCATAAAACCAGACCCCAGGGCTGCGAACTGGAATCCAGGAAGCAGTGCGGCATCATGGGAGAAGCCCACGGCCCGGAGACCTGGAAGAACCTCGACCCCAGAGTCGAGGCACCCTCGCTCTGTGTGACGGGGTCTCAGCTTCCTCATCTGTTGTGCGGCGGGGTCGCAGCTCACAGCAATGGGGAGCCAGAGACACATCTGCCTTCATTCAACCTGTGTTTGTTAGAGGTCTGCTCTGAGCTAAGTGGCCTGGAGAACTTATTTAATTCTCAGACAGATCTCCTGAGGAAGGTACTATTATCTCCATTGGAAAACATGAGGCGCAAAGAACCATGGGCGACTTAACCAAGGCCAATAGGAAACGCCAGGGGTCAAACCTATGTCTCTGGGGCGCTAAAATCTGTGCTCCCGCTGCTAAGCAACAGAGGTCCCCATCGGATGCCTGGGTCAGAGCCGGAGTGACTTCAGGTGCATCCAAGGAGAAAGCTAAAGGCTCAGAGAGACGAACTAGCCCTGAGCCCTAACTATTGCATTTCCGATCACTCCAAAGATAGAGCGCAGCATTGTCACAGCTGAGTCCCTGGTTGCCTGTAAACCACCCCTTTGCCAAAGAAATGCTCAAGGTACACAGGACCATGCAGGACAGAGTTACCCAGAGGCGGGAACTGACATCACTTTAAACAAGAGGATCACACAGTGGGAAAGTTACTCCCTTCATAATTCTTTTCCAGTCTTGCTGATGATGTCAAGGACAAGAAAGGCTCCATTTGGTACTGATGTTTCTAACACCTCCTTACACCCTGTTTTCCAGCTGGGAGAAAGCATATCTTTCAACACACAAAAGACAAAAGTGTGCAGCTAGGATGGTAAGTCTTGCTTTCCTTTTGTGTATTTTTAAGATTACTTTCTACTTATTGCAAGGGATATGGTTTTCTGTTTCTATAGGCAGTTTCCTCTCTAAGGAAATTTGCTCAAGTAAAAAGAGGATTGAGTTAAGAGCAAATATCAGTAACTGTGGATTTAAAATTTCAGTTTTTCCTACTGTATAGCACAGAGAACTATATTCAGTATCCTATGATAAACCATAATGGAAAAAAGCTTAAAAAATGAATGTGTGTGTGTGTGTGTGTATATATATATATATATATATGATGGGGCGGGGGGGAGCTTCCCCAGTGGCTCAGCTGGTAAAGAATCTACCTGCAATGCAGGAGACCCTGGTTCGATTCCTGGGTTGGGAAGATCTCCTGGAGAAGGGAGAGACTGCCCACTCCATTATTCTTGGGCTTCCCTGTAGCTCAGTTGGTAAAGAATCTGCCTGCAGTGCAGGAGATCTGGCTTCAATGGCTGGGTTGGGAAGAACCCCTGGAGAAGGGCATGGCAACCCACTCCAGTATTCTTGCCTGCCAAATCCTACAGCCCTTGGGGTCACAAAGAGTCGGACATGACTGAAGCAACTGAGCACACACTCGTGTATAAGTAAATCATTTTGCTATCAGCAGAAATAAACACAACGTTGTAAATCAACCATACTCAATTAAAAAAAACCAAATTTTTAATTTTATTTTATTTAAATGTAATTTTACTTATTTTTTAAATTTTTTTAAATTGTAGGCTAATTACTTTACAATATTGTGGTGATTTTTGCCATTCATTGACATGAATCAGCCACGGGTGTAATTTTTAATTGTTAAACATCAGTTCAGGGACTTTGCAGCTGTGGCTCTACAGGCATCGTGGTGAGCGAGTCCGGTTCCGCCGCACAGCTCTGGTCCAGACTGCACCGGATCCAGGCGAGGGTGAGGCACGTGCCAGGGCCACCACCGCTACCCTGCTGCCCCCACACTGGATGCTGCCTCCTGCTGAATCCGATGACCAGCACGCACCCCTACTTTACCCCACTCCTAGCACATGCACAGTCAAAGAAAGTCTTTGGTGTCTCCTGGTTCTGAGGTTGGACAGGAAGGGGTCCTCGACTCTCCAGTCCTCTCAGCCAAGGACCTGGGGGCAGGGACCCCATGCTGACTTCTCCGTCCATCAGGGAGAACACAGCCAATCCCTCGGACCTCTCTGCTATGTGGTGACAGTGCTGACAGCCCCTGTATGAGGGGTACCCAAACTCCAGGAGACACACTTTCTGGGCCTGGGTCTGGTCTCTCCTCCAGATGAGCTGGAGGAGTATTGTATTTATTTATTCAATGTATCCATGCATTTATTCAATAAACAGCAACAGAGCGCTTCTTATGTGTCCCAGGGTTCTCCAGGTGCATAACTCAGTTAATGCTCACCACCCCTAGGGAGAGGTCCTATTGGTCTACCCATGTTACAGATGTGGAGACTGAGGAGGGGGATCCACATGGGACAACGTGAAGCAGTAGGTCAGGATTTGATTGCTGTCAGTGCCAGCCCTACTCCAGCCAGGGTATCCTTCTCTGTTAATGGCAGAATGATGCCAGAAGCACACTTAAACATATCACAACCAATGCTGGGATGGGAATCGAACTGCTGAACTTCTTGCCCTGACTCTCCCACTGCCTGCTGTGTGATATTGGTCCAGTCCCTGCCCTCTCTGAGCCTCAGTATTTTCATCAGTAAACACATAGATGTTATTCCAGATCAGGGGTCAGACTACTACAGCCTTGGGATTGAATCCAAACACTTTGCTAAAGACTTACAGGAACAGAGCCGCACCTCTTCACTCATATATCATCCCTGGCCACCTTAGCCCTGCAGTGGCACAGATAAATATTTGTGATAACCTAAAACATTTACTCTCTGCCCCTTAAAAGCTTCCCACCCTTGTCCTAGCAGATCTGGGCAGACTTGGCTTTGTTTACAGCTATTTTCCCAGAGCCTAGAACAGGAAATCTAGTAAGTTTCCCCTTTTGTTGTTCAGTCACTAAGTCATATCCAACTCTTTGTGACCCCATGCACTGCAGCATGACAGGCTTCTCTGTCCTTCACTATCTCCCAGAGTTTGCTCACACTCATGTCCATTGAGTCAGTGATGCCATCCAACCATCTCATCCTCTGTCACCCTCTTCTCCTCTTGCCCTCAATCTTTCCCAGCATCAGGGTCTTTTCCACAGAGTCAGCTCTTGGCATCATGTGGTCAAAGTATTAGAGCTACAGCTCAAGCATCAGTCCTTGCAATAAATATTCAGGATTGATTTCCTACAATTGACTGGTTGGATCTCCTTGCTGTCCAAGGGACTCTTCAAGTTATCCTAGATGCTAGTTGAAAGAATGAATAACTGAATCCCTGAAGGCCCTGCCTGCTTTGATGGCTGATCACGTTTGGTGGAATGGGGTCACCTCAAGACCCATGACCCACAAGTCTTTGACTGTCATTAAGCAGATTGCCCAGTGGCTGGTGGTCATGGAGCTGTGCCATTCGGCTCTTTCTTCAAGAAGGAATTTGCACAAGACAAATATCATGATCTTGCTTATATGTGGAAACTATAAAACAATATAAATGAACTTATTTATAGAACATAAACAGACTCACAGACATAAAAGACAAATCAGTGTTTACCAGAGGGGAAATGGAAGAGAGGAGTTTGGGATTATTAATAACATACACACTACTAGAGATAAAATACGTGACAACAACTTTCCTGGAACTCTACTCAATTCTTGCAGTAACCTATAGTGGAAAAACATCTGAAAAAGATTATATATAAGTATAGCCACATCACTTTGCCATACACCTAAAACTAACACAACATTGTAAATCAACTATATTTCAATTAAAAAAGAAGTAATTTTTCAGTTCAGCTGCAAGAGTGATTAGCTGACAACCTTCAGCTGTGGGTACCATTCAGTTCCACCAGGCATTTCAGGCCAGTCCCCAGCCAACAAGGGGCCTTAGGGCCAACAAGGGGTCTTAGGGCCTGGCCCCTGGTTCCTGGCACAGGACGCCTAACGTGCAGGGTTTGTTCCAGAGCTCTGCACTGGGCTGGTCAAAACTGTCAGACTCTCACAGGGGTCTGAGGGTCCCCCTGCCACACTTGTTTCCTCTCCCTTCATTTTTCACAGGCGTTACCTGAACTGCCATGCAGACCAATATCTCAGCAAGCATTTATCAAGCACCTACTACTGTATAAGGAACACTGGGCAGGGAGCTGGGGGTGGGGACCCATCTGTCTCAAGATGAACAGATCTGGTCACAGCCTTGAGAGCTTGTCTGAAAGGTGGGGCAGTCAACCCCCTCCCTCATTCCAGGCATCAAGTCCCATGGGTTCCAGGGTTCACAGACATGCAGAATATTCCAGCTGAGTGAGGTGAACATTTGCTAGCACTCTTGCTATTTGTAGGGGAAGAGACTCGTCTCAGACAGATGTTGAGGACCAATGTCCACCGCCCTTCTGGATTTGGAAGCAGCAGGAAGTAGGCACAAAATCATGTCAATGTAAATTGCAGCGTCAGGTTTATTGGAAGAACTGATTGAGGAGTGAGGCTTAGATGTGTGGCCAAACCGAAATCCCTAAGACTTCCTGCACGGAGTTAAGTTCAACCACACAACCGCAGGCTTCTTTCCTCCCCAAAGGAAGGGCTGGGTGGTGCCCCCTCGGTTCCCCATTCCAAAGTCACCATCGGCTAAGTTACTCCTCCCCCCCAAAGAAAAGACTGAGTTAGGGGCTGGCGAGGGGGAGCAGACTGTTGACCTCTCTCTGGTTAATCCTGCAGAGGGGAGGGCAAAAAGTCTCCCCTCTACAGCCACTTGAGAAGAGCAGAGTTAACAGAAGGACTTGTCTCAGATCACGAGTGGGCGGTCGGCGGAAGAGTTGGAACGAGAAGGAAAAGAAAAACTGACCTTGTCAAGCACAACATAAATTGAGAAACCTGGCAGGAGATAGCTCAGCCCACACTGGAATCTGGGGAGAGGGTCATGAAGGGGCTGGTCACAAAATGTGGGCAAGATGAGGGGACCCGCAAAAGAGGATGAATTACCGCTCTTTAGGGCTGAAGCCATGAAATTAAAAGACGCTTGCTCCTTGGAAGAAAAGCAGTGACAAACCTAGGCAGCGTATTAAAAAGCAGAGACTTTACTTGGCCAACAAAAGTCTGTCTAGTCAAAGCTATGGCTTTTCCAGTAATCATGTATGGATGTGAGAGCTGAACCATAAAGAAGGCTGAGTGCTGAAGAATTAATGCTTTTGAACTGTGGTGCTGGAGAAGACTCTTGAGGGTCCCTTGGACTGCAAGGAGATCAAATCAGTCAATCCTAAGGGAAATCAATCCTGAATATTCACTGGAAGGACTGATGCTTAAGCTGAAGTTCCAATACTTTGGCCACCTGATGCGAAGAGCTGACTCCTTGGAAAAGACCATGATGCTGGGAAAGACTGGAGGCAGGAGAAGAAGGGGATGACAGAGGATGAGATAGTTGGATGGCATCACCGACTCAATGGATATGAGTCTGAGCAAGCTCTGGGATATGGTGAAGGACAGAGAAGCCTGGCGTGCTACAGTCCGTGGGGTCATGAAGAGTTGGACGCGACTAAGCAGCTGAACAATAACAAGGGGCTAAAGCAGGACAGATGTGAAGAAAACTGCTCCTGGAGCCCAGTGGACAGCTGGAGCCTGGCAGAGGGATGGCCTGGTGGGAATAGTTCTAGAGAGACTGGACCCATGGGTGCTAGCCATGAAGCAAGAAGGGACTGGGGAACAAATACTCCAACCTCTCTCTGCTCCCACCCTCGGAGCTCCTACTGGGCCTCCTACTGGTTAACACCACAGAGCAGGGGAACCTAGGAAACGAAGTCCAGTCACAGAGCAACAGGCAATGGGCATGGGAAGGAGACGAGGTGACAAAAAGAAAAGAAAATGAAGCGCTCAAAAGCTGACTGCGGTGTGTGCTTTATGTACAGCTGTTGTATAGTTGCTAGTGAGTGAGTGAAGTCGCTCAGTCGAGTCCAACTCTTTGCGACCCCATGGACTGTAGCCCGCCAGGCTCCCTTGTCCATGGGGTTTCCCAGGCTAGAATACTGGAGTGGGTTGTCATTTCCTTCTCCAGGGGACCTTCCTGACCCAGGGGTGGAACTAGAGTCTCCTGCTTTCCAGGTGGATTCTTTACCACTGAGCCACCTGGGAATAGGGTCAGTATTTCATTTAATTCTCCTAGCATGCTTTGAGGGAGGAGCCATCTGCTCTTTTATATGAAGAAGCTGAAGCTGAAGCTCAGAGAGGTCTGGAAACGTGGACAAAAGATCACAGGAAAGGGTTGCTGGGGCCAGTACTGGAATTTCCATCTCCAGAATCTTTCCTCTCTCACACAGCAGACCCCCTCGGGGGGTCACCACACTTCCCAGGGCTCTGTCTGGGTCCCTGCCAGGCGGGGGAAAGGCTGGCTTTTCCTGACCGACTGTTCCAACCGTTCTATAAATTCGCCCTGCATTCATTCCAAGTTACACCGTTTTATTTGCCAATTCTGCAGCAAAGTGCGAGGCCGTGCTAATCAAGCCCAAAGGCCGCTGACTCCAAGAGCTTTCGGCCTCATTACTCAAGTGCACCCCTCACTGCATTTCTCCAGACGTTCAGGTGCATCTGCTCAGCCCTGGGCCCGTGAGACCTTCACAGGCGCCCCTCCAGGAGCGCTCAGATGAATGTACCAACGGACCGCTGCGAGCCAGAGAGGGCGGGCGGGCTGGAAACAGGGCCCGGCACTGACACCAAGGCTAGAAAACCCTCTGCCGCCAGGGGGCGCAGTGGGGAGGGGTGGGAGGGACTCTGCTCAGCTTTGCGCAGTGGGTGCTTCATGCGTTGTTCGCCGATGGATGGACACCTGCCTCGTGCCTGTGAATATAACGCCCCCCAGGGAAAGCGCCTGGCACAAAGCCGGGTCTTCACACCGCAGAGCAGATGAGGAATGCCGCGGGCTCCGGCAGACAGGACCCAGGTTCCAATTCTGACTTCCCTGCTCACTGGTTGTGTGTTTCAAGCCTCCTTTTCAAAATTTGCAAAATAAGTATCATAAACATGACCCCAAAGACCAGTCCTTACCTCATAGGACTGGTAAAAAAAATATGAAATGATGTAAGAGTTGGAAAAGAGTTAACCCTCTAATTGGTATATAAAAAGCATACAAGAAATTATACCTGTGGCTAATTTAATGAACTGTGTGATCCTGGACAAGTTACTTACCCTCTCTGTGCTTCAGTTTCATCTGTAAGTGCAGATAAAATCGTGCCTACTTAATCAGTTTGTTGTGCAGATTATATAAGACAACCCATGTGAAACACTAACAGAGAAGCCTGGCAGACAGTATGAAAGAAAAAAAAAGTGTTGGTAGCACTCAGTCCAGTACAACTCTTTGTGACCCCGTGGAGGCCACCAGGCTCCTCTGTCCATGGGATTCTCCAGGCAAGAATATGGGAGTAGGTTGCCATTTCCTTCTCCAGGGAATCTTCCCAACCCAGATATCGAACCTGGGTCTCCCGTGTTGCTGGCAGATTCTTTACCATCTGAGCTGCCAGGGAAGCCAGTATAGATTCCCTCTTGTCAGCAACCATTATCATCCTCAAAAGCAACACTGGTTTCTTTTTCCCCTGCACAACTCTTACTCATCCTTCAAGGGCCACCTCCTTCAGGAAGGCCTCCTGGATCTTGCTCAGGGATCTCAAAGCAGCAGCTTAGCTTTAACCTTCCCTCGATCATTGTTTTCAGTGACCACCTCCTAGGCTGGTCTCCACCTACATGCCTCTTCCCTGGGGCCAGAGTCAGCTTCCTCTTTCCTCTCTCCTCCTGGTGCCTAGATGGTCCCCACCTCTCAATAAGCTTTCAACCATTGTGGAATAGATGAAAGGAATTAAACTGACTTAATAGGTGTTACCTGAAACTGAGTCTGAATATAAGTGGTAAGGGAAACAAAAGAGAATTACAAGAAAGATATAGGTACTTCCCTGGTGACGCAGCGGATAAGAATCCGCCTGTTAATGTAGGGGACACAGGTTCAATCCCTGGTCTGGAAAGATTTCACATGCTGCAGAACACCCATGTGCCCCAACTACTGAAGCCTGTGTGCTCTAGAGTCCGTCCTCCATGACAAGAGAAGCCACCGCAATGCGAAGCCTGTGCACTGCAGCCAGAGAGTAGCCCCCACTCTCCGCAGCTAGAGAAAGCCTGTGTAGAGCCATGAAGACCCAGCACCGCCAAATAAATAAATATAGCAACAGTGTGTACATGCCAAAAAAATTTTTTTAAAGAAAAGGTATTATCCCTGTTTACCAGGAGATAAAATTCTGTGTGTGGAGAGAGAGATAAGCCAAAACTTGACAAAAACTGAGGCTCCAAGAGCTCAGGCCACCTGCTCCAGATCAACCAGCAAGAAGCGGCAGGGCCTAATCAGAATGCAGGCTTGAGATGGCGTCCCTGCGGCCAAGCTGCGTCACTTCTTTTTTCCTACTTTTACCCTCTCGTTCCTTCTCGACCAACCCCAGCTCAGATGTGTTTCACCAGCATTTCCTTCTGCCTACAGCCAAATTCCTGGGTCAGCCAGTCCTCAGGGCGCCTGCCCAGTTCATATCAAAGTCAGAGAGGAAATGTTTGATGTCTGGCAAACTGTGCATTAAAAGTCAAGGATTTCACCACATTTCACACTGTATGGAAAGCTAGAAGAGTTCACACTGAACCAAGAATCCCACTTCCCTGCCTTCAGAGGACTTAAAGCATTTGCACATGTGCGCGCACGCGTGCGCGCACACACTCACACACACACACACACACACACACAGAGGAATAGAAAACAGGGAAATAAAAGAAGGCTGGGCCTTGAAGAATGTGGCCAGCGAGGGTATCTCTGGCTGAGACTTCAGACCCTCCTCTACCCCCTCACTTGATACTCACCCCTGGGATTGTCACACACCTGCCAGGACAGCCTGGCCCCAGCCCCAAGGTACACACAGAATCCTTGTGTTGGTGTGTACTTGGGAGGACGTAGGACAATGGGCCCCAGTGGGTTCTGTATTCTTCCAAGCTCTTGGATGAGGCTGGCAATGCTGATCTACAGAATCTTACCGGTTGTGTGACCTTGGACAAGTTGCATGCCCCTACTTGTCAGTGTCCTCATCTATAAAATGGGCATAATGGCATACATCTACTTCCCCAGACTGTGATGGGGTTAAATGAGAGACTATTGGGAAACCACTTAGAAGAGTGCAGCACCTTGTCAGCACCTTAAGGTCCATTGGGTGATCAATCACCTCCCACCTCATTCTGAAGAAACCCACAACCCGCTCACGGTCACTGCTCTAGGCAGGAGGCATGTGCCTGTCTCTTTTGTGGGCTACGTTCTCGGTTTCAGACACAGACTGTGCCCCGGTCTTTGGAAGGCAGCACCCTGGTGTTCCCTGGCGTGCAGGGTGGCAGTAATCCTGTTCATCAAGTCATCGCTTGGGTAGCTTGGGCTGAAGTGGCTTCATAGCCCCTGCTGCTGCTTGCAGGGATCTTGTTCGTGTATCTGTTCAGTCATTCGTTGTCTGTAAGCGCCATGGGTCTCAGGAAAAGGACATTTCCCCAGTGCTGAGTACAACACCTAGCAAATAGTGGGTCCATGTTTGCTGATGGACTGATGAACCTCTGAAAGGCACAGTGCCTTGGGGGAGGATCTGAACCCTCATCTATACTGGCTCCAATTCCAAGTGATCATGTGACCTCCTAGACCAAGCTGTAACTTCCATACTTGGCCTCAGCTGGGGTCACCAACCTTAAAGAAGGAAATAACAGCCTTGCAGAACAGTTGGATGCACCCAGGCTGGGAGTCAGACCCTCTGTTTCAAAGCCTGACTCAATGACCTAAAATTAGGGGAACCTAATAATTCCTCTAAGCTTCAGTTTTTTTCATCTGAAATAAAATAGTATCTACTTAATTGGGTGTTTATGAGGACAAGGTATCACTGGGCTACTATCAGCCTGTTAAAAGGGAAATCACACCAAGGTCATGGATTCCCAGAATCCCAGTCTTGGAAGATAAGCAGACATTTGCTCACAAAGACAATGATGAACTTAAAACTAACATTTACTCCTGTGACCAGCAGGCTTCTTTCTCCAAGAGCTCAGCCTGCTACCCGTCCTTTTCTCCTGCTTCTGACACGCCCAGCCCAGGGTCTCCATCTCTCCCCACCTCTGTCCCCTACCCCAGGTTCCTGCGTGCTGACAAAACGTGACTTTAGGCAAAGCCCTTCATCCCTCTGAGAATCTGTTTCTGCATCTGTAAAATGGAAAGAGGAGAATTAAATGAGATTATCATCATTAAGTGCCCAGAGGGAAGGCAGACAACAGATCTATTGGGTTGGCCAAAAGGATTATACGGCTTTTTTCTGTAAGATGACTCTAGCCCTGCTCAGTTGTCTTTAACTTCATTCAGAACAGTTTTGTTGGGTTGTGTTGTGACAGCTGTCATATCAGGGTTCATTAAGAAAAAAAAAACTATCAAATTAGTGAGCTTGTCTACTGTTGTTGTTCAGTCACTCAGTCGTGTCCGACCCTGCGACCCCATGCACTGCAGCGCGCCAGGCTTCCCTGTCCATCACCGTCTCCCAGAGCTTGCTCAACTCTTATCCACCGAGTCGGTGATGCCATCCAACCATCTCGTCCTCTGTCGTCCCCTTCTCCTCCTGCCCTCAGTCTTTCCCAGCCTCAGGGTCTTTTCCGAATCAGTTCTTCACATCAGGTGGCCAAAGTATTGGTTTCTGTTTAGCCATTTTAATATTGAAGATGGAAGGGAAAAAAGCAACATTTTTGACATATTCTGCTTTATTATTTCAAAAAAGGTAAAAAAAAAAAACCAGACTGAAATGCAATAAAAGATTTGTGCCATGTATGGAGAAGGTGCTGTGACTGATCAAACATGTCAAAAGTGGTTTGCAAAGTTTCATACTGTAGATTTCTTGCTGGACTATGCTCCACAGTTGGGCAGACCAATTAAAGTTGATAGCGATCAAATTAAGACATTCATTGAAAACAATCAATGTTATACTTCATGGGAGACAGCCAAAATACTCAAAATATCCAAATCAAGTAGTGAAAATCATTTGCACCAGCTTATTACATTAATCGGTTTGATTTGGGGTTCTCCTTAAGTTAATCGGGAGAAAAATCCTCCTTGACAGTATTTCCACATGCAATTCTCCACTTAAACATAACAAAAATGTTCTGTTTTTAAAACAAATTGTAACAGCCAATGAAAAGTGGATATTGTACAATAGTGAGAAATGGAAGAGATCACTGGGCAAGCAAAATGAACCACCATCAACCACACCAAAGGCCAGTCTTCATCCAAAGAAGGTGGTGCTGAATATACGGTGGGACTGGAAGGGAGTCCTCTATTAAGAGCTCCTTCTGGAAAGCCAAACAATTAATTCCTGTAATTTTCCATCAGAATACAGCAAGACTGTATGCTTCTTTGATGACCAGGTACAAACTGTTACAACTTGGCTGGGAAGTTCTGACCCATTCACTGTATTCACCAGTCATTGCAGCTTTAGATGTCCATTTATTTTGATCTTTACAATATTTTCTTAATGGAAAAAAATGTCAATTCCCTGGAAGACTGTAAAAGGCACCTGGAACAATTCTTTACTCAAAAAGATAAAAAGCTTGAGGAAAATGGAATTATGAAGTTGCCTGAAAAGAAATGGCAACACACTCTAGTATCCTTGCCTGGAGAATTCCGTGGACAGAGGAGCCTGGTGGGCTACAGTCCATGGGGTCACAAAGAACTGGACATGACTGAGTGACTAACACTTCACGTTCAGTGGAACAAAACAGTGAAGACATTGCTCAATAAAGTTCTTGGTGAAAAAGAAAACTATGTCTTAAATTTTTACTTGAAAAAAAAAACAAAGAAATTTTTGGCCAACCCAGTAGGTAAAGGACAGGCGGCTTCTTCCTGGAATCACTTTCTTTCCACCACCCAAAGTTCCCATGAGGCTCTCTGGTGAGGTGAGGGTGGGGTTGTAGGGGGTATCTTGGAGAGACCTCATATCATCATTCATTCAATAAAGTACACACTACATGAAGGGTGGGAAAGAAAAGCCGGTGCGATCCTCATCACTGAAAACCACTATCCTCTGGGCCAGAGCTAAAGGGACTAAAGTCCCTGCCTTGAAGAGAAGCTCCTGTTGGGGAGACAGACCTGAACAGGAAAGGCAGTAAGGTACAAGCAGTGCCAGAAGAGAGGCCTCTCCTGGGCTGAGGGATGCCCACAGGAGGAGGGAACATCCTCCTGAGGCGCCAAGTTTCCCAGGGGTTTTCAGAGCCTGTGAGAGCATGTTAGATAAAGGGGAAAGCATTATAAAGACACGATGGGTTCAGATAGAGTCCTGTATATATCTCAGCATCATGCAGAGTCTTAAACGTTGGGGTAATGTGGAAGGGATTGTTTGATAGTTTAGAAAAGGGAGGAGGATCAAAAATAGGTATAGTAGAGAGTGAGGGATCAAGGAAGTGTATAATAGAGAGTGGAGGATAAAGGATGAGTATGAGAGAGTGTGAAGAACCAAGGATGGGTATGATAGAGAGTGGAGGACCAAGGATGGTATTCTAGAGAGTAGGGGATGAAGGATGGTATGCTGGAGAGTAGAGAACCAAGAATGGATATGATAGAGAGTAGAGGACCAAGGACGGTATGCTAAGACAGTGGAGGACCAAGGATGAGTAATGTAGAGGGTGGAGGACCAAGAATGGGTATGTGAGAGAGTGGAGGATGAAGGCTGGTATGCTGGAGAGTGGGGGTGGAAGGCTGGTATGCTGGAGAGTGGGGATGAAGGATGGGAATGCTGGAGACTGAGGGATCAAGACTGCAGGCAAAGGGGATCCAGGTTACACAGGTCTGTTTCTGCCAGATCCTGCAGGCTTTGGCTGCCTGACTCAGACCCATCGCTTCATCATACACTCTTCTTTCTCACATCTCTCTTCTATCTCCTGCTGCCTGTTTGAAAATCTGGAAGCCAATTTGCAAGCGCCACGGTGAAAAAAAAATGCATTAACGGCAAGCTTTGTGCTCATCAGAGTCCTAATTTCTCCTGGTTTTTGGTTTTCAGCTCTATAAATCCTAAATGTGCCTTTCATTTCATTTTTCCACCCTTTGAGGACATCTGTTTGGCATTTACCTTGTGGGATTGGGAAGGTGGGCAGGGGCACTGAGTAGCTCCTTTTCAACTTCTTTGCATTGAAGTGAGGGGCCATGACTGTGCCCACGGGCAGGGGGCAGCAGGCTCTCCCTCACCCAGAGCCTGAGGGCTGGCACTCACCTTCCCATCCTCAGATGCTCTATGAAGATGGCTCAATTTCAAGATGATGTATTAAATATGAAATCTATAGGCCAATATAGGGCTACTTCACATGTTTCCAATTTATAGTTTCCAGCCCAGCATGTTGTAATATGGATTTTATATACATGTACAGTCAGGTTTTTTTCATTTTTTTTCTTTTTTTTTTTTTTTTGTCTTTCAGTGAGACTTACTTTTGCCTGTATATTTCCATTGTAATTTATCCAAACATTGCTGACCTGAACCTGTGGGCTTTCAGCAGGGGACAGATTCTCAAATAAATTTCAAAGTTGCTTCTTGGGGCTGACGGGGTCGAGAGGCCCCATGGGCAGAGCATCCTGCGCTGAGCAGCTACGCTGTGATGGTCACTCTCATGCTTGTCCTGTGTTCTCTCCGGGTTGGTTGGTTTGTCTTTAACCAAACTGGAATACTTTTTGTTCTGATTATAAAATTAATGCAGGCTACCTCTTTCAAAAAAAAATCATACACTATAAAATGGATTCTGTAGATTGCAAACAGTCCTTATATGCTTATCCCAAAGGGATAAACACTGTTGATGATTCAGTTGGTATGTACTTTCAGATTTATCTGTGTCTATTTAGAAAATATATAAATCAAAACAAAAATCAAATACCCTCCATAGTGTTCCATAATCTGTTTGTGCGTGTGTGTGTGTATATTAACTGAGATTTCACTCGTGGTCACTGAATGTAGATTTACCTGATTTTCTTCACAGAGTACAGGCAGTTTTTCTTTGCTTGTTTGTTTGTTTTGAGGGAGTGAGTACATTCTTTGTTGAACCTGCCCTCCATCAATGGCTGGGTATTTGTCAGTTTCTATACACAGTGTGGCTTCCTGGGCGGTGCTAAGTGATAAAGCATCCGTCTGCCAGTGAAGGTAGACGTAAGAGATGTGGGTTTGATCCCTGGGTCAGGAAGATCCCCTGGAGGAGGGCATGGCCACCCACTCCAGGATTCTTCCCTGGAGACTCTCCTGCACAGAGGAGCCTGGCAGAGTGCAGTACTGAAGCATCTTAGCAACACATATATAGAGTGGTCTTGAATCTCTTCTTCCACACATCTTTGCCCTTTGTTCACATTACTCTCCAGGACCAATTCCACAAGTGGAATCACTGAATCAAAAGATATAAAGGTTGATTCCAAGTTGGTATCACTGAACCAGTTTCCACAGCCACTGTGTAGGAGGGGACCTCCTCCTCAGTCCCTGACGTCATTACTTCATTTAAACTTCAGCTAGCCCTGCAATGGCACCTCACTCCAGTACTCTTGCCTGGAAAATCCCATGGATGGAGGAGCCTGGTGGGCTGCAGTCCATGGGGTCGCTGAGAGTCGGACACGACTGAGAGACTTCACTTTCACTTTTCACTTTCATGCATTGGAGAAGGAAATGGCAACCCACTCCAGTGTTCTTGCCTGGAGAATCCCAGAGATGGGGGAGCCTGGTGGGCTGCCATCTATGGGGTCACACAGAGTCGGACACGACTGAAGCAACTTAGCAGCAGCCCTGCAAGAGAGAGCGTCATTTCCTCCATATCCAGGGGAAAGGGAAAGTGTTGGTCACTCAGTCCTGTCCTGCTCTTAAGCCCCCAGGGACTGTAGCCTGCCAGGCTCCTCCGTCCACTGAATTTTCCAGGCAAGAATACTGGAGTAGGTTGAGAATACTGGAGTGGGTTGTCATTCCCTTCTCCAGGGGATCTTCCTGACTCAGGTACTGAAAGAGGTCTCCCTGCACTGCAGGCAAATTCTTTACCGTTTGAGTCACCAGGAAAGGCCCTGGTCCAGAGGAAACTGGGGCTCAATCCTTACCTGCTGAGATTTGACCAAGCCCTCAACACACCCAAGACCATCTGTCTGCAGGGGAAAGCATGCACGCCTGGGACAAACGGTTCCGGGCTATCCGGGTTCCACACCGGAGGACTCCACAGAAACCCTGGAGAAAACTCGCTGTGTGGGAAGAGGAGGCCAAGTGAACACCAGCGGGGCGACCACGCACTAAGTGGGACAGGCGCCCCCTTCAGGCGGAGGCCGCCCCGCGCCAGGGGGCAGGTTCAGGGGGCCCAGCAACGACTGGCCGTCCACCCCACCCCCACCTCCTCCAGGAAACCTGCCCCACAGCGCGCAGAGGCCCTGCCTGACGCCCGCCCCGACCTCAGTTTCCCCATCTATCAGAGAGGAGTTGCTCTGTCCTGCTGCCCCTCGGGCCTGTGGTTGTCACCTGTCTTGAGGATGAATCGAGGACATGGAGGCCGCTTGTTCTGGCTTTTTTTTTTTGCATCTCATTCAAGGATTCTGGACCTCAAGATTGCCGGCCCCCTCCCACCCAGCGCCACCCACCCAACCCCTGCCTGGAAGTCCCCCTCCCCCTAACTCAGGGACTGATCACTTCCCCCATCTGCCCCTAGGCCTGCGCAGCCGCCTGCTCTGCTTTGCATGAAAGCTCTTGAGTCCTTTTTATTGAGTTATAAAACCAGAATTGTTTTTGGATTGAGTTGGTAAAAAAGGCTTGGAAACTTGGTAATCTGAACTTCTCAGGTTTGTAGACAGATCTGGTTGCCCGGAGAGATATTGAGGGCTGCGTTTGCAAGTATTAAATTATTTTCTTCTTCTTTTTTTTTTAGATGGTGCTGGAGGCAATGGGCTTTGCTCCTTCTGTGGCCGCAGTGATGCAGGGGTGGGGGAGCTGTTCAGGGGTACCCAGCAAACAGGGGCCTGGTAAGTCACTAGTCCAGGAGGGAGTAGGGAGGATGTTTAGGGGCCGATGGAGGGGAGGGTTTGAGAAGGGATCTGGGCTGGGAACCCACGGCTGCGTGAGACAGATGCAAGTGGCCCTGTCTGTAGTCTGCTGATTCTGCTACACCTCCTGTGTGACCTTGAGAAGTCTCAGGCCAGCTCAGGAGGCCCGGTTTTCACATCTGTAAAATGGACCCTCCTTCCTTACAGGGTCTCACAGGCTGGACTCCTCTCCTGCAAGGTGACCACAATTCTGTGTCTGGACTCCTCCAGCTATAACGCCAATCGTAATACAGAAGCGAAGAATAGCTCAGGAAATACTGGTACCAACTTCTATTTGTGAACATGTCTGGGGCCCATGTCCATTGATATGAACTTGGGCAAACTCCGGGAGATAGTGAGGGACAGGGAGGCCTGGCCTGCTGGAGTTCATGGGGTCGCAGAGTCAGACATGACTTAGTGACTGAACAAGAACAACCGGGGTCTCAGCCTCGTCAGCCTCAGGGCTCAGCAGGGTATGTGTGTTACCTCTCGTGCCCACAGTGGTCATTCAAAATCCCGGTAGCGCCAAGAACTGATGTTTCCCAAGTGTTCACGCTACGCCCAGCCCACCTTCTAGGTTGTTGCGAAGGTGAGGAGATGAAGAGCATATACATCAGTGTCCTTGTCCACCATCACCCAGCAGGGTCAAGCCGCTTCCCCAAGGCTTGAGGACTTGAGTGGCAGAAGAGAGGCTGCAGTCTCCACTGCCTCTCCCAGCTGATGAAGAGGACTGAGTCCCCACACCCTTGTCCTTTCACCATGTTGCATGGCCCCTGGAAAGGAAGAGAGTATGGGGAGGGGGCGCTCTGCTATTAAGAGAGAAGATTCGGGAAGTCCCTGGCAGTCCAGTTGTTAGGACTCGGTGGTTTCACTGCCCTGCTGCGTCCAGTCCCCAGTCTGAGAACTAAGATCCCGCAAGCTGCTCAGGGTTGGTCACACACACACACACAGAAACACAGCCTGGAGAAGCAGGGTCACTCCAACTGTGCCCAATTCCGGTGTTTCCAAGTCTGCTTTATGAGCACCAAAAAAGGCCGGGGGCGCCAGTGGTAAACAATCCATCTGCCTACGCAGGAAGACAAAAGAGACCTGGGTTTGATCCTTGGGTTGGGAAGATCCCCTGGAGCAGAGTCTGACTGTATTTCCAGTGTTCTTGCCTGGAAAGCCCCATGGACAGAGGAGCGTGGTGGGCTACAGTCCATGGGGTTGCAGAGTCAGGCATGACTTAGCGACTGTGTACGACAGCATGCAGAAAGGCGAGCATCTTTCCTCCTGGGCAGAGTGCACACTGGGGCCAGTCTGAAAGTTCCAGAAGCCGCCCCCGCCTTCCCAGGCCCCCAGTGCCAGGCTGAGAGTGCTCGTTATGCTAGGACCTCTTAGCCTCGCAGCCAGCAGTCCCCTCTCCTGCGAGGGCCGGCGTCGGCCCCGGGACCGTGTTCTATTTCACATCTCTGGCGTGACGGCCCAGAAACTAAACAGCATCGCTCTGGCAGGACTCCTGCTAGACAGCAGCCCCGTTATGAAACAGGGTGCCTCTCTCCGAGCCGGGCTCTGGATCCCGTCAAAACGACGTGTGTCTTTCCTTTCCTTCCTCGAGAAGGTGAAATACAAGCCTATAATAACACCATGCCCCTGTTCTCCTCTGGACAAAAGTCAAAACTTGAATCTGATAAATCTGAAATCAATGTTAATTTTTCTAATTGGACTTCACGGGGCCTGGACATGGTGTCAGAGCCCGTGGTATTTCACGTCGTATGTTATTGTTGGTGCCGACAGAGGAAATGAATCTTTCAGGAGATTCAAGGAGAAATTAGTATTTCCCTGATTCCAGGGGAACTAAATGCCCACCTATTTTACTTATTACAAAGGGGCCTATGTCCAGCCCTTCAAACCTTGCAGTGACCCCAGTGGCAGACACTGCTTAGTCACAGACAAAGGGCCTTCCCCTCATTCTCATTCCAACCCACAAAACTCCTACTCAACCTCCAAGACTCAGTTCAGAATGCCCATCTCTGAGCGTCCTTCTCGACTCCCTTCATCAATTACTCACCGCTGCTTCTTCCTTGGTAACCAAGGGTCTGATGTGCCCTGATAGGTCTTCCCAGCATGCTTACCAGCCTCACCTGGTTCCTTTGTCACTCGGGAAGCAATCCCAGGGCAGGAAGAATATATTCTTCCATTCTTCCTACAGTCACCCGAGCAAGCACACAGATCCCAGGACGTGCCCTCTGAATGCCTGTTGACTGAATAATGATTCCTTTTACAGTGTACAGTACTTAGTACTTATGCATGCATGTGTGATAAGTTGCTTAGGTCATGTCCGGCTATTTACAACACTATGGATTATAGTCCACTGGGCTCCTCTGTCTGTGGGATTCTCCAGGCAAGAATAATGGAGTGGGTTGCCACAACCTCCTCCAGGGGATCTTCCTGACCCAGGGAACAAATCTGGGTCTCCTGCATTGCAGGCAGATTCTTTACCATCTGAGCCACCAGGGAAGCCCAGTTTTTGCATTACCTGCCCCTGACACCTGGCCTTGATCTTTTGGTTGCATTTGATTTTTTAGAGACATTTTTGGTTGCATCACTGGAAACGGGAATGCTCTTGGCATCTAGTGGTTAGAGGCACAGTTATACAGTAAGACTTCTCTGAGCCCTACACACTTTCTCCATCATGAGCCCTTTCCTCCATAAAAGATACATTAAAAATTACATTTTAAAACTCAGTTGGTGTGAAGAGAAATATAATCCAGGCTAGATTCATTAGTATATATTCCTTATTATTGCATTCATTTTTTCCCTCTGATTTTAAAATCAAGTTAGAACATATTTTTGTAAGCCCCTAAAAGTACCATGTACCTAAGGCACTGATTCTACCATGACTAATGAGCAAGCGGGCCCTGGGTAGAGACCAGGGAGCCTGCTAAACGCCCTACAATGCACTGAACAGCCCCTAACAGCAACAAATCATCCAGTCCCAAACGGCGATAGTCTTGAGGTTGAGAAACCTGTTATAAAGGAAAACTCTAGAAAGTCAAAGCCTGGAAAGTTAGTGTCTGAGCTCCCAAAGCAACACTGTAATACAACACTGGGAGAACATAACTTTTGGTAATTAGCAAGGCTTTGGGGTAGAGAAGAAGTGGACGAACACAGCACACACTTTCATGAGAGCATTCATAAAAATCCACGTGCGTTTTCTCTCGTTTTCCCAATGGTGGATACAGCACGGAACGTAGATTTTGTCCCTAGCCAGCTTTGCAGGCCGTGGGCAACACTTCATTAGTCAGACAAATTGGGGAAATTCCCATGATGCCCCCCGTCTAGTGCTCAGCTTCTCAGTATCAGGACCCAGATACTGTTCGCTGCTCAGCAAAGCTGCTCAGAGACACCAGCTTCACCTGCCTTCCAAGGTGTCCAGGGCAAACCTGCCCCAAATCCCTTTCAGGTCTGACTCTTTCAAAAGAGAGGCATTGGCTAACACAAGAGTTTTGACTTGGGGATCTGTTTAAGGGTTCTCCCAAGAAAGAACCACCAGAGTATGTGTGTGTGTGTATTAATATGTGTGTGTTAGTCACTCAGTCATGTTCGACTCTTTGCAACCCCCTGGACTGCTGCCCGCCAGGCTCCTCTGTCCATGAAATTCTCCAGGCAAGGATACTGGAGTGGATTATCAC
Source organism: Raphicerus campestris (assembly GCA_006410735.1). Taxonomy (NCBI): domain Eukaryota; kingdom Metazoa; phylum Chordata; class Mammalia; order Artiodactyla; family Bovidae; genus Raphicerus; species Raphicerus campestris. The sequence continues at coordinate 135,127 of SJYW01012638.1, forward strand.
TCCCTTCTCCAGGGGATCTTCCTGACCCAGGGATTGATCCCGGGTCTCCTACATGGCAGGCAGATGTTTTTACCATCTGAGCCACCATTAATATATGTGTGTGTGTATATATATATATATTTATATGTGTGTGTGTGTTATATGTATACACACACATACATAGAGAGAGACTGTTTTAAGGAACTGTCTTGAGTGAAATGTGCAGGGTAGGCTGATAGGAGGAAACACAGGTAAGAGTTGCGGTTTTGAGTCTGAAGGCTGTCTGCTGCAGGACTCCTTCTCGCCTGAGGGAGGTCAGTGTCTGGTCGGTTCAGGCCTTCAGCTGATTAGACATGGCCCACGCACACTATGGAAGGTAATCTGCTTGACTCAGTTCAGTTCAGTTCAGTCGCTCAGTCGGGTCCGACTCTGTGACCCCATGAATCGCAGCACGCCAGGCCTCCCTGTCCATCACCAACTCCCAGAGTTCACTGAGACTCACGTCCATCGAGTTAGCAATGCCATCCAGCCATCTCATCCTCTGTTGTCCCCTTTTCCTCCTTCCTCCAATCCCTCCCAGCATCAGAGTCTTTTCCAATGAGTCAACTCTTCGCATGAGGTGGCCAAAGTACTGGAGTTTAGCTTTACTCAGAGCCCCCCAATTGAAATCCTTTTATTATTTATTTTAATTGGAGAATAATTTCTTTACAATGTTGTGTTGGTTTCTGCAATGGAAATCTTAATCTCATCCCCAAGCAAAACTAAATGACTTCACAGACAAATATGTGGGTACTGTGGCCTGGCCCAGGTGACATGTAAAATTAACCATCACGAGGTCTTTTTTTTTTTCAATTTCTTTTTTCTCTCTCCGAAAGATCAACGAACAAACATGCTGGGAAGGAAGATCCACAAGGTTTCACATCAATTAGTATCCACTGACTGCTTTTTGTGCACCAGGATCTTTGCAGCGACAGTCTGACTCATTTGACTCCTGCGAGGGCAACATTGGTGTACTCATCTGACGATTATGTCGCTTAGTTGGGGTCCCACAGCTAACCTTTGGCAGAACCAGGACTCAAACTCAGGTCTCTCCTGAACCCAAACCTGAGCTCTGTTGACTCCCTGGAAGACACTAGAGAAAGGAGGGAGGCCACCCAGAGAGAGGGAGCAGCACAGAATCAGAGGCATGAGAATCCTGCGAGCTCTGTTCCTCCTTCCCAACACTCTGACACCAGTCCCCTTCTTGCTTTCTTACACACACACACACACATTCACTCACACATGCACTAGGAATATTAGATAATGCATACAAGGTGCCCGCGGAGTACATGTCTATTTCATGCATATTGGAACAATGGCAGTTGTTATAATAATAACTATAAATGATGTGTTTATGATAATGAAATGGTCATATGTCAAAGGTGAAGGAGGAGGTGCATAGGACATAAGAGGGTAGGAGGGAGTGATTTAAAAGGAAAGAAACTATGGAGGTAAACCCATGTGATGCCACAAAACCTGAAAGAAAATTATTAACAGCTTCCTTCATTCAAACACTTTGCAAGCTCCTATGTGACCCTCCCAACAGCCTGCTGACGTGGTCAGGGCAGGGACTCTATGTCCATTGCATAGGTGAGAAATCTGTGGCTTAAAAAGGCTGAGTACCTTGTACTCAGCAGCCTGCTTTAGGAATAAGGGTCAGGCTTTCTGCTCTGTCCACCGAGAGTAGATGCCTTCAAGATGGGAAGAGTCTGGAGAATCTTTAAAGATGGAATGAATTGGGAGATTGGGGTTGACATATATATACTATTGATATTGTGTATAAAATAGAGAGATAATGAGAACCTACTGTATAGTCCAGGGAACTCTGCTTTGTGGTGACCCAAATGGGAAGGAAATCCAAAAGAGAGGGGATATATGCAGGTGGCACAGTGGTAAAGAATCCGCCTGCCAATGCAGAAGATGCAAGAGACGAGGGTTCAGCCCTAGGTTGAGAAGATCCCCGGGAGTAGGAAATGGCCACCTGCTTCAGTATTTTTTCCTGGAAAAGTCCATGGAGAGAGGAGCTTGGCAGGCTATGGTCCATAGGTTTGCAACGAGTTGCACAAAACTGAATGACTGAGCACACACGCGCGTATAGCTGATACACTTTGATGCACGGTGGAAACGCACACCATCATGAAGCAACTGTATTTCACTAAAAAAAATAATAAAGCCTGTTATTATTGGAATGATGGCTAGGAAGAAAAAAGTTTGTTCTTGGAGGAGGTGACAAAGCTTTTGCCAGATGTTGGTGGTAAAAAGAGCCTTTTTATGAGAATTTTAAAAGTTCTAGCTAAAAAAGAAAAATAGATAACCAACCTACTTGATAGCACAGGGAGCTCTGCTCAGTATTCTGTGGTGACCTAAATGACAAAGCAATTTGAAGAATAGACCCATGCATATGTGTAACTGAATCACTTTGCTGTGCGCCTGAAATTAACAGTATTGTTAATCAACTGTACTCCAATATGAAATAAATTTTTTAAATGACCTCAGGAACGTGCTTTATCTCTTAGGTCAAAAGGGGACCCAAACTCCTTCTCCACATAGGGAGTCATAAAAATCAGCAATAACCTGCATGATGGACAGCCTGGTGTTTGGCACAAAGTGTATAATAAATACACTATAATAAACAGCAGGGTAATAAATACATAAGTATTCAGTAAACAGCAGTTGCTCTTAGTATCACTCTCATTGTTGCTTCCATGTCCCGTGGTCTGTGCTGCAGTGCACAAAACCCAGAAGCCTTCAATGGGGAGAGAGAATAAGAAATACCAGCGTGCGTGTGTGTCTTACAGTCCTTTGTTCTACATTCTTCCAAATGTCTCCCAGGACAAAAGTTTCCATGGTAGTTACACAGCAATTCCCTATTTTTCACCTCCAATGTTCCTATTTATGGTCTGCAAATGTTGGCAGGGATGTGAAGTGAGGACTTTTTCTCATTTTCGCCCAGAAGGGCCCATGGCCATTACATCATTCTGAATTTCCTGAGCTTGTTCATGACAATACACCCACCCTCCTTGTGCAGACATGGGGCTTGATTTTCTGTACGACATGCAAGGTTGGGAAAATTCAACACGATAGGCGTGAGGTCGGAAGGGGCTGTGGTGGGAAGACACAAAATCAGGATCAGGCCTTCCGCTGCGATGGAGAAAGCTGGCCTTGCAAACAAGCGGGCTGAGGAATCTGGCCAGCATAATGGCAGAGCACTTGGTTTCCTCAAAAAAAAAATGTTTTTTTAACTTTGGGGAAAGGCGCTGGTTGAGTTCATTGCACCCTCACTTCATGGCTCTCTCTCTCCACATTGGTCCATTCAAAGCAGCTGTCTTGACTCATTTCCTTATTCCTTCCCTTTTATCCTCATTTCCTACGCTGTTCCCCTCTCAGGGCCAATCATTCTAGCCCCGTGTCACTGCGTACATATTTGTGTGAAAGTCCTTAATTTATATAAATGGCCTTGGGCTATGAAGCTCTTACTTCTTACTGTGAGGTTAGACATGCCTGGCCATGCGCGGACATGTTCAGGCGGCTGAGACAAAAAGCCCCGGAGCCTGCCCTCCCACCAAACAGAAACCGGGGGGCGGACCAGCAACCCGGACACAGAGCCCATGACCTGGCCCAATCAGAGACTGACACGAAGCCCATCAGCACCAATCAGCAACGCGGTCCCCCATTTTACCTTATATGGAAAAAACCCGGCTCAAACGCCAGCCCCGGCTATAAACGCACCCCCGCCCCATTCTCTGCAGACTCCCTTTGTTCCCTTGCTTGCTCATCCCTGGGAGTTCTGCCGGAGAACGACTGCCCAATAAAGGCTTCCATCGACGGTCCATAGAGGTGGCTTTTCCTTCCCGCAGGCGTTTCCTACACTTACATTGTTACTCAGCACCACGTTTTTAAAGATCTATATTCGTGCTGCTGACTACTGCATAGTATTCCACGGGGCTTGTCCATCACATTTCATGTACGCACTCCTGGGGAAATGGACAAACACAGACAAAACACCCTATGAGTATCACCCTCTGGAGATGGGTAAGAGTTGCTTTGAGAATAGTACCCAGGAAGAACTTGCTGGGTCATGGGGTACACATATACACCCCAGTTACACTAAGGTAAGCCAGGGGGCTGCCCTGGATGGCTGCATCCATCTAAACATTCCCACCAGCCCTGCACACGATCTTTTTATCTCCCCACATCCCCGGCAACACTACGCTACTCTACATTTTTGTTATTCACCCTACCTTAAGCTTTTGTCTTTGCCCATTTGGCAGGTATAAGTGCCATCACTTTGTTGCTTTGATTAGCATTTCTCTCTTTGTTTGAACAGCTCTTCACTGGCTTCCTTGTCTTTGGGGCTTCCTCTCCTGTGACCTGCCTGCTCGTATCTTTTGCCCAACTTTCCCTTGCAGTTCTTCGTTTTATTTTTCCTGTTTGACAGAAGTTTCTTGTATATTTTCAATATTAGTCCGTTGCCTGCTTCTGAGGGTGCAAGCATCTCTCNGCCCCTGTTCTCCTCTGGACAAAAGTCAAAACTTGAATCTGATAAATCTGAAATCAATGTTAATTTTTCTAATTGGACTTCACGGGGCCTGGACATGGTGTCAGAGCCCGTGGTATTTCACGTCGTATGTTATTGTTGGTGCCGACAGAGGAAATGAATCTTTCAGGAGATTCAAGGAGAAATTAGTATTTCCCTGATTCCAGGGGAACTAAATGCCCACCTATTTTACTTATTACAAAGGGGCCTATGTCCAGCCCTTCAAACCTTGCAGTGACCCCAGTGGCAGACACTGCTTAGTCACAGACAAAGGGCCTTCCCCTCATTCTCATTCCAACCCACAAAACTCCTACTCAACCTCCAAGACTCAGTTCAGAATGCCCATCTCTGAGCATCCTTCTCGACTCCCTTCATCAATTACTCACCGCTGCTTCTTCCTTGGTAACCAAGGGTCTGATGTGCCCTGATAGGTCTTCCCAGCATGCTTACCAGCCTCACCTGGTTCCTTTGTCACTCGGGAAGCAATCCCAGGGCAGGAAGAATATATTCTTCCATTCTTCCTACAGTCACCCGAGCAAGCACACAGATCCCAGGACGTGCCCTCTGAATGCCTGTTGACTGAATAATGATTCCTTTTACAGTGTACAGTACTTAGTACTTATGCATGCATGTGTGATAAGTTGCTTAGGTCATGTCCGGCTATTTACAACACTATGGATTATAGTCCACTGGGCTCCTCTGTCTGTGGGATTCTCCAGGCAAGAATAATGGAGTGGGTTGCCACAACCTCCCCCAGGGGATCTTCCTGACCCAGGGAACAAATCTGGGTCTCCTGCATTGCAGGCAGATTCTTTACCATCTGAGCCACCAGAGAAGCCCAGTTTTTGCATTACCTGCCCCTGACACCTGGCCTTGATCTTTTGGTTGCATTTGATTTTTTAGAGACATTTTTGGTTGCATCACTGGAAACGGGAATGCTCTTGGCATCTAGTGGTTAGAGGCACAGTTATACAGTAAGACTTCTCTGAGCCCTACACACTTTCTCCATCATGAGCCCTTTCCTCCATAAAAGATACATTAAAAATTACATTTTAAAACTCAGTTGGTGTGAAGAGAAATATAATCCAGGCTAGATTCATTAGTATATATTCCTTATTATTGCATTCATTTTTTCCCTCTGATTTTAAAATCAAGTTAGAACATATTTTTGTAAGCCCCTAAAAGTACCATGTACCTAAGGCACTGATTCTACCATGACTAATGAGCAAGCGGGCCCTGGGTAGAGACCAGGGAGCCTGCTAAACGCCCTACAATGCACTGAACAGCCCCTAACAGCAACAAATCATCCAGTCCCAAACGGCGATAGTCTTGAGGTTGAGAAACCTGTTATAAAGGAAAACTCTAGAAAGTCAAAGCCTGGAAAGTTAGTGTCTGAGCTCCCAAAGCAACACTGTAATACAACACTGGGAGAACATAACTTTTGGTAATTAGCAAGGCTTTGGGGTAGAGAAGAAGTGGACGAACACAGCACACACTTTCATGAGAGCATTCATAAAAATCCACGTGCGTTTTCTCTTGTTTTCCCAATGGTGGATACAGCACGGAACGTAGATTTTGTCCCTAGCCAGCTTTGCAGGCCGTGGGCAACACTTCATTAGTCAGACAAATTGGGGAAATTCCCATGATGCCCCCCCGCCTAGTGCTCAGCTTCTCAGTATCAGGACCCAGATACTGTTCACTGCTCAGCAAAGTTGCTCAGAGACACCAGCTTCACTTGCCTTCCAAGGTGTCCAGGGCAAACCTGCCCCAAATCCCTTTCAGGTCTGACTCTTTCAAAAGAGAGGCATTGGCTAACACAAGAGTTTTGACTTGGGGATCTGTTTAAGGGTTCTCCCAAGAAAGAACCACCAGAGTATGTGTGTGTGTGTATTAATATGTGTGTGTTAGTCACTCAGTCATGTTCGACTCTTTGCAACCCCCTGGACTGCTGCCCGCCAGGCTCCTCTGTCCATGAAATTCTCCAGGCAAGGATACTGGAGTGGATTATCACTCCCTTCTCCAGGGGATCTTCCTGACCCAGGGATTGATCCCGGGTCTCCTACATGGCAGGCAGATGTTTTTACCATCTGAGCCACCATTAATATGTGTGTGTGTGTATATATATATATTTATATGTGTGTGTGTGTTATATGTATACACACACATACATAGAGAGAGACTGTTTTAAGGAACTGTCTTGAGTGAAATGTGCAGGGTAGGCTGATAGGAGGAAACACAGGTAAGAGTTGCGGTTTTGAGTCTGAAGGCTGTCTGCTGCAGGACTCCTTCTCGCCTGAGGGAGGTCAGTGTCTGGTCGGTTCAGGCCTTCAGCTGATTAGACATGGCCCACGCACACTATGGAAGGTAATCTGCTTGACTCAGTTCAGTTCAGTTCAGTCGCTCAGTCGGGTCCGACTCTGTGACCCCATGAATCGCAGCACGCCAGGCCTCCCTGTCCATCACCAACTCCCAGAGTTCACTGAGACTCACGTCCATCGAGTTAGCAATGCCATCCAGCCATCTCATCCTCTGTTGTCCCCTTTTCCTCCTTCCTCCAATCCCTCCCAGCATCAGAGTCTTTTCCAATGAGTCAACTCTTCGCATGAGGTGGCCAAAGTACTGGAGTTTAGCTTTACTCAGAGCCCCCCAATTGAAATCCTTTTATTATTTATTTTAATTGGAGAATAATTTCTTTACAATGTTGTGTTGGTTTCTGCAATGGAAATCTTAATCTCATCCCCAAGCAAAACTAAATGACTTCACAGACAAATATGTGGGTACTGTGGCCTGGCCCAGGTGACATGTAAAATTAACCATCACGAGGTCTTTTTTTTTTTCAATTTCTTTTTTCTCTCTCCGAAAGATCAACGAACAAACATGCTGGGAAGGAAGATCCACAAGGTTTCACATCAATTAGTATCCACTGACTGCTTTTTGTGCACCAGGATCTTTGCAGCGACAGTCTGACTCATTTGGCTCCTGCGAGGGCAACATTGGTGTACTCATCTGACGATTATGTCGCTTAGTTGGGGTCCCACAGCTAACCTTTGGCAGAACCAGGACTCAAACTCAGGTCTCTCCTGAACCCAAACCTGAGCTCTGTTGACTCCCTGGAAGACACTAGAGAAAGGAGGGAGGCCACCCAGAGAGAGGGAGCAGCACAGAATCAGAGGCATGAGAATCCTGCGAGCTCTGTTCCTCCTTCCCAACACTCTGACACCAGTCCCCTTCTTGCTTTCTTACACACACACACACACATTCACTCACACATGCACTAGGAATATTAGATAATGCATACAAGGTGCCCGCGGAGTACATGTCTATTTCATGCATATTGGAACAATGGCAGTTGTTATAATAATAACTATAAATGATGTGTTTATGATAATGAAATGGTCATATGTCAAAGGTGAAGGAGGAGGTGCATAGGACATAAGAGGGTAGGAGGGAGTGATTTAAAAGGAAAGAAACTATGGAGGTAAACCCATGTGATGCCACAAAACCTGAAAGAAAATTATTAACAGCTTCCTTCATTCAAACACTTTGCAAGCTCCTATGTGACCCTCCCAACAGCCTGCTGACGTGGTCAGGGCAGGGACTCTATGTCCATTGCATAGGTGAGAAATCTGTGGCTTAAAAAGGCTGAGTACCTTGTACTCAGCAGCCTGCTTTAGGAATAAGGGTCAGGCTTTCTGCTCTGTCCACCGAGAGTAGATGCCTTCAAGATGGGAAGAGTCTGGAGAATCTTTAAAGATGGAATGAATTGGGAGATTGGGGTTGACATATATATACTATTGATATTGTGTATAAAATAGAGAGATAATGAGAACCTACTGTATAGTCCAGGGAACTCTGCTTTGTGGTGACCCAAATGGGAAGGAAATCCAAAAGAGAGGGGATATATGCAGGTGGCACAGTGGTAAAGAATCCGCCTGCCAATGCAGAAGATGCAAGAGACGAGGGTTCAGCCCTAGGTTGAGAAGATCCCCGGGAGTAGGAAATGGCCACCTGCTTCAGTATTTTTTCCTGGAAAAGTCCATGGAGAGAGGAGCTTGGCAGGCTATGGTCCATAGGTTTGCAACGAGTTGCACAAAACTGAATGACTGAGCACACACGCGCGTATAGCTGATACACTTTGATGCACGGTGGAAACGCACACCATCATGAAGCAACTGTATTTCACTAAAAAAAATAATAAAGCCTGTTATTATTGGAATGATGGCTAGGAAGAAAAAAGTTTGTTCTTGGAGGAGGTGACAAAGCTTTTGCCAGATGTTGGTGGTAAAAAGAGCCTTTTTATGAGAATTTTAAAAGTTCTAGCTAAAAAAGAAAAATAGATAACCAACCTACTTGATAGCACAGGGAGCTCTGCTCAGTATTCTGTGGTGACCTAAATGACAAAGCAATTTGAAGAATAGACCCATGCATATGTGTAACTGAATCACTTTGCTGTGCGCCTGAAATTAACAGTATTGTTAATCAACTGTACTCCAATATGAAATAAATTTTTTAAATGACCTCAGGAACGTGCTTTATCTCTTAGGTCAAAAGGGGACCCAAACTCCTTCTCCACATAGGGAGTCATAAAAATCAGCAATAACCTGCATGATGGACAGCCTGGTGTTTGGCACAAAGTGTATAATAAATACACTATAATAAACAGCAGGGTAATAAATACATAAGTATTCAGTAAACAGCAGTTGCTCTTAGTATCACTCTCATTGTTGCTTCCATGTCCCGTGGTCTGTGCTGCAGTGCACAAAACCCAGAAGCCTTCAATGGGGAGAGAGAATAAGAAATACCAGCGTGCGTGTGTGTCTTACAGTCCTTTGTTCTACATTCTTCCAAATGTCTCCCAGGACAAAAGTTTCCATGGTAGTTACACAGCAATTCCCTATTTTTCACCTCCAATGTTCCTATTTATGGTCTGCAAATGTTGGCAGGGATGTGAAGTGAGGACTTTTTCTCATTTTCGCCCAGAAGGGCCCATGGCCATTACATCATTCTGAATTTCCTGAGCTTGTTCATGACAATACACCCACCCTCCTTGTGCAGACATGGGGCTTGATTTTCTGTACGACATGCAAGGTTGGGAAAATTCAACACGATAGGCGTGAGGTCGGAAGGGGCTGTGGTGGGAAGACACAAAATCAGGATCAGGCCTTCCGCTGCGATGGAGAAAGCTGGCCTTGCAAACAAGCGGGCTGAGGAATCTGGCCAGCATAATGGCAGAGCACTTGGTTTCCTCAAAAAAAAAATGTTTTTTTAACTTTGGGGAAAGGCGCTGGTTGAGTTCATTGCACCCTCACTTCATGGCTCTCTCTCTCCACATTGGTCCATTCAAAGCAGCTGTCTTGACTCATTTCCTTATTCCTTCCCTTTTATCCTCATTTCCTACGCTGTTCCCCTCTCAGGGCCAATCATTCTAGCCCCGTGTCACTGCGTACATATTTGTGTGAAAGTCCTTAATTTATATAAATGGCCTTGGGCTATGAAGCTCTTACTTCTTACTGTGAGGTTAGACATGCCTGGCCATGCGCGGACATGTTCAGGCGGCTGAGACAAAAAGCCCCGGAGCCTGCCCCCCAACCAAACAGAAACCGGGGGGCGGACCAGCAACCCGGACACAGAGCCCATGACCTGGCCCAATCAGAGACTGACACGAAGCCCATCAGCACCAATCAGCAATGCGGTCCCCCATTTTACCTTATATGGAAAAAACCCGGCTCAAACGCCAGCCCCGGCTATAAACGCACCCCCCCCCCATTCTCTGCAGACTCCCTTTGTTCCCTTGCTTGCTCATCCCTGGGAGTTCTGCCCGAGAACGACTGCCCAATAAAGGTTTCCATCTCGACAGTCCGTAGAGGTGGCTTTTCCTTCCCGCAGGCGTTTCTTACACTTACATTGTTACTCAGCACCACGTTTCTAAAGATCTATATTCGTGCTGCTGACTACTGCATAGTATTCCACGGGGCTTGTCCATCACATTTCATGTACGCACTCCTGGGGAAATGGACAAACACAGACAAAACACCCTATGAGTATCACCCTCTGGAGATGGGTAAGAGTTGCTTTGAGAATAGTACCCAGGAAGAACTTGCTGGGTCATGGGGTACACATATACACCCCAGTTACACTAAGGTAAGCCAGGGGGCTGCCCTGGATGGCTGCATCCATCTAAACATTCCCACCAGCCCTGCACACGATCTTTTTATCTCCCCACATCCCCGGCAACACTACGCTACTCTACATTTTTCTTATTCACCCTACCTTATGCTTTTGTCTTTGCCCATTTGGCAGGTATAAGTGCCATCACTTTGTTGCTTTGATTAGCATTTCTCTCTTTGTTTGAACAGCTCTTCACTGGCTTCCTTGTCTTTGGGGCTTCCTCTCCTGTGACCTGCCTGCTCGTATCTTTTGCCCAACTTTCCCTTGCAGTTCTTCGTTTTATTTTTCCTGTTTGACAGAAGTTTCTTGTATATTTTCAATATTAGTCCGTTGCCTGCTTCTGAGGGTGCAAGCATCTCTGAGTTTGCTAAGCATCTGTGAACTTTCTCCAAAGTGTCCTCCACTGAACAGTAATCTTTCATTGTATTATGATCAAATCCATCCCTTTTGTTGTTGTTGTTCTTACAGAGTGTGCTTTTGGGACACACACACACACACACACAGAGTGACCTATAAAAATGCACTCCTATATTATCTTCTACTGATATTCTAGCTTACCTTTCAAACTTAAGTCTCAATCCATCAGGAACTTGTAAGTGATATTAGATAGAGAATGACTTTTACCAACTTAAGAAAACTTCCGCTTTATTGCTTAGTGGTTTAATAACAGCTTTTTATCAATTTATGATATATTTTCCTGCCTATATCTGATTTTTTTCAAGTAGATTTGTTTTTTTTTTTTCAAATAAATTATCTGATATGATACTGATATTATCAGGATAAGCTCTATTTAATTATGATGTACTATTTATTTTAAAGGCTTTTGGATGCTTTTAGCTACTATTTTATTTTGGTTATCTGTATTTACATCCATTACATTAATTGACCTACAATCTATTTTCTTACATTTACATTTCTTGAGTGATGAGTCTTATGTATTTTTATCTAGTTTTGGAACCAATATTATCCTGGCTTCATGAAACAAGCCAAGCAGTTTTCACTCTCATGTTTTCTGTAATATGTTTCTGGAGATCTAGATGGTTCGTTCTTTTTAAAGTTTGTTAAAAAACTCACCTACAAAAACATTTGTGCCAGAAGCATTCTAGGAGGAAAGTCTTTGCTTAACATTTCAAATTCTTTAATACTTTAAAGTCTATTCAATTTTCTTTTAAAATCGCTCTTGTGCCAAAACTTAGCATTTTATATTTTTTCAAGATATATGCCCAGGGAATTCCATGATGGTCCATGCCTTCATTGCTGAGGGCCTGGGTTTGCTCCCTGGTCAGGGAATGAAGATTCCACAGGCCATGCAGCGTGGTACCACTCCCCCAGATATATGTACATGTCATCTAAATTTTCAAATTCATTAGTAACAGATATCTGTTACTAATAGCAGTTTTCTTCTTTGGGGCCATGAGGCATGTGGGATCTTAGTTACTTGACCAGGGATCAAACCTGAGCCCCCTCCAGTGGCAGCACAAAGTCTTAACCCCTGGACAGCCAGGGAAGTCCCCAATCTTTTCTTCGTTTATGTGTGTCATTGTGACCGTTGCTTATTCATTCTATACCATTTATTTTGTTTATTTGCATCAATCCCTTACCAGCCTTACAAAAATGTTTCTCCTATTGATCTTACTAACATATTAAAAACACCAACTTTTGGTGTCATCACTCTTCTCTATTTTTGTTACTGTAATTTGTAGTTATTCTCTAGCTATTTACCCCTTTATTATTGTTTCTCTTATCAAATATTTCTTTATTATCTTTTTCTAATCTCTTGATTCGAATGCTTAACATGCTTTTTTCACGTTAAAGTTCTTCTTAGAAAGATATTTATTTATTTACTTGGCTGCACCAGCTCATGGTGGCACGCGAGACCTCGTTCCCTGACCAGGGATGCGGCCTGGGCCCTCTGCACTGGAAGCAGGGAGTCTTAACCAGTGGACCAGCAGGGAAGTCCCTGAAATTCTTAATACAATTTAAAAAAAGCCCAGTGCTCTATGACATAGATGACCACATCTTCCATGAATTGACTGTGAGGCCTGGATGACATTTCACTTTTCCGAGTGTCTGTATGCTAAACTGTGAAATGAGGTCGATGGTCCTCTCTCCCAGGCACCTGTGTGAGGATGTTAGGAGATAGTCCGCAGGAGGCACCTGCGGGATCCTCAGATGTTAGTTCCCTTCCCTTGTTCCAAAGCTAATTAGAAAACCACTAATCCTAGATTCATGAAAATCTTAAACTTTTAAGAAGTGGTTCCCAACTGCAGACAGTCTTGATTCCCAGTGGACATCTGACAATGTCTGGAGACAGTTTTGATCATCACAACTGGGAGAGGAAAGGGGTGCCACTGGCATCTAGGGAAGGTCCCGAGGTAGAGGATGAGCACATTACTAAACATCCTAAGTTCCAACATTCACAGGATCGGCCCCCACAACAAAGAACTATCCAGCCCCAAGTATCAATAGAGCCAAAATTGAGAAACCACTTTTNTCTAGTTTTGGAACCAATATTATCCTGGCTTCATGAAACAAGCCAAGCAGTTTTCACTCTCATGTTTTCTGTAATATGTTTCTGGAGATCTAGATGGTTCGTTCTTTTTAAAGTTTGTTAAAAAACTCACCTACAAAAACATTTGTGCCAGAAGCATTCTAGGAGGAAAGTCTTTGCTTAACATTTCAAATTCTTTAATACTTTAAAGTCTATTCAATTTTCTTTTAAAATCGCTCTTGTGCCAAAACTTAGCATTTTATATTTTTTCAAGATATATGCCCAGGGAATTCCATGATGGTCCATGCCTTCATTGCTGAGGGCCTGGGTTTGCTCCCTGGTCAGGGAATGAAGATTCCACAGGCCATGCAGCGTGGTACCACTCCCCCAGATATATGTACATGTCATCTAAATTTTCAAATTCATTAGTAACAGATATCTGTTACTAATAGCAGTTTTCTTCTTTGGGGCCATGAGGCATGTGGGATCTTAGTTACTTGACCAGGGATCAAACCTGAGCCCCCTCCAGTGGCAGCACAAAGTCTTAACCCCTGGACAGCCAGGGAAGTCCCCAATCTTTTCTTCGTTTATGTGTGTCATTGTGACCGTTGCTTATTCATTCTATACCATTTATTTTGTTTATTTGCATCAATCCCTTACCAGCCTTACAAAAATGTTTCTCCTATTGATCTTACTAACATATTAAAAACACCAACTTTTGGTGTCATCACTCTTCTCTATTTTTGTTACTGTAATTTGTAGTTATTCTCTAGCTATTTACCCCTTTATTATTGTTTCTCTTATCAAATATTTCTTTATTATCTTTTTCTAATCTCTTGATTCGAATGCTTAACATGCTTTTTTCACGTTAAAGTTCTTCTTAGAAAGATATTTATTTATTTACTTGGCTGCACCAGCTCATGGTGGCACGCGAGACCTCGTTCCCTGACCAGGGATGCGGCCTGGGCCCTCTGCACTGGAAGCAGGGAGTCTTAACCAGTGGACCAGCAGGGAAGTCCCTGAAATTCTTAATACAATTTAAAAAAAGCCCAGTGCTCTATGACATAGATGACCACATCTTCCATGAATTGACTGTGAGGCCTGGATGACATTTCACTTTTCCGAGTGTCTGTATGCTAAACTGTGAAATGAGGTCGATGGTCCTCTCTCCCAGGCACCTGTGTGAGGATGTTAGGAGATAGTCCGCAGGAGGCACCTGCGGGATCCTCGGATGTTAGTTCCCTTCCCTTGTTCCAAAGCTAATTAGAAAACCACTAATCCTAGATTCATGAAAATCTTAAACTTTTAAGAAGTGGTTCCCAACTGCAGACAGTCTTGATTCCCAGTGGACATCTGACAATGTCTGGAGACAGTTTTGATCATCACAACTGGGAGAGGAAAGGGGTGCCACTGGCATCTAGGGAAGGTCCCGAGGTAGAGGATGAGCACATTACTAAACATCCTAAGTTCCAACATTCACAGGATCGGCCCCCACAACAAAGAACTATCCAGCCCCAAGTATCAATAGAGCCAAAATTGAGAAACCACTTTTTTCCCCCTTGGCTGCATCAGGTCTTCCTTGCAGCATGAGGTATCTCCATTTATTTATTTATTTTCCATAACCAAGGTTAAGTAACGCACAGAAGAGAAGCCTATTGATTTGCCTATTTTGTTTACTTTTACTCTGGGTCTTTGCTGCTGTGAACAGACTTTCTTTGTGTGGAGCAGGGACTATTCTTCGCTGCAGTGCACAGGCTTCTCATTGCGGTGGCTTCTCTTGTCATGGAGCACAGGCTCTAGGCACACCGGCTCAGTAGCTGTGACACAGGGATTTAGCTGCCCCATGGCATGTGGAATCTTCCTGGGCTAGGAATCGAACCTGTGTCCCCTGCATTGGCAAGTGATTCCTAACCACTGGACCACCAGGGAAGTCTGTGTGTATATCTTTAGTTGCAGCATGCGGGAGGTATCTTTAGTTGGGGCATGCAAACCCCCAGTTGCAGCATGTGGGATCCAGTTCCCTGGGCAGGGATCAAACTCAGGCCCCCTGCATTGGGAGCAGAGAGTCAACCACTGAACCACCCAGGAAGTCCCACCTTGAAGGAAACTCCACTGGCATCTGGTCCTGTCTCTTTCCCAGTATCAGAATCTTTCCCCCAATACCTCCTCTGCTTGGGTACACTCAGGAACAGGAGGCTCACTACATAAGGAAATAGATAACAATAGTGGAAGGAACACAGACATTGGAGTCAAGCACTCACATACACTTGTCCACCCTTTATTCTGACTTATCATCTGTAAACCTCAATTTCCTCATCTGTAAAATGGATAAAGTACATAGCTATGATCACCATACAAGGTATATCCCAACATAGGGCCCAGAATGTAACAAATAGTCAATAAAAGTTAACTTTTGCTGTTAGCCCTTACTGCATCCAAATTTGCTTGCAAGTGACTTCACAATTCTGCACTTCGATGATACAGCTTCTTCTATCTAAATGTCCCTGAACTGTTGGCAGACAGTGATCAATAATGGTTATTCCCCATTTTGATTCCACTTGTTTAACTTAGTATGAATAGAATGCTAGATTTCTAATTTGAAAAAATATATATGCAACAAGAAATAAAGGTTTACTGTATAGACAGGGAACTATAGTCAATACCTTGTAATAACCTATAATGGAAAATAATCTGAAAATAATATATGTATATCAGTTCAGTACAGTCACTCAGTCATGTCCAGCTCTTTGTGACCCCATGGACTGCAGCATGCCAGGCTTTCCTGTCCATCACCAACTTCCAGAGCTTGCTCAAACTTATGTCCATCGAGTTGGTAATGTCATCTAACCATCTCATCCTCTGTCATCCCCTTCTCCTGCCACCAGTCTTTCCCAGCATCGAGATCTTTTCCAGTGAGTCAGTTCTTCTCATCAGGTGGCCAAAGTATTGGAGCTTCAGCTTCAGCATCAGTCCTTCCAATGAATATTCATGACTGATTTATTTTAGGATTGACTGGTTGGATCTCCTTGCAGGCCAAGGGACTCTCAAGAGCCTTCTCCACACCACAGTTCATATATATATAACTGAACCACTTTGCTGTGCACCTTAGACATTATAAGTCAATTATACTTCAATAAAATGTATATATTAAGAAAAAAACTAACGGCCAGTCCCTCTTTCTGGGGCTCAGCTTCTGTATCTCTCAAATAGATGGTGCCACTAAATACAGTCTCATAAACAGCTCACCCTCAGCTGGTCAGTCTGCAGATATGTTTGGTGTTTGGCCTGCAGTTGGTTTTGTTTTTCCTCTTAGAATTCAAATCTATTTCTCACTTATAAAAGCGGGGGTCTTCCCTAGCAGTCCAGTGGCTGGAACTTCTCTTTCCAGCACAGGGAATGTGGGTTCAGTCCCTGTTAGATCCCTCATGCCTGGAAGCCAGAAAAACCAAACACAAAAGCAGAAGCTATATTGTAACAAATTTAATGAAGATTTTTTTAAATGGTCCACATTAAAAAAATTTTTTTTAATAAAGTAAACATGGGATACTTCACCTAAACCTGCAGCTCTCCTCTTGAAGAATAAAAGGTTGAACAATACTAGGCCCGTTTCCTTCATGGCTACAATCTGGGGCCAGTGAGCAGTGTTCCTCCATAGAGGGGACATGTGTTCTCTATTCCCCACAATCCCCACCACTCCCTATTGTCCTGTTTTCACTCACCCNCTAGGCCTGTTTCCTTCATGGCTACAATCTGGGGCCAGTGAGCAGTGTTCCTCCATAGAGGGGACATGTGTTCTCTATTCCCCACAATCCCCACCACTCCCTATTGTCCTGTTTTCACTCACCCATAGCACTTACAGCTTCTGTAGACATTTGACTTTACAATTCTTAAGATATATGGGCTCCTCTGCTCCTTTCATCTCTCCTGGTCTATGAATCCTGGAAACCATGAGCTGCTACTCAAAGAGGAAATTTCCCTGATGAATTACCAGAGGAGAATCTACGTACTGGTGATTTGCTACAGCTTTTACTTAAAACAGAAGCTCTCCTGGACTCTGATTCCATTTTCCAACAAGGGGAGAAGTGTCTCTTTGGAAAAAAATCTGTAGCTAGCTTATTCAAGTTCATTAAAAGGATCCTTTGATTTGCAAAATTCATGAAGATAGTGGACAGGGCCAGAGTTGAAGAGGAAGGGCACGGGGTGCTTCGCAGAGACCTGGTGGTCTCCAAGTGCTCCCGGGTACAGCCACGTTAGGTAGCAGTATGAATCTGACCCTCATGGGGACCCCCAACTTTTTACACCAAGCATAAGCAGACCTTCAGGAAGCAGGTGGTCGTAAGCGATGATTCAGGGGTGTCAGGTAGACACACACACACAAAATCACACTTTGGCCCATCCTGCAGATGAAATTGACCCCTTCTCAGTTAATCTCTGCAAAACTTCTACATTTGCTGACAAAATTTTCTCCCCAGAGTGGGACTTCTCTGATGGTCTAGTGGCTAAGACTCTGAGCTCCCAGTGCACGGGGTCCAGGTTTGATCCCTGGTCCGGAAACTATATCCCACGTGCAGCAACTAAGACTTGGCACAGCTGAATAAATAAAAATAAATAAATACTTTTAAAAATTCTCTCCCCAGAGTATCTTGGAGTATGGATCGTGCAGCATGGTGAAGAGCCCATAATTTAGGTGGAGCTGACACACACGCATCCTAGGACAAGTCACCCAATGTCACTGAGCCTCAGTTTTCTTGTCAGAAAAATGGGATAATGATACCATCTCTTTCCCAGAGCGGCTGCATGGGAGTTAATGGGCCTCTATTCCCCTTTGTTCTCTGGATGACAAAACTGAAGCTTGGGTTGGAGAACTGATTTGCAGCACAATGCTGCTTTGGGAGGTTCCTCTGGCTGGCTGAGATATAAGTCCATTAATCAAATCCAAGGGAAAACTTATTAAAAACAGATATCTAGTCCAAACCAGAGGATATTGTTTAACCAGGAAAAAAAAATAAACACAATAATATGTAGTGCTGGCCTAGCTGTAGTAAAACAAAACACATTCAAAGTGATGGGCCAGTCTTATCACTACAGGTGAGAAAGCATGTCTTGCGTGGACTCCCCATGTATGCTTGCTGAACTGCTGAGCTGAGAGCAATTTGCCAATTGCCTGGAGGCTCATTAAACATGTTCATTATCCTTGTTACTTTTTGATGTCAGGACACAGAGAGAAGTGAGGCACCCTGAACTCAGTGGTATTCGGGAGAATGAAAGTGAAAGTCACTCAGTCTTATCTGCCTCTTTGTGACCACGTGGACTATACAGTCCATGGAATTCTCCAGGCCAGAATACTGGAGTAGGTAGCCATTTCCTTCTCCAGAGGATCTTCCCAACCCAGGGATCGAACCCAGGTCTTCCGCATTGCAGGTGGATTCTTTACCAGTTGAGCCACAAGGGAAGCCCAACAATACTGAAGTGGGTAGCCTATCCCTTCTCCAGCGAACCTTCCTGACTCAGGAATCTAACCTGGGTTTCCTGCATTGCAGGTGGATTCTTTACCAACTGAGCTACCAGGGAGAGACCGGGAGGCAAAAGGGGAAATATTCACACTATAGTGTTAAGTCTAAAAAGGCAAGAAGGGATCAAGAGGAGGATGAAAATGACTCTGCCAGAATTGTAAGATTAAGGTTGACTTTAAATTTCCTTCTCTGTGGTTTTTATGATACACTCACATCAGAGGGAAAGGCTTCATTCTGCACACCAGGTGATTCAGATTGGAGTCTGTCTAGCCATGGACCGCCTGATCTTTTTACGGTTGAAGCCACCTACTAAGCACCTATTACATGCTACTAGGCACTGTGTCAGGCACATTCTCCTGTGATCACAGGAACCTCCAGTCCCTGCTGAACAAGCCTCAAAGGGAGGAATCAGTATCAGAGCCACTGGAAAAGGGAGACTGAGA
Source organism: Raphicerus campestris (assembly GCA_006410735.1). Lineage (NCBI taxonomy): Eukaryota > Metazoa > Chordata > Mammalia > Artiodactyla > Bovidae > Raphicerus > Raphicerus campestris. The sequence continues at coordinate 154,297 of SJYW01012638.1, forward strand.
GAGCAGGGAACTTGCCTGGGGTCACACGACTAAGCAGTTAGCAGTTGGGGGGCTTCCCCTGGCACCTGCATCTTCCCTACCAGTGGAGGGGCTTGGGTTCAATCCCTGGGAAGGGAACCACATCCCACGTGCCACAACTAAAGATTCCAAATTCTACAACTAAGACCTGGTGCAGCCAAATAAATTTTTTTTTTTTTAAAGAAGAGCCAAGTTGGGACTAGAATCCAGGGTGATTTGTGGACAAAGTCTAGCCTCCTTCTAGCACTCAGTGGCCCCCAAAGAACTGGGACATGGGAGAGGGGATTAAACAGCAAAGGTCCTCCCTGTTCAACCCCCTACAGCACTGCTGATGATCTCTGGAAGAAAGATCATCCTTGTTAACAGAGAGAACACAGTCCTGGGGCCGAGAACCCTCCCCTGATGAGCTAAAACTGAGCAATCACGGAGTTTTCACTGGTCATGTCCACTGTGGGGCTGCTTCCATCCCTGCATGGGAAGCCAAACCTGTTTTCCATTGACAGCAGTGATGTAAAGAACCCTTTGCATTTCTTCTTCCATTCCTATGAATTTCAGAAGGTGCCTCTCTAAATGTGTATTTCAGGATTCATGCTTCTGGGGCCTTGAGTTTAACCACACCTCCATCACGGTGTTCTCTATTACAAAACACCCAGAAGCCCTGCCATAACAGGGCAGGCAGGATCCAAACATTCAGTCACAGAAGAGGCATTGCATCACTCTTAGATTAGCAAAAGCCCATTTTATAGGTTGTCTACAGAGTCACAAAAATCACTAACGTATAGACAATTAAAATTATACCCTGAACTGAAAACGTCTCAAGTGATGCCAAGGCAGTCACTTCCTAGCCCTCCACATCTCTATGTCACGCCCTCCCCAGCATAAGATGAGAATCTCAGCATGCTCCCCACTCCCTCGCCCACAGACTGGAGCCCTTCCTTGGCCCAGCTCCTTGGTCCACTGGACTGCACGTTATCACGGACGTTTGTGTCCATCCCTGTAATGAAGCCATCCAGGCTTTTTACTGGGGCAGACCTTCAACTGACTCATTGAATAAAGGTATCAGGTTAATCGCTTAGAAAAGAAGCGTCATTTAGGCACTTTTATTCCTCAAGTTTGCAGAAATGGATCCATGCACCCTTGTCCTTCCACCCTCGGTAATTTTTACAAAGTCTCCCTTTAAAGTACCTAAAGCAGCATCACCTGTTAATGTCAACAAAGGTAACCATGTCTTTCCTTTCATGGTTTCTGAGAGTCAGCCCAGTCTCATACCTTCATGAACGAATACAGAAGGCGCTGTTTTCTGGGGTCTGATATTCAGAGCCCACCTCCCCTATATCCAGGGGCTAGAAAATACCAGGATCACAACCGATGTCTTCCAATGTCCATCCAAACTCACCGCTGTGGCCTGCTCAATTTATAACCCTGTGCACATTCTTGGCTGCAAAATCGCTGCTGGGACAAAGGAATGTCTCTGAATTCAAGATGATTCCATCTCAAACTTCTTCTCTACTATTAACAAACGGTTCAGGAAGAAATGAAGGAAGCTGAATCTCTCTGGGGACATACTCAATTTTGCCCCAGTGGGATCTTAGCAGTGTCTGAGAGGCCTGTGCTTTGACAAGGCTGTCATCAAACTCCCCAAAGAAGCTGGCAGTTCACCTGCAGGCTTCCCAGGTGGAGCAGTGGTAAAGAATCTACCTGCCAAGGCAGGAGACGCAAGAGACATGGGTTTGCTCCCTGGGTTGGGAAGATCACCTGGAGAAGGAAACTGCAACTCACTCCAGTATTCTTGCCTGGAAATCCCATGGACAGAAGAGCCTGGCAGGCTACAGTCCCTGGGATCGCAAAGAGTCAGACACGTCTGAGCATGTACACACACACACCGCAGGAATCCTGTCAGGTGAGGGTGGCCTTCCCAAGGCGGCCTTCCAGGGTGGGGGCAGCTGTGGTCTCCATTATACACCACCCTACCTCACCCCAGGTTTGGGAAATTCTAGTGAACTTGCAGAGAGTGGAATCAGGGAGACAGGTTTGACAGCTCTTTTTTTCAAATGTGGTAGACGGGGCCCGTGTCTTTTCCACAGGTCGGCTTCCAATACTGCCCACCCTCCGTTACTGCAAGTTCACCTGCTTTCTAATGATCTGTTCCTCTCCCTGGTCCCTGAGTCTGGGGCCGCTGTGCAAGCCTGGGTGTGGGAAATTGTGACGTGGCCCAGTGGAGAAATGAGAGGTCCATTGCGTAGGCCCAGCTGGCTCGGCCTCTCCCATGTCTTCCCTCTGGACCCCCTTTGGGCTCTGACAGGCCCTGGAGTTCATAGCCACATCCATTCTTTGTTTGTGAAGGCCTTCCAGCTCCACAGTCAATGCCCCCATGAAGCTGAGAGGGCCTACGGCCACGACTGATCAGGCCCAGTTCAGCCCAGTCATTCAGTCATGCCCACCTGTTCGTGAGCCCATGGACAGCAGCACACCAGGCCTCCCTATCCATCATCAACTCCCGGAGCTTGCTCAGACTCATGACCATTGAGTTGGTGATGCCATCCAACCATCTCTTCCTCTGTCAACCCCTTCTCTTCCCGCCTTAAATATTTCCCAGCATGAGGGTCTTTTCCAATGAGTCAGTTATTCACATCAGGTGGCTAAAGTATTGGAGTTTCAGCTTCAGCATCAGTCCTTCCAATGAATATTCAGGACTGAGTTCCTTTAGGATGGACTGGCTGGATCTCCTTGCAGTCCAAGGGACTTTCAAGAGTCTTCTCCAACAACACAGCTCAAAAGCATCAATTCTTCAGTGTTCAGCTTTCTTTATAGTCCAGCTCTCACATCCATACATGACCACTGGAAAAACCATAGCTTTGACTAGATGGACCTTTGTCAGCAAAGTAATGTCCCTGCTTTTTAATATGCTGTCTAGGTTGGTCATAGCTTTTCTTTCAAGCAACAAGCGTCTTTGAATTTTATGGCTACAGTCACCATCTGCAGTGATTTTGGAGCCCCCCAAAATAATGTCAGCCACTGTTTCCCCATCTATTTGCCATGAAGTGATGAGACCAGATGCCATGATCTTCATTTCCTGAATATTGAGTTTTAAACCAGCCTTTTCACTCTCCTCTTTCACTTTCATCAAAGAGGCTGTTTAGTTCTTCTTCACTTTCTGCCTTAAGAGTGGTGTTATCTGCATATCTGAGGTTATTAATATTTCTCCCTGCAATCTTGATTCCAGCTGGTGCTTCATCCAGCCCGATATTTTGCACGATGTACTCTGCCTATAAGTTAAATAAGCAGGGTGACAATAGACAGCCTTGATGTACTCCTTTTCCTATTTGGAACCAGTCTGTGGTTCCATGTCCAGTTCTAACTGTGGCTTCTTGACCTGTATACAGATTTCTCAGGAGGCAGGTAAAGTGGCCTGGTATTCCCATCTTTTGAAGAATTTTCCACAGTCTGTTGTGATCCACACAGTCGAAGGCTTTGGTATAATCAACAAAGCAGAAGTAGATGTTTTTCTGGAATTTTTCGATGATATAACACATGTTGGAAATTTGATCTCTGCTTCCTCTGCCTTTTCTAAATTCAGCTTAAACATCTGGAAGTCCATGGTTCATGTACTGTTGAAGCCTGGCTTGGAGAATTTTAAGCATTACTTTGCTAGCATGTGAAATGAGTCCAATTGTGTGGTAGTTTGAACAATCTTTGGCATTGCCTTTCTTTGGGATTGGAATGAAATCTGACCTTTTCCAGTCCTGTGGCAACTGCTGAGTTTTCCAAATTTGCTGGCATATTGAGTGCAGCACTTTCACAGCATCATCTGTCAGGATTTGAAGTAGCTCAACTGGAATTCTATCACCTCCACTCGCTTTGTTCATAGTAATGCTTCCTAAGGCCCACTTGACTTCACCCTCCAGGATGTCTGGCTCTAGGTGAGTGATCACATCATTGTGGTTATCTGGGTCATGAAGATCTTTCTTGTATAGTTCTTCTGTGTATTCTTGCCACTTCTTTGTAATATCTTCTGCTTCTGTTAGGTCCATACCATTTCTGTCCTTTATTGAGCCCATCTTTGCATGAAATGTTCCCTTGGTATCCCTAATTTTCATGAAGAGATCTCTAGTCTTTCCCATTCTATTGTTCTTCTCTATTTCTTTGCATTGATCACTGAGGAAGTCTTTCTTATCTTTCCTTGCTATTTTTTGGAACTCTGCATTCAATCTTTTCTTTTCTCCTTTGCTTTTCACTTCTTTTCTCAGCCATTTGCCTCCTCAGGCAGCCATTTTTCCCTTTTGCATTTCTTTTTCTTGGGGATGGTCTTGATCACTGCCTTCTGCACAATGTCACAAACCTCCATCCATAGTTCTTCAGGCTCTCTGTCTATCAGATCTAATCCCTGAATCTATTTGTCACTTCCACTGTATAATGGTAAGGGATTTGATTTAGATCATACCTGAATGGTCTAGTAGTTTTCCCTACTTTCTTCAATTTAAGTCTGAATTTTGCAATATGGATCAAGACCAGGAGGTGTCAAATTGAAACAAATGCATTTATGTTTTAAAACACAAAGTGACTTGAAGAAGTATCAAGTAAACCGCCCTACAGGTGTTAAGCTGCTGGCTGTGTGGTATATGGTTGGTCCACATTTTGGCCACACTGACTTAAATCAGGCCTCCAAGCATTTAGAACAAACTGTTCCTCCAAGGCCGGGGTTCAGGATACTATTTGGGGTTCCTTCCAAGCCACCAGCCCCACTGGGGGCTGGAATTCCTGTGCTCTACTGGAGCGATGGGATTCAAAGTCTTTCACTTAGGCTAATCCATGCTGCTTTAAATCCTCCCACACTACAGAAACTCAGTGACAAAAGAGAGAGCTGGGTTGGTGACAGGAAAATACCATCAGAAGGTGAGAAGCAGCCCAACCCTCGGTAAGCGGATTAACTAATTTAGCTGCTGGAAGGTAAACCTTTCTGGAGATGGCATCCAAGTCAGGAGGTAGGCCAGCCCGAGGTCAGGTGGGCTCTTGGATGCAAATAAAATGTGGGTTTGGAGGTCTGATGTAGATCCAGAAAGTCCAGGCAGGGAATGTCCAGAAGTGAGTTTTAGCTCCAAAATGCCAAGGCACAGCATATCTGAAGTTACAAGGGAGGGGGAAATCAACAAAAACAAAAGCAAATATCTGCGAAGGGATTTTTTTTTT
>SJYW01012638.1:163076-175529 GCA_006410735.1 Raphicerus campestris
ACACACACACACACACACAGAGTGACCTATAAAAATGCACTCCTATATTATCTTCTACTGATATTCTAGCTTACCTTTCAAACTTAAGTCTCAATCCATCAGGAACTTGTAAGTGATATTAGATAGAGAATGACTTTTACCAACTTAAGAAAACTTCCGCTTTATTGCTTAGTGGTTTAATAACAGCTTTTTATCAATTTATGATATATTTTCCTGCCTATATCTGATTTTTTTCAAGTAGATTTGTTTTTTTTTTTTCAAATAAATTATCTGATATGATACTGATATTATCAGGATAAGCTCTATTTAATTATGATGTACTATTTATTTTAAAGGCTTTTGGATGCTTTTAGCTACTATTTTATTTTGGTTATCTGTATTTACATCCATTACATTAATTGACCTACAATCTATTTTCTTACATTTACATTTCTTGAGTGATGAGTCTTATGTATTTTTATCTAGTTTTGGAACCAATATTATCCTGGCTTCATGAAACAAGCCAAGCAGTTTTCACTCTCATGTTTTCTGTAATATGTTTCTGGAGATCTAGATGGTTCGTTCTTTTTAAAGTTTGTTAAAAAACTCACCTACAAAAACATTTGTGCCAGAAGCATTCTAGGAGGAAAGTCTTTGCTTAACATTTCAAATTCTTTAATACTTTAAAGTCTATTCAATTTTCTTTTAAAATCGCTCTTGTGCCAAAACTTAGCATTTTATATTTTTTCAAGATATATGCCCAGGGAATTCCATGATGGTCCATGCCTTCATTGCTGAGGGCCTGGGTTTGCTCCCTGGTCAGGGAATGAAGATTCCACAGGCCATGCAGCGTGGTACCACTCCCCCAGATATATGTACATGTCATCTAAATTTTCAAATTCATTAGTAACAGATATCTGTTACTAATAGCAGTTTTCTTCTTTGGGGCCATGAGGCATGTGGGATCTTAGTTACTTGACCAGGGATCAAACCTGAGCCCCCTCCAGTGGCAGCACAAAGTCTTAACCCCTGGACAGCCAGGGAAGTCCCCAATCTTTTCTTCGTTTATGTGTGTCATTGTGACCGTTGCTTATTCATTCTATACCATTTATTTTGTTTATTTGCATCAATCCCTTACCAGCCTTACAAAAATGTTTCTCCTATTGATCTTACTAACATATTAAAAACACCAACTTTTGGTGTCATCACTCTTCTCTATTTTTGTTACTGTAATTTGTAGTTATTCTCTAGCTATTTACCCCTTTATTATTGTTTCTCTTATCAAATATTTCTTTATTATCTTTTTCTAATCTCTTGATTCGAATGCTTAACATGCTTTTTTCACGTTAAAGTTCTTCTTAGAAAGATATTTATTTATTTACTTGGCTGCACCAGCTCATGGTGGCACGCGAGACCTCGTTCCCTGACCAGGGATGCGGCCTGGGCCCTCTGCACTGGAAGCAGGGAGTCTTAACCAGTGGACCAGCAGGGAAGTCCCTGAAATTCTTAATACAATTTAAAAAAAGCCCAGTGCTCTATGACATAGATGACCACATCTTCCATGAATTGACTGTGAGGCCTGGATGACATTTCACTTTTCCGAGTGTCTGTATGCTAAACTGTGAAATGAGGTCGATGGTCCTCTCTCCCAGGCACCTGTGTGAGGATGTTAGGAGATAGTCCGCAGGAGGCACCTGCGGGATCCTCGGATGTTAGTTCCCTTCCCTTGTTCCAAAGCTAATTAGAAAACCACTAATCCTAGATTCATGAAAATCTTAAACTTTTAAGAAGTGGTTCCCAACTGCAGACAGTCTTGATTCCCAGTGGACATCTGACAATGTCTGGAGACAGTTTTGATCATCACAACTGGGAGAGGAAAGGGGTGCCACTGGCATCTAGGGAAGGTCCCGAGGTAGAGGATGAGCACATTACTAAACATCCTAAGTTCCAACATTCACAGGATCGGCCCCCACAACAAAGAACTATCCAGCCCCAAGTATCAATAGAGCCAAAATTGAGAAACCACTTTTTTCCCCCTTGGCTGCATCAGGTCTTCCTTGCAGCATGAGGTATCTCCATTTATTTATTTATTTTCCATAACCAAGGTTAAGTAACGCACAGAAGAGAAGCCTATTGATTTGCCTATTTTGTTTACTTTTACTCTGGGTCTTTGCTGCTGTGAACAGACTTTCTTTGTGTGGAGCAGGGACTATTCTTCGCTGCAGTGCACAGGCTTCTCATTGCGGTGGCTTCTCTTGTCATGGAGCACAGGCTCTAGGCACACCGGCTCAGTAGCTGTGACACAGGGATTTAGCTGCCCCATGGCATGTGGAATCTTCCTGGGCTAGGAATCGAACCTGTGTCCCCTGCATTGGCAAGTGATTCCTAACCACTGGACCACCAGGGAAGTCTGTGTGTATATCTTTAGTTGCAGCATGCGGGAGGTATCTTTAGTTGGGGCATGCAAACCCCCAGTTGCAGCATGTGGGATCCAGTTCCCTGGGCAGGGATCAAACTCAGGCCCCCTGCATTGGGAGCAGAGAGTCAACCACTGAACCACCCAGGAAGTCCCACCTTGAAGGAAACTCCACTGGCATCTGGTCCTGTCTCTTTCCCAGTATCAGAATCTTTCCCCCAATACCTCCTCTGCTTGGGTACACTCAGGAACAGGAGGCTCACTACATAAGGAAATAGATAACAATAGTGGAAGGAACACAGACATTGGAGTCAAGCACTCACATACACTTGTCCACCCTTTATTCTGACTTATCATCTGTAAACCTCAATTTCCTCATCTGTAAAATGGATAAAGTACATAGCTATGATCACCATACAAGGTATATCCCAACATAGGGCCCAGAATGTAACAAATAGTCAATAAAAGTTAACTTTTGCTGTTAGCCCTTACTGCATCCAAATTTGCTTGCAAGTGACTTCACAATTCTGCACTTCGATGATACAGCTTCTTCTATCTAAATGTCCCTGAACTGTTGGCAGACAGTGATCAATAATGGTTATTCCCCATTTTGATTCCACTTGTTTAACTTAGTACGAATAGAATGCTAGATTTCTAATTTGAAAAAATATATATGCAACAAGAAATAAAGGTTTACTGTATAGACAGGGAACTATAGTCAATACCTTGTAATAACCTATAATGGAAAATAATCTGAAAATAATATATGTATATCAGTTCAGTACAGTCACTCAGTCATGTCCAGCTCTTTGTGACCCCATGGACTGCAGCATGCCAGGCTTTCCTGTCCATCACCAACTTCCAGAGCTTGCTCAAACTTATGTCCATCGAGTTGGTAATGTCATCTAACCATCTCATCCTCTGTCATCCCCTTCTCCTGCCACCAGTCTTTCCCAGCATCGAGATCTTTTCCAGTGAGTCAGTTCTTCTCATCAGGTGGCCAAAGTATTGGAGCTTCAGCTTCAGCATCAGTCCTTCCAATGAATATTCATGACTGATTTATTTTAGGATTGACTGGTTGGATCTCCTTGCAGGCCAAGGGACTCTCAAGAGCCTTCTCCACACCACAGTTCATATATATATAACTGAACCACTTTGCTGTGCACCTTAGACATTGTAAGTCAATTATACTTCAATAAAATGTATATATTAAGAAAAAAACTAACGGCCAGTCCCTCTTTCTGGGGCTCAGCTTCTGTATCTCTCAAATAGATGGTGCCACTAAATACAGTCTCATAAACAGCTCACCCTCAGCTGGTCAGTCTGCAGATATGTTTGGTGTTTGGCCTGCAGTTGGTTTTGTTTTTCCTCTTAGAATTCAAATCTATTTCTCACTTATAAAAGCGGGGGTCTTCCCTAGCAGTCCAGTGGCTGGAACTTCTCTTTCCAGCACAGGGAATGTGGGTTCAGTCCCTGTTAGATCCCTCATGCCTGGAAGCCAGAAAAACCAAACACAAAAGCAGAAGCTATATTGTAACAAATTTAATGAAGATTTTTTTAAATGGTCCACATTAAAAAAATTTTTTTTAATAAAGTAAACATGGGATACTTCACCTAAACCTGCAGCTCTCCTCTTGAAGAATAAAAGGTTGAACAATACTAGGCCCGTTTCCTTCATGGCTACAATCTGGGGCCAGTGAGCAGTGTTCCTCCATAGAGGGGACATGTGTTCTCTATTCCCCACAATCCCCACCACTCCCTATTGTCCTGTTTTCACTCACCCATAGCACTTACAGCTTCTGTAGACATTTGACTTTACAATTCTTAAGATATATGGGCTCCTCTGCTCCTTTCATCTCTCCTGGTCTATGAATCCTGGAAACCATGAGCTGCTACTCAAAGAGGAAATTTCCCTGATGAATTACCAGAGGAGAATCTACGTACTGGTGATTTGCTACAGCTTTTACTTAAAACAGAAGCTCTCCTGGACTCTGATTCCATTTTCCAACAAGGGGAGGAGTGTCTCTTTGGAAAAAAATCTGTAGCTAGCTTATTCAAGTTCATTAAAAGGATCCTTTGATTTGCAAAATTCATGAAGATAGTGGACAGGGCCAGAGTTGAAGAGGAAGGGCACGGGGTGCTTCGCAGAGACCTGGTGGTCTCCAAGTGCTCCCGGGTACAGCCACGTTAGGTAGCAGTATGAATCTGACCCTCATGGGGACCCCCAACTTTTTACACCAAGCATAAGCAGACCTTCAGGAAGCAGGTGGTCGTAAGCGATGATTCAGGGGTGTCAGGTAGACACACACACACAAAATCACACTTTGGCCCATCCTGCAGATGAAATTGACCCCTTCTCAGTTAATCTCTGCAAAACTTCTACATTTGCTGACAAAATTTTCTCCCCAGAGTGGGACTTCTCTGATGGTCTAGTGGCTAAGACTCTGAGCTCCCAGTGCACGGGGTCCAGGTTTGATCCCTGGTCCGGAAACTATATCCCACGTGCAGCAACTAAGACTTGGCACAGCTGAATAAATAAAAATAAATAAATACTTTTAAAAATTCTCTCCCCAGAGTATCTTGGAGTATGGATCGTGCAGCATGGTGAAGAGCCCATAATTTAGGTGGAGCTGACACACACGCATCCTAGGACAAGTCACCCAATGTCACTGAGCCTCAGTTTTCTTGTCAGAAAAATGGGATAATGATACCATCTCTTTCCCAGAGCGGCTGCATGGGAGTTAATGGGCCTCTATTCCCCTTTGTTCTCTGGATGACAAAACTGAAGCTTGGGTTGGAGAACTGATTTGCAGCACAATGCTGCTTTGGGAGGTTCCTCTGGCTGGCTGAGATATAAGTCCATTAATCAAATCCAAGGGAAAACTTATTAAAAACAGATATCTAGTCCAAACCAGAGGATATTGTTTAACCAGGAAAAAAAAATAAACACAATAATATGTAGTGCTGGCCTAGCTGTAGTAAAACAAAACACATTCAAAGTGATGGGCCAGTCTTATCACTACAGGTGAGAAAGCATGTCTTGCGTGGACTCCCCATGTATGCTTGCTGAACTGCTGAGCTGAGAGCAATTTGCCAATTGCCTGGAGGCTCATTAAACATGTTCATTATCCTTGTTACTTTTTGATGTCAGGACACAGAGAGAAGTGAGGCACCCTGAACTCAGTGGTATTCGGGAGAATGAAAGTGAAAGTCACTCAGTCTTATCTGCCTCTTTGTGACCACGTGGACTATACAGTCCATGGAATTCTCCAGGCCAGAATACTGGAGTAGGTAGCCATTTCCTTCTCCAGAGGATCTTCCCAACCCAGGGATCGAACCCAGGTCTTCCGCATTGCAGGTGGATTCTTTACCAGTTGAGCCACAAGGGAAGCCCAACAATACTGAAGTGGGTAGCCTATCCCTTCTCCAGCGAACCTTCCTGACTCAGGAATCTAACCTGGGTTTCCTGCATTGCAGGTGGATTCTTTACCAACTGAGCTACCAGGGAGAGACCGGGAGGCAAAAGGGGAAATATTCACACTATAGTGTTAAGTCTAAAAAGGCAAGAAGGGATCAAGAGGAGGATGAAAATGACTCTGCCAGAATTGTAAGATTAAGGTTGACTTTAAATTTCCTTCTCTGTGGTTTTTATGATACACTCACATCAGAGGGAAAGGCTTCATTCTGCATACCAGGTGATTCAGATTGGAGTCTATCTAGCCATGGACCGCCTGATCTTTTTACAGTTGAAGCCACCTACTAAGCACCTATTACATGCTACTAGGCACCATGTCAGGCACATTCTCCTGTGATCACAGGAACCTCCAGTCCCTGCTGAACAAGCCTCAAAGGGAGGAGTCAGTATCAGAGCCACTGGAAAAGGGAGACAGAGAACAGGGAACTTGCCTGGGGTCACGCAACTAAGCGGTTAGCAGGTGGGGGGCTTCCCCCGGCACCTACATCTTCCCTACCAGTGGAGGGGCTTGGGTTCAATCCCTGGGAAGGGAACTACATCCCACGTGCCACAACTAAAGATTCCAGATGCCACAACTAAAGATTCCAAATTCTACAACTAAGACCTGGTGCAGCCAAATAAATAAATAATTTTTTTTAAAGAAGAGCCAAGTTGGGACTAGAATCCAGGGTGATTTGTGGACAAAGTCTAGCCTCCTTCCAGCACTCAGTGGCCCCCAAAGAACTGGGACATGGGAGAGGGCATTAAACAGCAAAGGTCCTCCCTGTTCAACCCCCTACAGCACTGCTGATGATCTCTGGAAGAAAGATCATCCTTGTTAACAGAGAGAACACAGTCCTGGGGCCGAGAACCCTCCCCTGATGAGCTAAAACTGAGCCATCCAGGCTTTTTACTGGGGCAGACCTTCAACCGACTCATTGANGAAAAGAGCAGAAGAAATCAACATAGCAATTATGCAATTATGTAACCATGGGACAAAGGATACTTTCATATTAAATAATACATGGCTTTCTCCCAATAGCCCCACAAGGAAGAAGCACAGACATTGTTAATTAATTGTTAAAAATGGGGAGAGATGCTTATTCATGTTAGTTAAGATATGGAATCAACCTAAGTGTCTGGCAATAGATGGATGGATAAAGAAAATTTGGTATGTGTATGCAACGGAATATTATTCATCCTTAAAAAAGAAGGAAATTTTGCCATTTGAGAAAACTTTGATGAGGACAATAGGCTTAGGGAAATAGGTCAGATGCAGACAAATAGTGCATGATTTTACTGATAAATGGAATCCGAAATAGCCAAACTCGTATAGGCAGAGAGTAGAATGGTATTTGCCAGGCAGTGGGGGTAGGGGTGGATGGGGAGACGTTAGTCAAAGGGTACAAAGTTTCAGTTATGCAGGATGAGTTGTTCTGAGACCTAATATACAGCATGGTGACTATATTTAGTAATACTGTACTGTATATGGGAAATTCGTTGAGAGTAGATCATATGTGTTCTCAACATTGCTGTTGTTCAGGCGCTCAGCCTTGTCCGACTCTTTGTAATCCCATAGACTGCAGCACACCAGGCTTCCCTGTCCTCCACTATCTCCCAGAGTTAGCTCAAATTCATGTCCACTGAGCCAGTGATCCCATCCAACCATCTCTTCCTCTGTCACCCCTTCTTCTGCTCTCAAGCCTTCCCAGGATCAGGGTCTTCTCTAATGAGTTGGCTCTTTGCATCAAGTGGCCCAAGTATTGGAGCTTCAGCTACAGCATCAGTCCTTCCAATGAATATTCAGAGTTGACTTGCTTTAGGATTGACTGGTTTGATCTCCTTGCAGTCCAAGGGACTCTCAAAAGTCTTCTCCAGCACCACAGTTAGAAAGCATCAATTTTTCAGCACTCAGCTTTCTTTACAGTCCAACTCTCACATCCACACATGACTACTGGAAAAACCATAGCCTTGACTAGACGGACCTTTGTTGGCAAAGTGATGTGTCTGCTTTTTAATATGCTGTCTAGGTGTGTCATAGCTTTCCTTCCAAGGAGCAGCTGTCTTTATTTTCATGGCTGCAGTCAGCATCCACGGTGATTTTGGAGCCCAAGAAAAAATGCACTGTTTCCATTGTTTCCCCATCTACTTGCCATGAAGTGATGGGACCAGATGCCATGATCTTAGCTTTAAAATGTTGAGTTTTAAGCCAACTTTTTCATTCTCCTCTTTTACCTTCATCAAGAGGCTCTTTCTTTAGTTCCTCTCCACTTTCTGCCATTAGGGGGGTGTCATCTGCTGATCTGAGGTTATTGATATTTCTCCCAGCAATCTTGATTCCAGCTTGTGATTCATCCAGCCCCACATTCTGAATGATGTACTCTGCATAGAAGTTAAATAAGCAAGGTTACAATATACAGCCTTGAAATACTCCTTTCCCAATTTGGAACCAGTCCATTGTTTTTTGTCTGGTTCTAACTGTTGCTTCTTAACCTGCATACAGGTTTCTCAGGAGGCAGGTAAGGTGGTCTGGTATTTCCATCTCTTTAAGAATTTTCCATAATTTGTTGTGATCCACACAATCAAAGGCTTTGGTGTAGTCAATGAAGCAGATGTTTTTTCTGGAATTCTCTTGCTTTTTCAGTGATCCATTGGATGTCAGCAATTTGATCTCTGGTTCCTCTGCCTTTTCTAAATCCAGCTTATACATCTGGAAGTTCTTGGTTCAGATACTTTTGAAGTCTAGCTTAGAGGATTTTGAGCATTACTTTGCTAGCATGTGAAATGAGTGGAATTGTGCAGTAGTTTGAACATCCATTGGCTTTGTCCTTCTTTGGGAATGGAATGAAAAGTGACATTTTTGAGTCCTGTGGCCACTGGTGAGTTTTCCAAATTTGCTGGCATATTGAGTACAACACTTTAATAGCATCATCTTTTGGATTTGAAAGAGCTCAGCTGGAATTCCGTCACCTCCACTAGCTTTGTTTGTAGCGATGTGTCTTATGGCCCACTTGACTTCACATTTCAAAATGTCTGGCTCTAGGTGAGTGATCATACCATTGTGGTTATCTGAGTCTTTAAGATCTTTTTTGTATAGTTCTATATATTCTTGCCACCCCTTCTTAATCTCTTCTGCTTCTATTAGGTCCTTGCTGTTTCTGCCCTTTATTGTGCCCATCTTTGGATGAAATAGTCCCTTGGTATCTCTAATTTTCTTGAAAAGATCTCTAGTCTTTCCCAATCTATTTTCTTCTATTTCTTTGAATTGTTCACTTAACAAGGCTTTCTTATCTCTCCTCACTATTCTTTGGCACTCTGTATTCAGATGGGTATATCTTTCCCTTTCTCTTTTGCCAGCAGTCATATATGGATGTGAGAGTTGGACCATAAGGAAGGCTGAGTGCCAAAAAATTGATGCTTTTAAACTGTGGTGTTGGAGAAGTCTTTTGAGAGTCCCTTGGATAGCAAGGATACAAGCCAGTCAATCCTAAAGGAAATTAACACTGAATATTCATTGAAAGGACTGATGCTGAAACTCCAATACTTTGGCCACCTAATGCAAAGAGCTGATTCTTTGGAAAAGAACCCTGATGCTGGGAAAGACTGATGGCAAAAGAAGAAAGGGGCAGCAGAGGATGAGATGGTTAGATAGCATCACTGACTCAATGGACATGAGTTTGAGCAAACTCCAGAAGATAGTGAAGGACAGAGGAGACTGGCATGCTCTCCTCCATGGAGCCACAAAGAGTTGGACACGACTTAGCGACTGAACAACAACAACATATGGAGTCTATAAAAATGGTGCTGATGGACCTATTTGCAGAACAGGAGCTGAGACACAGGCATGGACAACAGACATGTAGACCCAGTGGGGGAGGGGGAGGGTGAACAGACTGAGAGCGTCCCATTGGCATATACACACTACTGTGTGTAAACAGACAGCTGTTGGGAAGCTGCTGCGTAGCACTGCCTACCTACCTAAGTCACTCAGTTGTGTCCGACTCTCTGCGACCCCATGGGCTGTAGCCTACCAGGCTCCTCTGTCCAGGGGATTTTCCAGGCAATAGTACTGGAGTGGATTGCCATTTCCTAGCACAGGGAGCTCAGACGGGTGCACTGTGATGACCTGCAGGGGTGGGGTGGGGGAGTGGGAGGGAGGCCCGGGAGGGAGGGGATATGTATGCATACAGCTGATGCCCTTCGCTGTACAGCAGAGACTAACACAAAGAAATCACCCTGCAATCTAAAAAAAGTTCACTGCCTTGAAAACCTAGGAGCTCTTCCCAAGCGACCTACAGAACGGTGTGTCCTAAACCGTGAACAGAGCTGTCAGTAATCTAAGCACAGTCAACCTCATTAGTGGCATCCAGCAACATCTTTGTCTTGGGAGGACGCAGGGAGCATCATTCCAAGGAGAAGAAAAACTGAGGATGAGCCCCTGCTAATGAGCATTGTCTCACTAAAGCCCCACTAATCTCGTCCTGAAGCCCCAAGCCCTGGATTCAGCTCCTCTCTTGTGGTCCCTGGGCTCCCTCACACCAGCCTCTTTCAATTCCACCTGGACACCCTTTGTGCGGAATGTGGTCCCTTGGGAAAGGCTTCAGGCATGAATCTTTAAAACCTGCGTTAAGCCTGAAGTCTTTCCTGATGCCATCTCTTTCCCTTCCCAGCTAGAATAACAGTGATGGGGATGATAGAGCAGCCAGCGTGGGCTGGGCCTGTGTCCTGCTCAGGGGCTGGGTTGGGGGCTCTCTTTCTCTGTGGCATCCAGTTCAGTCCTGGGCAACCCCCGGAGCAGCTGGTATCAATGGGTTCAGGACAAAGATGTGAAAGCTGAGGCGAGGCCCATGCTCCTGGGGAAGATGTCATTCCCCAGGCCCCTTGAGTCCCCTGATGGGCCTTGCACCAATGGCTGGCTCGAACTTGATCACTGTCTTCATGGAATTCATGTTTCAGAGTCTGTGTCCTGCCTTGTCTGGAGCTCTGCCCTGTTCATCTTTGAAGCCCCAGCTCCTAGCAAAGAGCACAGGCTTTGGAGGAGGGGCAGGCATGAAAAGAGAAGACAGAACAGAGTGTGGGAGAGACCAGCAAGGAGAGAGATTCAAAAAGGACAGAGAGGACTTCCCTGGTGGCTCAGCAGTAAAGAATCTGCCTACCGATACTGGAGACACAAGTTTGATCCCTGGTCCAGGAAGATCCCACATGCAAAGGAGCAACTAAGCCCGCGATCCACAATCATTGAACCTGTGCTCCAGAGCCCGGGAACTGTAACTACTGAAGTTACAGTTGAAGCCCATGTGTCCTCGAGCCCATGCTTCACAAGAGAAGAACCCAGGATACCGCAAGGAAGAGTAGCCCCTGCTCCCGGCAACTAGAGAAAAGTTCATGCCGCAGTGAAGACCCAGCACAGCCAAAAACAAATAAATAAAATTATTTTTTAAAAAAAGGAGAGAAGCAAGGGCACAGTGTAGGGTCCTGGGAGCGAGGCTGAATGGCGGCAGGACTGGGTGGCCCCCTGGGAGGGAACAGCAGCCACAACGGTCAGGACCAGAAGTGGTCACATTTCATCAGGAACCTTTGTCCCAGTGTCGGCTAAAAATAGCGCTGTCCCCGCGGGGACTCTGCATTCACACAGCCCCCAGTGGAGTCTTAGCAGCACACGGATGTCAATCCAGGGTTCTCCGTGTGCTGCCTGAGTGTGTCTCAGACCCGGAATCTCCCATCCACAGGCCTGTCCCCTGACTGCCACCAGGGGCTGGACGCTGACCTCTTACCCAGCTCACATCACGGCCCCAAAGCTCTGCCCCGGCGCAACCCACACCCAGTGTGCAAAGCTGTTCTGGCCGGCTTGGCCCTGGACTGAAGGTGTCCTGACCACAGCCTCTCCACTCCTCCCTACCTGAGGCTCTGGATTGCTTCTCACCCCTGTCTGCCCAACCCCCTCTCCCCACGCTCTGGCAACGCCTGGGATGCCCCTGCCCTGGACTCCAAGCTCAGCTGTCCTCACCTCACAGACACAGCCATTTCCAATGAGATCCAGGATCTGCTCCTTCTCCCCAAGCCTCCGTTCCCTATCTGGAACATTCCTTGCTATATTTCCACCATCGTCACCAGCAATAAACGGGAAAATGCCTTGCTCATACTTGCCAAGCCATGCAGGGTGGTTGTTTTCTTTTCAAGAATGCAAACCATGTTCCTACAGCTGCATCTGACTTCCCAGATGTTCCATGGTGGGTCTAGAAACAGAATATACTTGGACGCAATAGTCCACAGGCAAAAGGATGGACTGTTATCAACATCATGTTCTGCCACTTCACATCCAATTCACTTGAAGAGTCCACTCAGCCCTCCTTCTCAGAGGGAAAAGGGGGGGAAACGTGCTTCCAAGATTGCAGTACTTCACCCTGGAAAGAACAAACACACGTGAGTCGTTAACTCTGCTTTCTGCTGAGGTAACCATGCCCCTGAGAGGTTAAGATGCTTGCCTGTGGTACCAGGCTCAAGGGGCTTCGGGAAGCAGAGCCAGTCAGCCTGGCTCTCCATCCCCAGATGAGAGCTCTTCCCACCACCTTGTCCTGCCCTGCCTGCTAAGCACTCCTAGTGA
>SJYW01012638.1:177698-199233 GCA_006410735.1 Raphicerus campestris
GAAACAGAGAGTCACTCTCCCTCGGGCACAGGGTTTGTAGAGAGCATACTGTGTGTATTCCCCATCCAGTCACTGAGCTGGATGTTCTCAGCTGCCGTACTACCTCACTTTCTTTTCGCAGCAACCCATCAAGGCAGTCATAGATAACCCCACTTTACAGGCAGGAATACTGAGCCCCACGGGTATTAAGTGTCTGTACAAGCTTCCACAGTTGGCAAGCTGCTCAGCAGGGGTGCTAATCTCTGCTTCTGACTCCAGATCCTGCCCCTCCCCACCCTTTCCACCAAAATACACCAACCGGCCTTGATTTCCATCCACACTGTTTTAGGTGCTAAGGATAAAGCCATGGACAACCAAACCAAACCCTTGAGAGGTGGGAGAAAAGGGGAGATGTTGGTTAAAGGTGCAAACTTCCAGTTATAAGATGAATACATTTTAGGGATGTGAGGTACAGCACCGTAGGTATAGTTAACAATACTGCATCACATACTTCAAAGCTGCTGCCAAAGCAGATCTCAAATATCTTCCCCACGAAACTGAAAGGGTAATTAAGTGTTAGGATGGAAGTGTTAGCTGAGAATGCTATGGGGCAATCATTTTGCAATATATAAACATATAAGAACTGACATTTTAAGTTTACACCGTGTTATAAGTCAATTACATTTCAATAAAGATGTGGGGGGGACAACACATATTGTATGACTCCACCTATATGAAATGCCAAAAAAAGGTTAAGGATATAGAAAGTGAATTCATGTTTGCTTAAGGCTGGGAATACAAATGACCACACGGGCACAAAAATTCTTTAGGGGTATGATCAAAACATTCTAAAATTAGATTGTGGTGATGGTGACTCCACTCTGTAAATATACTAAAAATCATTGAACTATATACTTAAAGTGGATGTATTTTATAATATACAAACTACACTTCAATAAAGCTGTTAATAACCATACAAAACAGACCAGCCCCACCCTTGTGGAACTCACATTTCTCATCATCCAGGAGTCCCTATTCCTCTCTACGTGGGAGTCATTTGCTTCCTCCAGGACAGAATTCGAATGTGCACAGGCATCCTTGGGGGCCTAGCATCTGACCCTGTGGCTCTCAGGTGGGGGTGCGTGTCTAACAAGCTCTGATGATGCTGTTGACCCAGGGACCACGCCTTGAGTGGCAAGGCCACACTGCCTCTTGGAAAGAAGAGGAAAGGGTATGTTTCACGCCTTGCCTCTGTTGTTGAATCTTTTTTGGCAGATCAGCCCTGGCTACCTGATTGGTGAGTTTGGGAAGGAGACCAGCCAACAAGATGGGCAGTTCCCTGAGAAACCACCTTCCTGGAAAGCGCCTCCCCCTCCCCAACAACCAGCCGCCCCTGGGACCCCACCTCCTCTCTCCTAGCAGCCTGACAGGAGGTCGAAAAAAAGCTCCACCAGCAGAGCCCATGGCCTCTGACAGATCCTCAGCACAGTCAGGAAGGAGGGACTTTGTTGCCCAAGTCCGGTCCCCTGACCAGTGGATATCCCTCCAGTCTCAGTGGGTTAAGTTAACTTGGGTGGGTGCTCTTGGTGAAAAAACGTCACAGAGCGATGGCAGAGTCTGGAGGTAAGAGGGAGGCAGGTGGAGCTTTGCCTCACAGGTGGGGAGGCTGAGAAGATGCACGTTGAGAGGCCGGGGGTGGGGGCCACTCTGCACTCCACACCCACCCAGCAACAGTCCCTTGGCCCCCAAAGGAACCTGCAAGGAGGGAGGAAGGAAAGCCCACAAAGGACGGGGAGGACAGTGTGATATGTCCAGCCTGGTCCTGCCCTCACCCTTCTCCTTCATTTCTGCTCGAAAATGTTGGGTCCCTGATGGTTCTACCTCCAAAGGCCCCCTCACACTCAGTCCCCAGAGGAGGAAACAGTTGGCACCAAGATGTCCCTTGAATGATTCTATTTCCGTTTTTTTACAAAAGTGAATGTAGGGGGGCGGGTGGGGGGAAGGAAAGAAAACCTGAGGTCCCAGCCAGTTCATGACACAGTGCTAACAGCAGGATTCAGGATGTTTTATTGTCTTCTTTTGGTGCTGGCTTTTTTTCTTTTTTCCCCCCTACAATGAGAGTGTATATTTTTCATTATCATGATGAGGAAACAAGTTATATTTTAGGGAGAAAGAGGAGGGAGAGGAGGGGAAAGAAAAGAGCAGAAGAAATCAACATAGCAATTATGCAATTATGTAACCATGGGACAAAGGATACTTTCATATTAAATAATACATGGCTTTCTCCCAATAGCCCCACAAGGAAGAAGCACAGACATTGTTAATTAATTGTTAAAAATGGGGAGAGATGCTTATTCATGTTAGTTAAGATATGGAATCAACCTAAGTGTCTGGCAATAGATGGATGGATAAAGAAAATTTGGTATGTGTATGCAACGGAATATTATTCATCCTTAAAAAAGAAGGAAATTTTGCCATTTGAGAAAACTTTGATGAGGACAATAGGCTTAGGGAAATAGGTCAGATGCAGACAAATAGTGCATGATTTTACTGATAAATGGAATCCGAAATAGCCAAACTCGTATAGGCAGAGAGTAGAATGGTATTTGCCAGGCAGTGGGGGTAGGGGTGGATGGGGAGACGTTAGTCAAAGGGTACAAAGTTTCAGTTATGCAGGATGAGTTGTTCTGAGACCTAATATACAGCATGGTGACTATATTTAGTAATACTGTACTGTATATGGGAAATTCGTTGAGAGTAGATCATATGTGTTCTCAACATTGCTGTTGTTCAGGCGCTCAGCCTTGTCCGACTCTTTGTAATCCCATAGACTGCAGCACACCAGGCTTCCCTGTCCTCCACTATCTCCCAGAGTTAGCTCAAATTCATGTCCACTGAGCCAGTGATCCCATCCAACCATCTCTTCCTCTGTCACCCCTTCTTCTGCTCTCAAGCCTTCCCAGGATCAGGGTCTTCTCTAATGAGTTGGCTCTTTGCATCAAGTGGCCCAAGTATTGGAGCTTCAGCTACAGCATCAGTCCTTCCAATGAATATTCAGAGTTGACTTGCTTTAGGATTGACTGGTTTGATCTCCTTGCAGTCCAAGGGACTCTCAAAAGTCTTCTCCAGCACCACAGTTAGAAAGCATCAATTTTTCAGCACTCAGCTTTCTTTACAGTCCAACTCTCACATCCACACATGACTACTGGAAAAACCATAGCCTTGACTAGACGGACCTTTGTTGGCAAAGTGATGTGTCTGCTTTTTAATATGCTGTCTAGGTGTGTCATAGCTTTCCTTCCAAGGAGCAGCTGTCTTTATTTTCATGGCTGCAGTCAGCATCCACGGTGATTTTGGAGCCCAAGAAAAAATGCACTGTTTCCATTGTTTCCCCATCTACTTGCCATGAAGTGATGGGACCAGATGCCATGATCTTAGCTTTAAAATGTTGAGTTTTAAGCCAACTTTTTCATTCTCCTCTTTTACCTTCATCAAGAGGCTCTTTCTTTAGTTCCTCTCCACTTTCTGCCATTAGGGGGGTGTCATCTGCTGATCTGAGGTTATTGATATTTCTCCCAGCAATCTTGATTCCAGCTTGTGATTCATCCAGCCCCACATTCTGAATGATGTACTCTGCATAGAAGTTAAATAAGCAAGGTTACAATATACAGCCTTGAAATACTCCTTTCCCAATTTGGAACCAGTCCATTGTTTTTTGTCTGGTTCTAACTGTTGCTTCTTAACCTGCATACAGGTTTCTCAGGAGGCAGGTAAGGTGGTCTGGTATTTCCATCTCTTTAAGAATTTTCCATAATTTGTTGTGATCCACACAATCAAAGGCTTTGGTGTAGTCAATGAAGCAGATGTTTTTTCTGGAATTCTCTTGCTTTTTCAGTGATCCATTGGATGTCAGCAATTTGATCTCTGGTTCCTCTGCCTTTTCTAAATCCAGCTTATACATCTGGAAGTTCTTGGTTCAGATACTTTTGAAGTCTAGCTTAGAGGATTTTGAGCATTACTTTGCTAGCATGTGAAATGAGTGGAATTGTGCAGTAGTTTGAACATCCATTGGCTTTGTCCTTCTTTGGGAATGGAATGAAAAGTGACATTTTTGAGTCCTGTGGCCACTGGTGAGTTTTCCAAATTTGCTGGCATATTGAGTACAACACTTTAATAGCATCATCTTTTGGATTTGAAAGAGCTCAGCTGGAATTCCGTCACCTCCACTAGCTTTGTTTGTAGCGATGTGTCTTATGGCCCACTTGACTTCACATTTCAAAATGTCTGGCTCTAGGTGAGTGATCATACCATTGTGGTTATCTGAGTCTTTAAGATCTTTTTTGTATAGTTCTATATATTCTTGCCACCACTTCTTAATCTCTTCTGCTTCTATTAGGTCCTTGCTGTTTCTGCCCTTTATTGTGCCCATCTTTGGATGAAATAGTCCCTTGGTATCTCTAATTTTCTTGAAAAGATCTCTAGTCTTTCCCAATCTATTTTCTTCTATTTCTTTGAATTGTTCACTTAACAAGGCTTTCTTATCTCTCCTCACTATTCTTTGGCACTCTGTATTCAGATGGGTATATCTTTCCCTTTCTCTTTTGCCAGCAGTCATATATGGATGTGAGAGTTGGACCATAAGGAAGGCTGAGTGCCAAAAAATTGATGCTTTTAAACTGTGGTGTTGGAGAAGTCTTTTGAGAGTCCCTTGGATAGCAAGGATACAAGCCAGTCAATCCTAAAGGAAATTAACACTGAATATTCATTGAAAGGACTGATGCTGAAACTCCAATACTTTGGCCACCTAATGCAAAGAGCTGATTCTTTGGAAAAGAACCCTGATGCTGGGAAAGACTGATGGCAAAAGAAGAAAGGGGCAGCAGAGGATGAGATGGTTAGATAGCATCACTGACTCAATGGACATGAGTTTGAGCAAACTCCAGAAGATAGTGAAGGACAGAGGAGACTGGCATGCTCTCCTCCATGGAGCCACAAAGAGTTGGACACGACTTAGCGACTGAACAACAACAACATATGGAGTCTATAAAAATGGTGCTGATGGACCTATTTGCAGAACAGGAGCTGAGACACAGGCATGGACAACAGACATGTAGACCCAGTGGGGGAGGGGGAGGGTGAACAGACTGAGAGCGTCCCATTGGCATATACACACTACTGTGTGTAAACAGACAGCTGTTGGGAAGCTGCTGCGTAGCACTGCCTACCTACCTAAGTCACTCAGTTGTGTCCGACTCTCTGCGACCCCATGGGCTGTAGCCTACCAGGCTCCTCTGTCCAGGGGATTTTCCAGGCAATAGTACTGGAGTGGATTGCCATTTCCTAGCACAGGGAGCTCAGACGGGTGCACTGTGATGACCTGCAGGGGTGGGGTGGGGGAGTGGGAGGGAAGCCCGGGAGGGAGGGGATGTGTGTGCATACAGCTGATGCCCTTCGCTGTACAGCAGAGACTAACACAAAGAAATCACCCTGCAATCTAAAAAAAGTTCACTGCCTTGAAAACCTAGGAGCTCTTCCCAAGCGACCTACAGAACGGTGTGTCCTAAACCGTGAATAGAGCTGTCAGTAATCTAAGCACAGTCAACCTCATTAGTGGCATCCAGCAACATCTTTGTCTTGGGAGGACGCAGGGAGCATCATTCCAAGGAGAAGAAAAACTGAGAATGAGCCCCTGCTAATGAGCATTGTCTCACTAAAGCCCCACTAATCTCGCCCTGAAGCCCCCACCCCTGGATTCAGCTCCTTTCTTGTGGTCCCTGGGCTCCCTCACACCAGCCTCTCTCAATTCCACCTGGACACCCTTTGTGCGAATGTGGTCCCTTGGGAAAGGCTTCAGGCATGAATCTTTAAAACCTGCGTTAAGCCTGAAGTCTTTCCTGATGCCATCTCTTTCCCTTCCCAGCTAGAATAACAGTGATGGGGATGATAGAGCAGCCAGCGTGGGCTGGGCCTGTGTCCTGCTCAGGGGCTGGGTTGGGGGCTCTCTTTCTCTGTGGCATCCAGTTCAGTCCTGGGCAACCCCCGGAGCAGCTGGTATCAATGGGTTCAGGACAAAGATGTGAAAGCTGAGGCGAGGCCCATGCTCCTGGGGAAGATGTCATTCCCCAGGCCCCTTGAGTCCCCTGATGGGCCTTGCACCAATGGCTGGCTCGAACTTGATCACTGTCTTCATGGAATTCATGTTTCAGAGTCTGTGTCCTGCCTTGTCTGGAGCTCTGCCCTGTTCATCTTTGAAGCCCCAGCTCCTAGCAAAGAGCACAGGCTTTGGAGGAGGGGCAGGCATGAAAAGAGAAGACAGAACAGAGTGTGGGAGAGACCAGCAAGGAGAGAGATTCAAAAAGGACAGAGAGGACTTCCCTGGTGGCTCAGCAGTAAAGAATCTGCCTACCGATACTGGAGACACAAGTTTGATCCCTGGTCCAGGAAGATCCCACATGCAAAGGAGCAACTAAGCCCGCGATCCACAATCATTGAACCTGTGCTCCAGAGCCCGGGAACTGTAACTACTGAAGTTACAGTTGAAGCCCATGTGTCCTCGAGCCCATGCTTCACAAGAGAAGAACCCAGGATACCGCAAGGAAGAGTAGCCCCTGCTCCCGGCAACTAGAGAAAAGTTCATGCCGCAGTGAAGACCCAGCACAGCCAAAAACAAATAAATAAAATTATTTTTTAAAAAAAGGAGAGAAGCAAGGGCACAGTGTAGGGTCCTGGGAGCGAGGCTGAATGGCGGCAGGACTGGGTGGCCCCCTGGGAGGGAACAGCAGCCACAACGGTCAGGACCAGAAGTGGTCACATTTCATCAGGAACCTTTGTCCCAGTGTCGGCTAAAAATAGCGCTGTCCCCGCGGGGACTCTGCATTCACACAGCCCCCAGTGGAGTCTTAGCAGCACACGGATGTCAATCCAGGGTTCTCCGTGTGCTGCCTGAGTGTGTCTCAGACCCGGAATCTCCCATCCACAGGCCTGTCCCCTGACTGCCACCAGGGGCTGGACGCTGACCTCTTACCCAGCTCACATCACGGCCCCAAAGCTCTGCCCCGGCGCAACCCACACCCAGTGTGCAAAGCTGTTCTGGCCGGCTTGGCCCTGGACTGAAGGTGTCCTGACCACAGCCTCTCCACTCCTCCCTACCTGAGGCTCTGGATTGCTTCTCACCCCTNAATCTCCCATCCGCAGGCCTGTCCCCTGACTGCCACCAGGGGCTGAACGCTGACCTCTTACCCAGCTCACATCGCGGCCCCAAAGCTCTGCCCCGGCGCAACCCACACCCAGTGTGCAAAGCTGTTCTGGCCAGCTTGGCCCTGGACTGAAGGTGTCCTGACCACAGCCTCTCCACTCCTCCCTACCTGAGGCTCTGGATTGCTTCTCACCCCTGTCTGCCCAACCCCCTCTCCCCAAGCTCTGGCCACGCCTGGGATGCCCCTGCCCTGGACTCCAAGCTCAGCTGTCCTCACCTCACAGACACAGCCATTTCCAATGAGATCCAGGATCTGCTCCTTCTCCCCAAGCCTCCGTTCCCTATCTGGAACATTCCTTGCTATATTTCCACCATCGTCACCAGCAATAAACGGGAAAATGCCTTGCTCATACTTGCCAAGCCATGCAGGGTGGTTGTTTTCTTTTCAAGAATGCAAACCATGTTCCTACAGCTGCATCTGACTTCCCAGATGTTCCATGGTGGGTCTAGAAACAGAATATACTTGGACGCAATAGTCCACAGGCAAAAGGATGGACTGTTATCAACATCATGTTCTGCCACTTCACATCCAATTCACTTGAAGAGTCCACTCAGCCCTCCTTCTCAGAGGGAAAAGGGGGGGAAACGTGCTTCCAAGATTGCAGTACTTCACCCTGGAAAGAACAAACACACATGAGTCGTTAACTCTGCTTTCTGCTGAGGTAACCATGCCCCTGAGAGGTTAAGATGCTTGCCTGTGGTACCAGGCTCAAGGGGCTTCGGGAAGCAGAGCCAGTCAGCCTGGCTCTCCATCCCCAGATGAGAGCTCTTCCCACCACCTTGTCCTGCCCTGCCTGCTAAGCACTCCTAGTGANGGGCTGAACGCTGACCTCTTACCCAGCTCACATCGCGGCCCCAAAGCTCTGCCCCGGCGCAACCCACACCCAGTGTGCAAAGCTGTTCTGGCCGGCTTGGCCCTGGACTGAAGGTGTCCTGACCACAGCCTCTCCACTCCTCCCTACCTGAGGCTCTGGATTGCTTCTCACCCCTGTCTGCCCAACCCCCTCTCCCCAAGCTCTGGCCACGCCTGGGATGCCCCTGCCCTGGACTCCAAGCTCAGCTGTCCTCACCTCACAGACACAGCCATTTCCAATGAGATCCAGGATCTGCTCCTTCTCCCCAAGCCTCCGTTCCCTATCTGGAACATTCCTTGCTATATTTCCACCATCGTCACCAGCAATAAACGGGAAAATGCCTTGCTCATACTTGCCAAGCCATGCAGGGTGGTTGTTTTCTTTTCAAGAATGCAAACCATGTTCCTACAGCTGCATCTGACTTCCCAGATGTTCCATGGTGGGTCTAGAAACAGAATATACTTGGACGCAATAGTCCACAGGCAAAAGGATGGACTGTTATCAACATCATGTTCTGCCACTTCACATCCAATTCATTTGAAGAGTCCACTCAGCCCTCCTTCTCAGAGGGAAAAGGGGGGGAAACGTGCTTCCAAGATTGCAGTACTTCACCCTGGAAAGAACAAACACACGTGAGTCGTTAACTCTGCTTTCTGCTGAGGTAACCATGCCCCTGAGAGGTTAAGATGCTTGCCTGTGGTACCAGGCTCAAGGGGCTTCGGGAAGCAGAGCCAGTCAGCCTGGCTCTCCATCCCCAGATGAGAGCTCTTCCCACCACCTTGTCCTGCCCTGCCTGCTAAGCACTCCTAGTGACGTCTGTCAGCAAGCAAATCATTTGGACCAAGTGCAGATCAGCCCCTCAAGACAGCAAAGAGAGAGGTGGCGTCAACAATTCAAATGAAGGGTATCAAAATGAGTGAAAGTCATTCATTTCCAGTGAGGATGCAAACAAAAGCAAAAGCCAAGCGGAGAGCATTCTGTCATTCTGGAAGCGGGTGCTTCTGGGGACAAGCCGCTCTTCGTAGCAGGCAAATGCATCTAGAGTTCCAGCGGCAGTGACGAGAACGCCCCACGCGTTGGAAAGAACGAGCATCCTTGAGGTCAACCTCGCTTCGCTGCAAAGAGACACACCCACTCTTCATGGCCGGCTGGCTGGCTGGCGGTCACCTCCATTCCATGAAGATGCTGGTCAATATCCAAATGACCCCTCTACTTGGAAGCCCTCAGCTCAACTTGGCCTGGAAACCGTTGCTACGTGTGGGGAAGGTTTTTCCCTCAAGCGCTGAACGTAATAGCAGGCAGTGAGAAGCCTGCTTGAGCCAGCGGCCGTCCCCGCAGAGCTGGATTTTGGATTATTGAAGACTGCGATTTATCTGGCCAGGCCTGCAGCCTTCCAAAGAGAGATGAAGACGCTGCAGGATGGGGAAAAGCAGGCCTTTTGGAGGGGGTAAAAGTAAGGGTGGCAGTGCCCAAGTTGAGTGTTGAAGATTCTTCTCTGAACCAAGAGAGGTTAGAAATAGTGGCGTGGGGAGAGGTAGGGGACACAGCTGCCAGAGTCAGATAGGCTTGGTTTCTTGGTGACTCCCTGATACTTCCTAGCTGGGAGATCTCCCATTTCTGAGTCTTAAGCTCCTCATCAGTCAAATGGAATAATCGCCTCTGCTGATAGGGGGAGGGTGGCGTGCCTGGACTTATGGAGCATAAATGTCCAGCATGGCCCCTAATTCTGACCTGCTTCCAGTGTCCAGTGTGTGGGACTGTTACTAGGATGTTATTGAGCAGAAACTTGTGAAGATCTTAATGAAATGTCTACAGATGGCAGAAGTTCCGAAGGGCAGTATTGATTAATAATATAGGAAGATACATAAATATGTACAACCAAATCATTTTGCTGTATACCTGAAGCTAACACGTGGCAAAGCAACCATATGGCGATTGTTTAGTTGCTAAGTCGTGTCTGACTCTGTGACCCCAAGGACTGTAGCCTGCCAGGCTCCTTTGTCCATGGAATTTCCCAGGCAAAAATACTGAAGTGGGTTGCCATTTCCTTCTCCAGGGGATCTTCCCGACCCACGGATCAAACCCACATCTCCTGCATTGGCAGGCAAATTCTTTACCACTGAGCCATCATACTCCAATATTTTAAAAATATATTAAAAATATTTTTAAATATATTAAATAATACTCCAACATTAAGGAGAAAAATAACCTGGGAAAATTCATGTGTAACCTAGGAAATCCAACATCCAATAGGCCAGATTGGTCAAAATGTTGGTCCCACTGGTGAAGCTAATCAAAGAGGTGGTATGCACTGAATTGTATCCCCTCAAATTCAGTGTTGGAGCCCTAATCCTAAGTGTGTGACTGTATCCAGAGAAAGGGCCTTTAAGGAAGTACTAAAGATTAAATGAGGTCATAAGGGTGTGGCCCTGATCTGATAGGATTAGCATCCTCAGAGACAGAGGAAGTGTGGAGAGGGCAATGGCACCCCACTCCAGTGCTCTTGCCTGGAAAATCCCATGGATAGGGGAGTCTGGTAGGCTGCAGTCCATGGGGTCGCTAGGAGTCGGATATGACTGGGCGACTTCACTTTCACTTTTCGCTTTCATGCATTGGAGAAGGAAATGGCAGCCCACTCCGGTGTTCTTGCCTGGAGAATCCCAGGGACAGGGGAGCCTAGTGGGCTGCCGTCTATGGGGTCGCA
Organism: Raphicerus campestris; assembly: GCA_006410735.1. NCBI lineage: Eukaryota > Metazoa > Chordata > Mammalia > Artiodactyla > Bovidae > Raphicerus > Raphicerus campestris. The sequence goes on from SJYW01012638.1 coordinate 188,491, forward strand.
CAGAGTGGGGCACAACTGGAGCGACTTAGCAGCAGCAGCAGGCAGAGGAAGAGACCCCAGGAGGGTCTGCACACAGAGGAAAGGCTATGTGAGGACAAGGAGAGGATGTGACTAGTTGAAAGCCAAGAAAACTAACCCTGCCAGCACCTTAATCTTGGACCTCCAACCTCCAGATCTGGAATAAATAAATTTCTATTCTTTAATCCACCCAGTCCATGATATTTTGTTATGGTTACCAAAACAGGGCGTCTTGAGCCCCATCTGTCACTTGCTGCCTCCGGGGTTTTTATCTCCCTGGAACCTGTGAGGACAGCACTCAGGCCCCACCCCAGAGCATCACAGGCACATGTAAGTGAGCCTCAGCATGACTGGGCAGCGAGTGTCAGGGCAAGAGGTCTGCTGCAGACCTCAGAATGGTGTGGAAGCAGGAGAAGCGGGTTCACAGCAATCCTCCTTCTCCTTACCTTCAGGAGTGGGTTCAGTGGTGGCTCTCCCAAAGATATGTCCATGTCCTAATCCTGAGAACTTGTAAATATCATCTAATTTGAAAGGGTCTTTGTAGATATAATTGAGAATTTAAAGATGAAATCACCCTGGATTTCAGGTCGCCTCTAACTAATGACAAATGAGGACTTCTCTGGTGGTACCGTGGCTAAGNCCTAGGAAATCCAACATCCAATAGGCCAGATTGGTCAAAATGTTGGTCCCACTGGTGAAGCTAATCAAAGAGGTGGTATGCACTGAATTGTATCCCCTCAAATTCAGTGTTGGAGCCCTAATCCTAAGTGTGTGACTGTATCCAGAGAAAGGGCCTTTAAGGAAGTACTAAAGATTAAATGAGGTCATAAGGGTGTGGCCCTGATCTGATAGGATTAGCATCCTCAGAGACAGAGGAAGTGTGGAGAGGGCAATGGCACCCCACTCCAGTGCTCTTGCCTGGAAAATCCCATGGATAGGGGAGTCTGGTAGGCTGCAGTCCATGGGGTCGCTAGGAGTCGGATATGACTGGGCGACTTCACTTTCACTTTTCGCTTTCATGCATTGGAGAAGGAAATGGCAGCCCACTCCGGTGTTCTTGCCTGGAGAATCCCAGGGACAGGGGAGCCTAGTGGGCTGCCGTCTATGGGGTCGCACAGAGTGGTGCACAACTGGAGCGACTTAGCAGCAGCAGCAGGCAGAGGAAGAGACCCCAGGAGGGTCTGCACACAGAGGAAAGGCTATGTGAGGACAAGGAGAGGATGTGACTAGTTGAAAGCCAAGAAAACTAACCCTGCCAGCACCTTAATCTTGGACCTCCAACCTCCAGATCTGGAATAAATAAATTTCTATTCTTTAATCCACCCAGTCCATGATATTTTGTTATGGTTACCAAAACAGGGCGTCTTGAGCCCCATCTGTCACTTGCTGCCTCCGGGGTTTTTATCTCCCTGGAACCTGTGAGGACAGCACTCAGGCCCCACCCCAGAGCATCACAGGCACATGTAAGTGAGCCCCAGCATGACTGGGCAGCGAGTGTCAGGGCAAGAGGTCTGCTGCAGACCTCAGAATGGTGTGGAAGCAGGAGAAGCGGGTTCACAGCAATCCTCCTTCTCCTTACCTCCAGGAGTGGGTTCAGTGGTGGCTCTCCCAAAGATATGTCCATGTCCTAATCCTGAGAACTTGTAAATATCATCTAATTTGAAAGGGTCTTTGTAGATATAATTGAGAATTTAAAGATGAAATCACCCTGGATTTCAGGTCGCCTCTAACTAATGACAAATGAGGACTTCTCTGGTGGTACCGTGGCTAAGACCCTGAACTCACAATGCAGGGAACCTGGGTTCAATCCCTGGTCAGGGAACTAGATCCCACATGTCGCATGTAAGATCGAACTTCCTGCGTACTGTGCGCTGCACCTGCATAATGCAGCCAAATAAACAAATATAAATATTTTTAAAAAGAATAGACCTAATGACAAGTGTCCATTAAATATAACAAAAGCAGAGAGAGATCTAACACAGAGAGAGATATGGGGGAGGTGGCCCTGTGAAAATGGAGACAGGATTGGGGTTAAGGCAGCCACAAGCCAAGGACTGCCTGGAGCCACTGGGAGCTGGCAGAGGCGGGCAACAGAGCCTCTCCAAGAGCCTTCAGAGTCCCTGTAGCACCTTGTCTTCAGAATTGTGGCCTCCAGAAGCATGAGAGAATTAATCTCTGTGGCTTTAAGCCACCACGTTTATAGAATTGTATTAAGACAGCCACAGAAAGCTGGTATGGTTCCCTGTCCCCAGCCAGTTCAATCCCTAATCTTAGATCCACAGACAAGTGAGATCAGAAGTAGAAAATAACACAAAGTGCCTACGTCATAGCACAAAGTGCCTAATGACAACAGCTCCTATTTCTTGAGGATTTGCTCCTTGTAGACCCTGGCTCAAGTATAAGACATCCATTCTTTCCTTCCACATGAAGAAAACGAAGCTCAGAAAGGTGAGGCGACTTGCCCAAGTCATAAAGCTCACACCTGGCGGTGCCAGAATGAGAAATAAGTCAGTCCAATGTCAAAGTCAGTGGGACATTGAGTCGGATCTGCAGGGAACAGCAGCAAGATACTCTGTGAGCCCCAACCTGCGGTGTGATGACTGCAAACAGGGTTGATGTAACACACCCCAGCACAGACAAAGAAGTGGCAGTTCTCTGAGATTGGGAGAAGGGGGATTTTATCTCGCTGAACATTCAAGAGTCTAGGAAGAATGATCATAATGCCCTTGGGCACCCTGATGACCTGCGAAGACCCAAACTCCTGGTCTCATTGCATGAGCCCAGTCGTTCAGTAACAGTCCCAAGTCTGTGGCATTTGTAGCTGCTTCTGGTCAGTCTGCTCCGCACTCTGCAGTTGATGCTGCCTCCAGCGCAGGAAGGTGGAAGGAAAGGCTAACGTGCACACAGGTGACTCCATCACACAGCAGGGCCCGGCGAGAACTACCACAAGCCAGTGGTGAAAGGCAGGCACTCATTTACTCCTTCACTCACCCACTCATTCTACACTCGTCTCTGTGCCCTGAATTAGAAGTAATAACCACATAACTAGCTTGTATGCTCTTTAATCTCCACCAGCAAGCACCCTCCCTGATATACATCAGATGCTAAATAAATACCTGTTGAACTGGATTGAACTGAGAGAAGGGGAAACCAAAGCTCAGAGAGGTGGGAGTCTAATCTAAGCTCACACAGGGGACCAGGATGCTGAGCCCCCAAAGAGCCTGGTCACATTCTCTTGCCACAGTGAGGCTCTGAGTCTGGGGCCAGTGTTTACTTCCCTGCTCATATGACTGCCTCCTGAGAGCCTCTGGAAGATGATAGAATTTTCCAAAGGCAGCATCATAGGGAAAAGAAGAATCCTTGACAGAGGGAANGTCGGCAATGAGAGGGACCAAGAGGGCTCAGTGGGATGGGCACTGCCAGGGCCCAGCTCACAGGACCCAGCTGCGGACGCGCTCCTGACCTCTATCACCCCGTGCCCAGCCCCGTTTCTTGGGCCTGAGAGCTGCCCCCCATCCCCCAGAAAGAGCAACAGGACAGGGGTTGGGAAATCCTTGCCAGCCATCCTCTGGCTTTGTTCTGGGGGCGGCCCCACCCTCTCTGCCTGGTTGTCGAGTCCAGAAGAGGATCTGGCTCCTGCTCATCCCCAGGAGCACTTGCCCTGAGGCCTGGTAGTCCCTTCCTCTGTCACATGGGAAGAACAGCCCCTGCCATGCCCACCTCCCATGGTTGCTGTAAAGCCAGGGAGTGAATAGCTGTGAAGGGGCTTCTAGAAACTGGAAGCTGTCGCACTCAGGCCTGGGCCGGTGCCCGGGGATGAGGATTGGTACCTATGGTCAGAGAGGGACTAGGAGCTCGGGGATGGGAGTAGGGGCAGCCTTGATGGGTCAGCAGCCCAAGAATTACAGCATCTGGAAAAATCACTTTGATGAACTGGACTATTAGCCACAAATCACTGTATTTTAAAACTCAATCTAAAAAAATATATCTTTGCAGAAGGCCCTGAGTGAAATGTTTTTCCTCTCCTTCCATGAGAGCGGTTGGAGAGGACGCCGAGCAGATGCTGATGAGACGTAGCGTGCAGAGGTCTCTGGACCAGAAAGCCTATGGCTGACGGCGGACGTGAATGCTGTGTTTGCAGGACCCTGGTCATCTCCTTGACTGTCTCCCGACATCTGGGAGTGGGAAGAAGCGTGTTCTGCAGGTGGGGAGGCGTGGGGCCTTAAGTAGTGAACTGAACATGACATAGTGCCAGACTGTGGACTCCATTCATTCCTTGCTCTGCCCAGCCAAGTGCTATCGCTGGTGGCACCCTGCCTACTCCCCTCCAAGCCTTTGGTCNACTGAACATGACATAGTGCCAGACTGTGGACTCCATTCATTCCTTGCTCTGCCCAGCCAAGTGCTATCGCTGGTGGCACCCTGCCTACTCCCCTCCAAGCCTTTGGTCAGGCTGCTTCCTCTCCTGAAACACCCCCACCCTCTCCCTCTGCAAATCACCAGGTGCCTCCAACCAGACAGCTCCAGTTATCCACCACCAAAAGCCTTCTAGGACCCCTCCTCTGCCCATCCACCTTCCACCCCAGCACTGGCCATCTCCTGCTGAATCAGCCTATTTCTCCTGCCTGAGGACGGACACCGCTTCGTTCATGTTTGTGAGTCAACACAGTGCAGGGGCCCAGCACTCAGTCGGATTGGCAAGCTGGTTGGATGCATGCAGGAGGAACCAGGCTGCACATGGACATGCTGGAGTGTGACAGCCTCCTCTCTGGTCTGAGCAGGATGGTCTCCTTACTGCTGCCATATCTGCCTGTCTTTGTGCCTCTGCTCAGTCTGGCCAAATATCAATACTAACTGGCCTGCAAGTCCCACTTCCTCCAGGAAGTCTTCTGGGATTGCAGTCATCTCTCTTGTTGGTCTTCAAGTCAGAGTCACATAACAGAGCCCTTCCCTACATTCTGTTTTCTATTGCCCTGGAGAGACATTTCTTGCACAGACTGCATCCTCAAGACAGCAGCTCCCAGGCAACAGGTGCCATATTATGTTTTTCCACATCTTGCCTCATATCCCACCTCCACCCCATCACAGCGGGCCTCACACTGTGCTAAGACTCCCAAGAAAATGAACAAAGCATTAGGTAAACAGGTGTAAACACTGCCTCTGTCCCTTATTAACAGCAGATTCCATTTCTGGTTCAAGTTCTAAACTTTAGACCGACAAGGAGCAAACTTTTTCTATGACAGACCAGATAATAAGTATTTTCAGTTCTGCAGGCCCTACAGTGTCCACTGTAGCTGCTCAATTCTGCCGTTACTGGGGGAAAAGCAAATGTAGGCAACGCATAAGTGAATGGGCATGACTGTGTTCCAATAAAACTTTATTGACAAAACAGACAGTGGGCCAGACTGATCCTCTGGTTGTAATTTGTCCACCCCAGCTCTTTTTTTGGCGGGGGGCTGTGCTGGGTCTCCATCACTGTGTGTGGGCCTCTCTGTTGTGGCAAGCAGGAGTTGCTCTCTAGTTGTGGTGGGTGCGCTTCTCATTGCGGTGGCTTCTTATTGCAGAGCACAGGCCCTAGGCGCATGGGCTTCAGTAGCTGTGGCTCACTGGCTTAGCTGCCCTGCAGCATGTGAGATCTTCCCAGACTAGGGATCAAACCCATGTACTCTGCATTGGCAGGCAGAGTTTTAACCACTAGGTGCCAGGGAAGTCCTAACCATCCTGGCTTTCTAGAAGAGTTACATGAGATGACATTGAATCCTCTCTTCACACAGACCTCAGATCACACAGTAGAGCATCCCAAACCTTGCTTCAACCTCAGCTCCCTGAATCTCTGCAGCAGTATTGGTTTTCCTCCCAGCATTCACCTCTGAAATCTGAAATCACAGCCTGTCTGCTTGGGACTAAACATCTCCCTCACATACCAGGAACTCCGGGATCCTCCGGTATCCACAGCACCTGGACCAGTGCCTGGCTCAGACGGGGCACACTTTTCATGTTTGTGCCCTGAATGGAAGCCATTATTTTTCTTACTATCACTGCTGAAAATCTCCAATAAATAGTATTTTTCATGTGCTTCTAGTTTTAATGGGCTGATGCAGTCACCGTATCAGTTATCTGTGTTTGCAATACCCCGGGCGATTCTCATGTGTTGCAGGGCCCGATTAGCCTCCCACATCAGAAATAAGGAGGCTGAAGTTCACAGGTGACATTGCCTGCTGGGGACTGGAGAGAAACTGGAACCCAGACCTCCTGGTGGGTCCTTCCTAAGGGAGGTAGCCTGGCAGTGTGGAGACAGCACTGGATACGGAGTCTCAGATGCAACCTTACTTGATGGACAATGTCACTTCGCTTTCTGCAAAATGGTGAAAATAATGTCAACTTCACAAAGGCAGGAAGAGGATTAAATAAGACACAGGCAAAAAGGCAGTCAGAACAGTGCTGGACGTGGCAAATGCCATTGAGGTAGCTGTCCTTATATAACAAGATGACAGCAGCCACCTCCACCCAGCCTCATAAGGCTAAGAAGGGATCAGATAAGGACACGATTATGAAACTGTCAATCCTCCCCCAAACATAAGATGCGTTTTTTTTACCACACCCTCCAAGCACTGCAGAAAATATCCCCCCTCTTACAAAAACAAACAAGCAAAAAAAAAACTACACAGGAACCTCTTCCATAAAGACAAAAATAAACCATAAAGACCTATGATCTTTTCAGAACTTTAATTGCAGTCAAGAAAAGGATTTCGTTTCTATCTGCTCACATTTATATCAGAGTCCAGTTACCATACAGGCTGAAACTGAAACGAAACCAAGTGGGGAGGGGGCAGGTTGTCCTTAGTTACACGCTAAGGAGAAAAGGATAGGGTCTCCATTTCAAAACATGCACACTAGGAATCTTCTTGCAGCCACAGCAGACACGGAACAAAACCGGCAGCCCTGAAACAGAGGTAGCTAGCGCCACCCCGCTTCTGACATCCTGCACCAGCAGAATGGGACAGCTCTTTGAAGGTTCCAAGCGAGGCAGAGATCACTCACGCCCGGTTATGGTTAGGATGGGTGGTGGAGGGGGAGGGGGCATACACACACACACACACACACACACACACACACACACACCCCTTTCCATCCCTGCCCACTTGAGTAGAAAGTGATTCACTTGGTTTCAGATTTAAATATTTATTCCTCAAATACAAAACAATGTTGAACAGGCACATCCCCTAATGTCCCAGCCATCTGGCCTTCGGTCGGAACATCTTCAGATGAAACGAGCAGCTGGGATTCTGACTTCACAGAGTTCTGAGTCTTCTTCACAGAGGGGGGATCTTTCCAAATGCTCTGGGCCTCCCTGTTTCTTGGAGAAGGGCAGTTTGATGTTTCTGGTCCCAGAGTTAGCACTTTGAGGATTTTCAAAGGAGGATTAGCCCTACTCCATCTGGAAAGAAGCAGCGCTTGGTCTTGCTGAGTGACGTCAAGAATGTCTTTAGGACACAAATAAAACAGACCGTCACCGTGAGGCTGGCTGGTCACACGCTGGCTGCTGCGATTCAGACTACGCTGGCCTCAGGGCTATTTCTGCAGCCGAGCTCCTACCTGGCTGGGACAGGCCTCCCAAGACCACAAGCTGCCCCTCCCAAGAAGGATGCCTGTGGCAGCCTGTTCATCCTCTGGGCAGCCCTGCAGCCTCGTGGGACCGTGCACCGGCCGACACCACACCTATGACACACTGTGTTTCTCATTGCAGGCTGCTGGAAAACACGGGTCTTTTCTCCAAAAAATTTTATATTACTTTTTAGATATTTCTGTGCCTTCCTCCCAACTCTAAACCAGCTCCCCTGTGTTACTTCTGAGTAGGGAGATGGGGGGCCATGGCAATCACCAAGAGAGCACGCTCAGCCTCCCCCAGGTCCACAAGGAGAAGGTGTCTCCTTGCAGGCCGGCTCTAGGGTCAGTCCCGCTCATCACGCAGCCAGGCCAAGGCCTCTCCTGGGCTCAGCATCATGCTGCTAGTAAATCAGTAAGGAAATGATATGGACACGTTAAAACTGTCCATCCCGGCTAACATTATCTCACTAACTACAGCTTCTATAAATCCGCTCAGCTTAAGGGAGGGTGTGCAAACCCCCAGCTAAACGAAGTTCATCTGATTGAACCCAGCCACTTGATCTGGTCAGCAGACTCCGGAGGATCTCAAAATTAGGAAAACAGAAAGTGTAAGCGGAGTGAATGCCTAAGGGGAGGAGGCGGGGAGAGGAATTCTTAAGATCTCTCTTCATTGATGCTTCCCAGTGCTGGACACTGGAGAACAAATGAGGGCTCCTGGAATCCAAAAATTATAGAGCCACTTGAAAATACCACAATATGCCATAATTCATCCTGTTAGTTCTGTGCGTCATTTGGACGGTAAAGACAATGGCTTTTTATGTTACCCAGATTTAAAACCGTGACAGAGGTCTTCCGCGTTGTCACATGACTCAGAGGATGGACCTCGGGGATAACCCAGGTCTCTCCCCACCCCCCCAGCAAGTGAGAAACCCACACAGCCCAAAGATCCAGCTGGATCCATTTCTCCCAGAATTCTCAAGGAGCTTTGCACCGGTTGCTGTGTTTGGTTTTCTTTTTCCTTTTGAAAAACTTCAAGGTCGTTTCACAAAACTTGGAAATTGAATCCACTCCCAATTCGCCCCTTCTCCGCTGTCAGTCGCCTTTTCCTAAAGCTCTTGGGCAGAATGTAACCTATTATACCTTATCAGATACTTCCTTGTCTTAAATCCAGGGCAATCACATTTAATTTCATTAGAATTTGTGTCCTGTGGTCACGCATAAACTCCTAAACCAGCAACAGTTAAAAACAAGGTGCATTCCTGAATTTCTAATTCCAATCTACTTAGGTGGTTTTTCAAAACACACAATAATAAATGTGTCAGACACTCTGCTGGGTTCTTGCATTATCTCTAAGCCTCTACCAGAGCCCCCTTTGCAGGTGAGGAAGGAACCTGTCCCAGGTCACTTGGCGAAGCCACGGCCCCATCCACTTGGAGGCTTGGCCCAGTGTGACTCAAGGGTCAGCCACCCAGCTGTCCACTTGCCACTTCTTGTTGCCCTGGGCTGGAATTCCATCTTCACACAGGTGAAAGCTAGCATCTGTTTCACTTAAAGCGCCCACTAACTGGATGTGCACTGAACAAAAGAGTTCATTGGCGGGGGGGCCTGAGGTGACAGATCCAGGGGATCTTTGGGTGGGGGCCTGAATTACTTTACTGAAAACCTTGTAAAATTCAGAAAGAGCGCTCCCTGTCACTCCCACCTCTCAGTCCCCATTTTCTCCCATATGCCGAGGAATGAAAGAGGAATCTGCCAACTTGGATCTCATACACACCCATTAAAATGACATTCTTTATACTAGACGCAGCATGTTAACTCAAAGTTCCAAAGTCAGTAAAAGGCAAACTTGACTGAAGAACTGTCATTGAGATATACTCTCTGTGGGTATGGTTTGCAAGGCAATTGTTTGAGCCCTTCCCCCTCCCCTCCCCCACAGCTAAGCTGAATGGACCCTCTCTGAAACACAAGCAGAATTTAAGAATCCTCACACCTTCCGCCACCCACTCCATGGTCTCTTACTGGGCAGTGTTTTACAGCTAAGATCCTCTTTGGCTCAGATGACTTGGGGTATCGGAAGTCATCACCCCATATCTTGCCACTAATCCCAAGAGGTGTGGGAGAGGTCTGCTCAGGTCTGTTCTGCCCTTTACTAAGTGTCCAGGGAAAGGCATTTAGTCTCTTTGAACCTCCATCTCCCATCTGCAAAATGGGCTGTGACTCCCACCTACTGAGGGCCTGAGAGGTGTGTAGAAGAGCTTGACAGTGGAAAGCGCCAGACCTATGTTAGGGGTTCTAAATGGTCGTCATTGTTCTTTGCAAGAGCCTGTCTGGCACTTTGCAGTAGATTAATTCCTGTGTCCCCTGGGGGCAACTGCTTTCACTTAAATGCAGCTTCTCACCAAAAAGAACAACCCAGGTTCTCAGAGGCAGCCTGATTTATGGAAAAGAGCCCTGGCCCTTGCAGGTGGCAGTTCTTATCCTGGCCTTTTGTGCCTCAGTTTGCTCACCTGTGAAATGGGGAGAACACCTTCAACTGAAGATGTGCTGTGTGGACTGGGAACCACTTTGGCATCACCTGGTTTACCTCCTGCCCACCTCAATACATACACATTACTTTTCTAATACAGGGATCTGAATTCCCACCCGAGACAATGACAAGGTCCAAAGACAACTCTTGAAGGCCTTCCACTCTGAGACACTGTGTGGCCTTCCCTGACCCCGATAGCAGGCTAAGGCAAAGGTCTGAGGCCCACCGCTGTCCAGGGAATGCAGGAGGTGGCAGGACTGTAATTAGACCATCCTGACGTTTGCCTCTTTACTCCAGATATCTGTTGTTTATTTCCTGAGCTGGGACAGTACTAAAGTGCTTTGCAGGGTCCTCTTGCATGAAGACCTGGACATGTAGCTCTCTCTTGCCATCCTGGCCCTGCCCTGGTCAAGCTGGGAGCAGCTCTCTGGCTCTCCACCCTGCCCCCTCCTTGCACACCCCACTAGCTGTGGCTTTTTGCCGAGTGCTCCTGGGGGAGGTGTATCTGAGAACTTAACACTTCCCTCCAACCCCCTCCTGTTACTTGTTTTGAACACTTCTCCAGACTAGACAAATTTAATTTTTTTTTT
>SJYW01012638.1:203381-225172 GCA_006410735.1 Raphicerus campestris
ACACACACACACACACACACACACACACACACACACCCCTTTCCATCCCTGCCCACTTGAGTAGAAAGTGATTCACTTGGTTTCAGATTTAAATATTTATTCCTCAAATACAAAACAATGTTGAACAGGCACATCCCCTAATGTCCCAGCCATCTGGCCTTCGGTCGGAACATCTTCAGATGAAACGAGCAGCTGGGATTCTGACTTCACAGAGTTCTGAGTCTTCTTCACAGAGGGGGGATCTTTCCAAATGCTCTGGGCCTCCCTGTTTCTTGGAGAAGGGCAGTTTGATGTTTCTGGTCCCAGAGTTAGCACTTTGAGGATTTTCAAAGGAGGATTAGCCCTACTCCATCTGGAAAGAAGCAGCGCTTGGTCTTGCTGAGTGACGTCAAGAATGTCTTTAGGACACAAATAAAACAGAACCGTCACCGTGAGGCTGGCTGGTCACACGCTGGCTGCTGCGATTCAGACTACGCTGGCCTCAGGGCTATTTCTGCAGCCGAGCTCCTACCTGGCTGGGACAGGCCTCCCAAGACCACAAGCTGCCCCTCCCAAGAAGGATGCCTGTGGCAGCCTGTTCATCCTCTGGGCAGCCCTGCAGCCTCGTGGGACCGTGCACCGGCCGACACCACACCTATGACACACTGTGTTTCTCATTGCAGGCTGCTGGAAAACACGGGTCTTTTCTCCAAAAAATTTTATATTACTTTTTAGATATTTCTGTGCCTTCCTCCCAACTCTAAACCAGCTCCCCTGTGTTACTTCTGAGTAGGGAGATGGGGGGCCATGGCAATCACCAAGAGAGCACGCTCAGCCTCCCCCAGGTCCACAAGGAGAAGGTGTCTCCTTGCAGGCCGGCTCTAGGGTCAGTCCCGCTCATCACGCAGCCAGGCCAAGGCCTCTCCTGGGCTCAGCATCATGCTGCTAGTAAATCAGTAAGGAAATGATACGGACACGTTAAAACTGTCCATCCCGGCTAACATTATCTCACTAACTACAGCTTCTATAAATCCGCTCAGCTTAAGGGAGGGTGTGCAAACCCCCAGCTAAACGAAGTTCATCTGATTGAACCCAGCCACTTGATCTGGTCAGCAGACTCCGGAGGATCTCAAAATTAGGAAAACAGAAAGTGTAAGCGGAGTGAATGCCTAAGGGGAGGAGGCGGGGAGAGGAATTCTTAAGATCTCTCTTCATTGATGCTTCCCAGTGCTGGACACTGGAGAACAAATGAGGGCTCCTGGAATCCAAAAATTATAGAGCCACTTGAAAATACCACAATATGCCATAATTCATCCTGTTAGTTCTGTGCGTCATTTGGACGGTAAAGACAATGGCTTTTTATGTTACCCAGATTTAAAACCGTGACAGAGGTCTTCCGCGTTGTCACATGACTCAGAGGATGGACCTCGGGGATAACCCAGGTCTCTCCCCACCCCCCCAGCAAGTGAGAAACCCACACAGCCCAAAGATCCAGCTGGATCCATTTCTCCCAGAATTCTCAAGGAGCTTTGCACCGGTTGCTGTGTTTGGTTTTCTTTTTCCTTTTGAAAAACTTCAAGGTCGTTTCACAAAACTTGGAAATTGAATCCACTCCCAATTCGCCCCTTCTCCGCTGTCAGTCGCCTTTTCCTAAAGCTCTTGGGCAGAATGTAACCTATTATACCTTATCAGATACTTCCTTGTCTTAAATCCAGGGCAATCACATTTAATTTCATTAGAATTTGTGTCCTGTGGTCACGCATAAACTCCTAAACCAGCAACAGTTAAAAACAAGGTGCATTCCTGAATTTCTAATTCCAATCTACTTAGGTGGTTTTTCAAAACACACAATAATAAATGTGTCAGACACTCTGCTGGGTTCTTGCATTATCTCTAAGCCTCTACCAGAGCCCCCTTTGCAGGTGAGGAAGGAACCTGTCCCAGGTCACTTGGCGAAGCCACGGCCCCATCCACTTGGAGGCTTGGCCCAGTGTGACTCAAGGGTCAGCCACCCAGCTGTCCACTTGCCACTTCTTGTTGCCCTGGGCTGGAATTCCATCTTCACACAGGTGAAAGCTAGCATTTGTTTCACTTAAAGCGCCCACTAACTGGATGTGCACTGAACAAAAGAGAGTTCATTCGGGGGGGCCTGAGGTGACAGATCCAGGGGATCTTTGGGTGGGGGCCTGAATTACTTTACTGAAAACCTTGTAAAATTCAGAAAGAGCGCTCCCTGTCACTCCCACCTCTCAGTCTCCATTTTCTCCCATATGCCAAGGAATGAAAGAGGAATCTGCCAACTTGGATCTCATACACACCCATTAAAATGACATTCTTTATACTAGACGCAGCATGTTAACTCAAAGTTCCAAAGTCAGTAAAAGGCAAACTTGACTGAAGAACTGTCATTGAGATATACTCTCTGTGGGTATGGTTTGCAAGGCAATTGTTTGAGCCCTTCCCCCTCCCCTCCCCCACAGCTAAGCTGAATGGACCCTCTCTGAAACACAAGCAGAATTTAAGAATCCTCACACCTTCCGCCACCCACTCCATGGTCTCTTACTGGGCAGTGTTTTACAGCTAAGATCCTCTTTGGCTCAGATGACTTGGGGTATCGGAAGTCATCACCCCATATCTTGCCACTAATCCCAAGAGGTGTGGGAGAGGTCTGCTCAGGTCTGTTCTGCCCTTTACTAAGTGTCCAGGGAAAGGCATTTAGTCTCTTTGAACCTCCATCTCCCATCTGCAAAATGGGCTGTGACTCCCACCTACTGAGGGCCTGAGAGGTGTGTAGAAGAGCTTGACAGTGGAAAGCGCCAGACCTATGTTAGGGGTTCTAAATGGGCGTCATTGTTCTTTGCAAGAGCCTGTCTGGCACTTTGCAGTAGATTAATTCCTGTGTCCCCTGGGGGCAACTGCTTTCACTTAAATGCAGCTTCTCACCAAAAAGAACAACCCAGGTTCTCAGAGGCAGCCTGATTTATGGAAAAGAGCCCTGGCCCTTGCAGGTGGCAGTTCTTATCCTGGCCTTTTGTGCCTCAGTTTGCTCACCTGTGAAATGGGGAGAACACCTTCAACTGAAGATGTGCTGTGTGGACTGGGAACCACTTTGGCATCACCTGGTTTACCTCCTGCCCACCTCAATACATACACATTACTTTTCTAATACAGGGATCTGAATTCCCACCCGAGACAATGACAAGGTCCAAAGACAACTCTTGAAGGCCTTCCACTCTGAGACACTGTGTGGCCTTCCCTGACCCCGATAGCAGGCTAAGGCAAAGGTCTGAGGCCCACCGCTGTCCAGGGAATGCAGGAGGAGGTGGCAGGACTGTAATTAGACCATCCTGACGTTTGCCTCTTTACTCCAGATATGTGCTGTTTATTTCCTGAGCTGGGACAGTACTGAAGTGCTTTGCAGGGTCCTCTTGCATGAAGACCTGGACATGTAGCTCTCTCTTGCCATCCTGGCCCTGCTCTGGTCAAGCTGGGAGCAGCTCTCTGGCTCTCCACCCTGCCCCCTCCTTGCACACCCCACTAGCTGTGGCTTTTTGCCGAGTGCTCCTGGGGGAGGTGTATCTGAGAACTTAACACTTCCCTCCAACCCCCTCCTGTTACTTGTTTTGAACACTTCTCCAGACTAGACAAATTTAATTTTTTTTTTTAAATGAAAAGATCCCATTTATAAGGAAGCCGAGGACAAGTCATGGAAAAAGACAGACAGGCGATTATAGGGTTCTGGAGATGTCAGATTTCTCAGGGTGGAATGATGCTACCTGTTTCTGCTGTGTTTCCAAATTTTCTAGACTAAGGGAGTATTGGAAGAAGGGTGGAAGGCAGGGCTCATCCCTCTCCAAATAGGGCAGGGAACAGCATCTGGGAACAGCATCTAGGAACACTGAAGGGCTTCTGCACAGGCAGGGCGCTCCCCCTGGGAGTCTGATGCCTAAGGAGGTACAATAATGGCCACTGCAGGATTCATCTGAAATGAATGGGACAGCCTGAGTATTTCTTACCAGAACTGGTATTAGTGGGAACATTTGCAATTATAGTATAAAAGCAAAGAGACAGTTATCCCCCCACACACCTCTGTTTATTTCTTACAAGCTGAATGTTGTTAAAAGTAGTTAACTTTTCTGAACCATAACATCCTCCTCTGTAAAATGGTGAAAACATTTCCCATCTCAGAATACTTGGAAGGTAAAATGAGATAATGTACATAAATCTTGAAGTGCTAGGTTTGATACACTATAAGTCATAATCACATTAAAAAAAAAAAGTAGCTGGAAAAGCTGTCCCTGTAATTTAATGAGATGGTGGCCAATGTCCACACACACACACACACACACACACACACACACACGCACACCCCAGGAAGCAGGTGCCATTGCTGTGCCCGTTTCAGTCATGGAAGGTGAGGTGCAGAGGGGTTCATCATTTGCCCAAAGTCACAAATAATAATCTGGTGAAAAACCAAGGCAATCCTGAGGCAGACCTGGTCTCCATATTGCTGCTCCCTGCCCCCCGCCCCCTTTCATGGTAGGGATTCTCTTTATTTGAAAGGTGATGCTTTATCCCATATATCCTAAGTGCTTTCACCTGCTCCAGGAGTCACTTCTGTCTTTTAAACCTTCCCCCCAAAAGCTGGGGAAAACTACTGCTTCTTGTAAAATAAAAAAAGAAAAGAAAAATTGTAACTCTTGCCCGTGCTGTGCTCCCAGCCAGAATGCACAGCCTCGTGGTGAAGGGACCTTGTTGGAGGCCTCCCAGGAGAAGGGACAAGCTCACCTCCTGGGCAGCAGGCAAGCGCTCTGAACCTTTTCTATAAAAGGCATTTAGTTCAAAACCAATTAAGTTTAACACGTTAAAAGCTATTTCTGCTGGCCCTCCGCCTCCACTCCATCCTTCCCATGGTATGGAGAGCCATACAGAAGGCAGGCTCTCATCTTCATCCCTAGCGCCTCCCTGGTACCAGCAAGCTTCTCTAGGCCTTCCCAAGCTGCTGACCAGCGCCGGCTCCAGCCGCTCGCGGGCTTTTCTTTTTCTGGCCCCATGGCGTAGACCCAAGACAGCCGGCAGAGAAAGTCAGAGGCTTTTATCTTGAGCCCAGTAGTCTGTGACCAACTGAGGCTAGGAGCACAAAGTCATCCCAAACTCCCATTGAGAAGCGCGAAGGGCCGCGCGGTGGAGGTCCCCACTGAGCTCTGGGGCGCACAGCTCCCAGCCTCCTGGCCGGGTTGTAAGACAAAAACACTTACTTAACAGGGAGGAAGGGAGCCGCGAGAGCTCCCTTCCAGGAAAGTTTCTCGGGAGAGGGCGTGCCTAATTCCACGCGAACCCTCCGCCTTACTTCTGGGGATTTCTGGGGAGCTCCACGGCTGGGTCAAAGGGCCAAGTGGGCTCTGGAGACGCTCCTGGGATCCCTCAGCTCGAGAGGATCCTTCTTATCGGCTACCCTATCTATCGGCAGCGAGGAAAGAAAAGGTCCTGACTATGCCCGAGGGTGAGAACAGGACCCCAGGCTGCTTCCTCTCCGGGACAACACCTCCTCTAGGCAGCCGGCAATGCCCCTCTCCATCCTGCCCGGAAACCTCCGCAGGAAGTGTTAAACCAGGACACCCGGTCCTGCGATCGTCGTACCCAGACTTTCTGTTTTTCTCTCTTTTGTCTTTTTCCCTTTTTTGGGAGGCAGATCAGAGCTGTCCAATTTTCCTCTGGAAGCTGCCGACTAACTACATTTTTTGTGTGTGTGGGGGGCCCTCCGATGGTGCTGGCAGTGGGGTAGGAAATACAGAATGCGGCCCGACTACATCGCCGTCACTTTATTGTACTGTCACCGTTAATTTAACTATAAATACTACGGTGGGGAGCGAGTCGCCGGCGGCCTTGGACTTCGCGGCTGCAAGCCCCGGGGCGGCCCGACCCCAGGCGCCCACCCTTCGGACGGTACACTATTTACAGTTCCTCTTCCTCGACCCTCCACCCCCCTCCTCCCGCAAGGCAGCGCGTGTGCAAGAAAGTAGCATCATCTGGTGTGCAAGTCCTTCGAGTTTAGCCAAGGGCCACGGCCGGCCCGCGGCCGTCAGCTGTCCGAGTCCAAATCGCTTTTACCTTCCTCTTCCCTCTTCTCGGGCGACGCCTTTGACGACGTCTTGTTCCACTTCTCAGCGTTTTCCGACTCCTCCGAAGAGGACCGCTTCTGCCGCCTCCATTTGGCGCGGCGGTTTTTAAACCAGACCTGTTGCGCCAGGGAGAACAAAACAACGGTGAGGATCAAAGGCGTGCCCCCGCCAAGCCCGGGCACCCCCCACTCACCCCCTCCCTGGGCTCGCCCAGGGAACCCGGGGGACCCGGCGCGCAAGCCCTTAGAAGGGGGCCTGTTCCCGCTTCCGTATTCTCATTCAACTTCCTGGGCCTAAAACGCCTTCCCGCAGCCTCCGGGCCGCCCCGGGGATGTTTCCAAAGAGCCGGGAGACCCAGGGAGAGCCGAGCATACCCGGCTGGAGGCAGGGAGCTTATTTCGCTGGAGAGGGCGCGCCCCTGCGGGGTCCTGAGCCTACCTCCACCTTCTCCTCGCGGAGATGCACCTTCCGGGCCAGCTGCTCGCGGGTGCCGACGTCTGGGTACTTGGTCTCCTGGAAGAGGTTCTCCAGCGCTTCGAGCTGCTCGTCAGTGAAGATGGTGCGGTGCCGCCGCTTCCGCCGGCAGTGCAGCTGGTTGAGCAGCTGCAGCTCGGTGCGCGACAGGGTGCCCACGTTCATGTAGGGCATCATCTGGTGCGGCACGGGGGACACTAGCACGGAGCCGGGGCCCTCNGAAGATGGTGCGGTGCCGCCGCTTCCGCCGGCAGTGCAGCTGGTTGAGCAGCTGCAGCTCGGTGCGCGACAGGGTGCCCACGTTCATGTAGGGCATCATCTGGTGCGGCACGGGGGACACTAGCACGGAGCCGGGGCCCTCATAGCCTGCGACAGAGGGAGGCGTCCAGGGTCAGCCGCCTTCCTTGCCGCCGCCGCGCGCGCACACACGCCCACCCCGCCGGCGACCCACTCGGATTTAAAAGCTTCTGCCAGCGGGTGCGGGGAACCGGGGGGTGCGCGAAAAGCAGGGTGCAAGGAACGCGGCGGGGGGTGGGGTGGGGGGCTGCGTACCGTGCTACCGCGTCCACTCGCACACTCCCAACGCGGGTTAGGGGAATCCTAAAAGCCCAGCCTCCCCCACGCAGGCACGGTTACACTTTCTGCTAACTCTCGCCTAAAGTGTGCACCAAGTGTGCAACCCCCTGCGCCCGATCCGCCCAAAGACGGGGCTTGCGGGCAGGTTTGCAAGAGGAGAAAAGTCGGTGGCAAGTGAGAGAAGCGAACGCCGCCGCCCACCCGCGTCCCGGGGCGCCGAGGAGCGCGGAGGGCCGGCGAGGCCGAGGCCGGCGCAGGCGCGACCGTACCTGGGGGCGTCGGGACGCAGGAGCACTGCTGGGCGCCCAGCGGCGGCACTGCCCCGCAGCAGGCCGGGCCCACGGGAGCCGCCTGCACGTGCAGCTGCCCGTAGAAGTAGTTGCTGTAGCCCAGGCGCGAGCCGCCGACCGCGGCCGGGAGGCCTGCGCCGCCCGGGGCCACGGGGCGCGGGTAGAAGGCGCCATAGTCCGAGGAGGCGCCGCTACTGGCGCCGCCGTAGAGCGAGTCCCCGTGCAGGGCCGGGAAGACGACGGGAGCCGCGGCGCTGGGCGCCACGGGCAGCACCGAGTCCTTGCAGCGCGGCCGGGCGGCCAGGATGTTGTCGATGCTGAACATGCTGGCGGGCATCCCCGAGCCCCGCGCCGGGACCGGGGGGCGGCTGGGACGCGCCGAGGAAAAAAGCCTCCAAGTGAGGCGGGGGGGTNCCCCCCACCCCAAGCTGTCCTTCCCCTACCAGGCCCAAGCTAGGCTCCCTGGGCCCCAGTGGCCTGACCGAAGCTCGGCTCTGCTCACGGCAGGCGGCCACCGTGATTTGCAGTCTCCTCGGCGCGTCACGGCCCCGTCAGCCGGAGCTGCTGGAGGCGCGTCCGGTCCACGACGGAGCACGGGCGGCCGAGCGCCCTGGGAAAAGGTAGGAGAAGGTGCGCACCGCTTGAAAGCGTCACCCGAGGGCCTTGACACCGGCGCAAGGCAGAGCCTTACTTTCTGGGCCCTTTGCGCAGGCAACTCCGGCCACTCCAGGGAAAGGGGTAGTGCCTGGCCCGGGCAAGACTGCCTAGCGCGGGGTACCGGGGCACTTTGGCCTTTCCGAAGGAAGGTCGACTTTAACTCACGCCCGTTTTTCTCTATTTCTTGCTGCCTAATTAACCTAGGGCCCCAGCAAGGGTGTCTGAAGTCGCCGCCTTAAGGCTAAGTATGTGGCCTCCCTCCTCGGCGGCTCTGGGGCAGAGGGGAAAAGGGTACTCGTCAATTGCTATTTTCGGGTCAGAGGACAGCTTGCGCGGAGGTTTGGTGCGGCCGGTGCGCAGGATTCGGGAGGCGCGGCGCTGATCCGCAGAAGCTAGGCGGCGGCGCTTCTCCTCCTAGGCCTCCCCGGGTGGACCTCGGCGCCCTCATGCCCATCCGCTCACTCACTCATGCCTTGAGAAATGTGTTTCTTTGAGCGCTGAGCCAATTTAGAAGTGGTTGTAGGAAATTATGGTAGGACAGAGATGGGTGTCAATTTGGGGAGGCGCTCGATTTTTTTTTTTTTTTTGACACAATAAACTCTGCTCTCAGAGAAAAGAGTGTGGGACCCTTCTCTCCCTTCAGAGAGGTCAAGTCTAGGGAAAGAAGTAAACAAATACATCACGTCTTCCTCTCGTACTAACTAGGGATGGAGGCTTTATTTTAATTTCATTTTATTTTTTTTCGTTCGTGAGACTTAAAAATCATCAGGTAGATTCCAGGCACACATATTCCCAGTCAGCCTTTTCCAAGTTTAATTTTACAGGGCAAATGATGGAACACAGCTAGATGTTGCAACTTCAGCAGGTATTGTGGGTGCCTTCGTGTTCGTGGCCAGGCGCCCGCGGCGGTGCGCACGCGTGCGTGCATGCGTGGATCTTTTAATACCTTTGATGAGCCGGGCATGGGCAGAAGCATGGTGGGAAAGGGGGGCATATTCCTTGTGGGTTTCTGCAAAGGTGCTGAGACCAGCACCACGCGGAGACTTCAGTGGCAGATCTCAGAGTGCCTCCGAATTTTTAAATAAGGCAACTTCCCCGCTTACTGGCAACACATAGCACAGTCCTGCCTCCTTCTGCTGGGTACAGAGTTCTCTTTAATAATCAGATTTAGCAAACCCCTAAGCTTTGCCCCTTGCTTTTCTGTAGCCTTCCCACTATGCCATCCGATTCCTGGAAGAAGAGTGTGGTAAGAGCAAGTGAGTCTGGGGCTTCCGAGTTCTAGACCGTACATTGCCACCTTGCAATTCAACCCTCCTCTCCGGGCCTCAGGGTTGTTTTTTTTTGTTGTTGTTGGTTTTTTGTTGTTGTTGTTTTTTTGCTTTTTTTTTTTTTAAGTTTTTGAGCCAATGGCAACATTCATTGGGTCCCTTACGACCTGAACGTTTAACGAGGCTGGACAATTGCCCCCGTTTCCCAAGGAGCCTGGGGTGGAATTAGGAGTTTTTGTAGTACTTTTCACTTGGACAAAGGAGTGTGCTGTCCCCGCCCCCACCCGAGGGCAGGGTCTCTCTAGGAGCTGGGTCTTAGATGAGGAAACGCAAGTGCGAAAGCTCTGTCCTGTAGTGCGTGGTGGCTTTAAGGGGAGAGAAGTCACAGGGACTCTAGGATCACTCCGTTCCAGTTATGCAGCGGGCAGGCTTTCGGGGAGCTCATCTCGATGGGAAGGGGCCTCTTCCTCCAGCTTTCCGCTCAATCCCAAGACGCTCCACTGAGTCAGTTGGGAGGTGAGAGCCGAGGGAGGCAGTCAGGGGCGCTGCGCTTCCTTTGCGGGCGGAAACCCACAAGTGTCCACCACGTACTAGACAATCAGTAGGCTCCTGTTGACCAGTGCAATTGGAATAACAAATGCGACGCACGCAAATTGCCCGCCTCGTGTTGCTAAGCGATTGTTTGTCGCCCTGCAAGCACTGCTCAGCATGGGAGGACCGGGAGCGTCTGGAGGCGGCCGGCCAGAGCTTAGGTCGGAAATGCAGTAAACGCGCTCCTGATTTTCCCTATTATCACCCAAACACGATTTCACACAAAGCAATCACCATACCGAAGTCTATGAAGATGTGTTTTTTGAAGAGTCAGTCGCCCTGGTAATAGCCTTCATTTTAAAAATATTAAAGACTAGATCAGCGGATTCCACATGTGTAAGGTGTATTTGTGGTTCAACATCTCTCAAGATGCATTTGCACTGCGGTCATCGTTAGACTGATTCATAGAGTGTGGATTAAATTGCTTCTCTGATTTAAAACCGAGTACCCACGTTTCGAGTGTGCATCTGGGTATCTCCTCCTGCCCAAAGATATTTTCATCATGGGGAAAACTGTTGTCCCACTACACACACACATANAGTAAGGTGTATTTGTGGTTCAACATCTCTCAAGATGCATTTGCACTGCGGTCATTGTTAGACTGATTCATAGAGTGTGGATTAAATTGCTTCTCTGATTTAAAACCAAGTACCCAAGTTTCGAGTGTGCATCTGGGTATCTCCTCCTGCCCAAAGATATTTTCATCATGGGGAAAACTGTTGTCCCACTACACAGACACATACACACACACACGGTTATAAAAAGAAAAATGCGTTTGTGGTCCCCAACTTCTTACGGTTTGGTTCCAGGAACTTTTCTTATTTCTTTCAGCCTTTTGCCTGGTCACAGAGCAGAGTTCACAATTGGATGCATTTAAGTAGGATTTTTCGTGGCATGTGCAAAAAGCTGCCGTGTCCTTTTCAAAAGCGTGTAGCCCCTTTGCAGGGCGAATTAGCCGAGTCTGAAGAATTAGGCGCAATGGGCAGATGCGGCTGCTGCCTTGGGCGCAGAGTAGAGACCCGTGCAGTCTGCACAAAGCTTGTCAGTTTTATTGTTTACATTTAGACTTAAAAAAAAAAATCCAGAGTCTGGAAATCAGTGCTCAAAACCAGCTCCGTTACCCTGCGGCTCCCTGGAGGACACCTTCAGGAGTCCTAGGGGATTTTCCGTATGAGATTGGGTGGATGGAGTTGAACACTAAGGCAAATGCCACCCGGCTAAGAAGCAGTGCTTAGGAGGGCTGGGACTATGACTTTCAGTCAGATTTAGGGATCCTTATTAGCTGAATTTTGATAAAGGTTTTGGAACATTCCACATACACCCCCCCTAGCCCCTGAGGACGAAATTATCAAGGTGTTAGGAAAACACCATTGGGGGAGAAGAAGAGGGTATCGAAAAAAAATGATGCGTTCCCAAGGCATCAGGGGAAAAAAAAGTTCCAGTTTTCCAGGGCTAGTTACAGAAATTCTCTTTCAGGCAAGCTATTTACCAAAGTTTGTTTCAAAGTGACTGCACCGCTGCTTTTGCAAATCACAGAATGCAAATGAGGATAATTTGTTCTCAGTGGAACTTTCTCTTGAAATGATTAGCAAAGTCAGTCATTTGAAAATTAGAGCCATTGCACAGACGGTTTTCGAAGGCGCGCGCTAACCGATATCAGCTTCTAAAGTTTTCATTCATGTAAACCTCATTAATGAAGATCTTTTATTTAAACGTCAAGGGGATTTGAAATTTAGAGTAAATTATGAAGCTTGTATGTCTAGCCAAGTCATGGGTCAAATGCATTTGTGAAAAACTGCTAAAAGAGCATATGGTTTTGAATTTTTCTACAATGACTAGTGTTTAAATAAATTGCTTGTACTGCTTAACTTCATGTGTAATTTTGACAGAAATTGGCCTATAGCCTTTTGATATGTAAACATTTCAGCCTTTTATGCGGTATAAAAAAGACACTTGCTTTTTAGGATCAGTTCAGGCAGTCACCCTGTAATTCAGAAAGCTGGCACCTACCATTACATTCTTGCTAGATTTCAACTTTCAAGTGGCAGCCTCGGGGAGAAAAAGAAGGAAAGAAAAAAAAAGAAAAAGGATATTTCAAAAGCAATGTCCATTTGGGATTAAAAGCTGCAAATGAGGTGAGAACGTGCCACTTACTATCTGAGAGAAATGGATAAACCATAGTTATTAAAGAACATTTTCTGTCATCTTTCTTTAAGCCAGCCTGGCTGAGGGGACACTTAAGCAGAGCTGGGACTGACTGGCATGTTATTAAATGCTTGTCTTAGTCCAGCACACAAATAGGTGTTAAAAATCTAGGTATCACTTCAGGATGCTACCAGGAAAATGACTTCATGTCACAGAAGCCATTAAGATGAAGAAAAAAAAAATCACTCAGTCTTGGTAGAGAATCAGCCTTGGGCACAAAATCGCTGGACACAAGTGACAGCACTGAGCCAGGTACAGGGGTCTTTCTAAGTGAGGGGCTGTTGTGGGGGGATGCGGAGCCGCTCTAGGGCGCTATTTAGAGACTGCTCTGGGCTGCCAGGGTACCTGAAACAACTTTGAGTCTGCATACACTCATTTGTTGCTAGTGTATCTCTCCTGTAAATAAGTATTGGAATGTGGATTGGAGGGTGGGTTACCCAAGTGCTAGACGGGGCTACACACTGGCTTCCAGATCGCTGTGGCAGGGCAAATGCTGCTCTTTCCCCTCTGTTCTAAGGGCTCTGCCCGTATTTATCCTACAAGTCGGCTTTGTCATGTACAGACTTTCTGAGAGACAACCCTTTTGTGAATGTGAAGTTTTGGAGGACTTGCAGAAGAGGAGGCAACGGGAGTGTTTCTTTGTATACATTTGAGCCTCAGAGCAAACTGAGATTCTCTTTATAAAGGTTGTGCCGAAAAGACCTGCAGGGAGAGAGAGAGAGAGAAGGAGGAGGAGGAGGAGGAGGTGTTTTATTTACATTTTTTATGCATTCCAACACATCAGATTGTGGTCAGCAAACCGGAAAAGAAAGGACATATTTCATGCCATAAAGAAGGCACCAAGCGGATTTTTTGTTGTTGTTTTTCTAAGAAGACTACACTCCTGCCTAGCCTTTCTGTCCATTTTGAAATGAATATGGGTATAATTTTTTTCGTTTGCTATAGTTTTGAGGGTTTTTTTTTTANCGTATGAGATTGGGTGGATGGAGTTGAACACTAAGGCAAATGCCACCCGGCTAAGAAGCAGTGCTTAGGAGGGCTGGGACTATGACTTTCAGTCAGATTTAGGGATCCTTATTAGCTGAATTTTGATAAAGGTTTTGGAACATTCCACATACACCCCCCCTAGCCCCTGAGGACGAAATTATCAAGGTGTTAGGAAAACACCATTGGGGGAGAAGAAGAGGGTATCGAAAAAAAATGATGCGTTCCCAAGGCATCAGGGGAAAAAAAAGTTCCAGTTTTCCAGGGCTAGTTACAGAAATTCTCTTTCAGGCAAGCTATTTACCAAAGTTTGTTTCAAAGTGACTGCACCGCTGCTTTTGCAAATCACAGAATGCAAATGAGGATAATTTGTTCTCAGTGGAACTTTCTCTTGAAATGATTAGCAAAGTCAGTCATTTGAAAATTAGAGCCATTGCACAGACGGTTTTCGAAGGCGCGCGCTAACCGATATCAGCTTCTAAAGTTTTCATTCATGTAAACCTCATTAATGAAGATCTTTTATTTAAACGTCAAGGGGATTTGAAATTTAGAGTAAATTATGAAGCTTGTATGTCTACCCAAGTCATGGGTCAAATGCATTTGTGAAAAACTGCTAAAAGAGCATATGGTTTTGAATTTTTCTACAATGACTAGTGTTTAAATAAATTGCTTGTACTGCTTAACTTCATGTGTAATTTTGACAGAAATTGGCCTATAGCCTTTTGATATGTAAACATTTCAGCCTTTTATGCGGTATAAAAAAGACACTTGCTTTTTAGGATCAGTTCAGGCAGTCACCCTGTAATTCAGAAAGCTGGCACCTACCATTACATTCTTGCTAGATTTCAACTTTCAAGTGGCAGCCTCGGGGAGAAAAAGAAGGAAAGAAAAAAAAAGAAAAAGGATATTTCAAAAGCAATGTCCATTTGGGATTAAAAGCTGCAAATGAGGTGAGAACGTGCCACTTACTATCTGAGAGAAATGGATAAACCATAGTTATTAAAGAACATTTTCTGTCATCTTTCTTTAAGCCAGCCTGGCTGAGGGGACACTTAAGCAGAGCTGGGACTGACTGGCATGTTATTAAATGCTTGTCTTAGTCCAGCACACAAATAGGTGTTAAAAATCTAGGTATCACTTCAGGATGCTACCAGGAAAATGACTTCATGTCACAGAAGCCATTAAGATGAAGAAAAAAAAAATCACTCAGTCTTGGTAGAGAATCAGCCTTGGGCACAAAATCGCTGGACACAAGTGACAGCACTGAGCCAGGTACAGGGGTCTTTCTAAGTGAGGGGCTGTTGTGGGGGGATGCGGAGCCGCTCTAGGGCGCTATTTAGAGACTGCTCTGGGCTGCCAGGGTACCTGAAACAACTTTGAGTCTGCATACACTCATTTGTTGCTAGTGTATCTCTCCTGTAAATAAGTATTGGAATGTGGATTAGAGGGTGGGTTACCCAAGTGCTAGACGGGGCTACACACTGGCTTCCAGATCGCTGTGGCAGGGCAAATGCTGCTCTTTCCCCTCTGTTCTAAGGGCTCTGCCCGTATTTATCCTACAAGTCGGCTTTGTCATGTACAGACTTTCTGAGAGACAACCCTTTTGTGAATGTGAAGTTTTGGAGGACTTGCAGAAGAGGAGGCAACGGGAGTGTTTCTTTGTATACATTTGAGCCTCAGAGCAAACTGAGATTCTCTTTATAAAGGTTGTGCCGAAAAGACCTGCAGGGAGAGAGAGAGGGAGAAGGAGGAGGAGGAGGAGGAGGTGTTTTATTTACATTTTTTATGCATTCCAACACATCAGATTGTGGTCAGCAAACCGGAAAAGAAAGGACATATTTCATGCCATAAAGAAGGCACCAAGCGGATTTTTTGTTGTTGTTTTTCTAAGAAGACTACACTCCTGCCTAGCCTTTCTGTCCATTTTGAAATGAATATGGGTATAATTTTTTTCGTTTGCTATAGTTTTGAGGGTTTTTTTTTTTAAGAAATTGATTTGCTAATAAAATAGTTCTGTAGCTTTTAGCTACTTAACTTTGAGAAACTTACCCCCAAAGTGTGTTTGTGATCAAAGTTAGCTAGTGAAGATCTGTATTTTGGGGTAAAAGAAGGACACAGTATTTAACAGATAATTTGGGAAATTGAGGGGGCCTCTTTTTTTTTTTTCTTAAAGACTCATAAATAAACTGAAAGTTATAGGAAAAAATAGCCATGCCTGAGTAGTCACATTATATGTTTAAAACTATGAATCTACTAATCTAGAAAGGTTAGGAGCAGTAGAAATGTGTATAATATGGAACTTTGTTATCTTTTTAAAAAGGATTTGATAAAATGGTCATTTGATGGTACATCATCTTAAGAGCTGGATGAAATTTTTATGAGATATCAATGTTGATTCTTTTAAAACATCAGAGTGAGGAAACAAACACATTTCCAGACATGTCTTGTCCTGCAGAGTAGCCACTGGAGGAGTCTTCAACTTGCTCTAGTGTCACTGTTGAGCTGTGGTTTTGAATAGTTTTCTGAACTCCTAGAAGGGCAGTTAAGCAGCCAGACTCCCTTGCCTACTGGTCATATGCAGCAACCAAGATTTCTGAAGCCTAAACCATCAGGTAGAGTCATGGGAAATAGAAACAAACCAAAAAAGTCGTTTTCAGAGGTCACAGGCCATGACACTTATCCGATCCCACCATCTGAAGGATCTGAGGCTCTGACTCAACTACCTATAGCCTGGCTTTGCCTTGAACAGAGGAGGCTGAGCCCTTATCAGCCTAAGTAATTCGGTTCTTCTCTGCTTGCCCCTGATAGGATAAAGGGGGAGAATTCTCAGAAAGAGCTGCAATTTTCAATTTGTTTGACTTGTGTTGGGGCTTTCGTTGTCTTTTCTTAGCCAAGAGATGAGGAATTTTGAAATCTACTACCTTCATCTCATTTGCATGCTCTTCCTCCCCCGACTCTTTACTCACTCATTCTGTATACTTGATCATTTCTGGGCCACTCGATCTCAATATCAGCTCCTTGGTCATCTCCTTTCTGGAGTTTATGTGTGTTTTCCTGTTTGGGGTATCTACCTGCAGCCAGGGACAAAAACTGCAGGATTCTTGATCCGTGGTGAGGATTTGGTTTCACTTAGTAGTAAAATTCTTTCTGCAGACTAGAAGGTCTTAGGTTTAAAATTGCAGGAGCCCATCTCCCACGTCACTGGGTCGTTTGTAATTTATGTATTATGGGGAGTGGGGTGGAAGTAGTCTGTTCGTAGTAATATTAGCTCGGGGAATTCTGTATATGAGCCAAATGTAGGACAGTTGAGCTGAAAAGACCCTCTCTTGTCTACATGATACCCCACAGGGTTTTGGGGGTTTGTTTTTTTAAAATAGGTCCCCAAAGAACATTTTGTTCCCCTTTCAGACGGTTTGGAGATAGTAATTTTTGGTTCCAGCGGGTAGGTCAGCACAACATTTGCAAGTGAAATGGTGCCAGCCAAACAGGTTCATGTCCAACTAATGACAATACTTTCTCTGAAACTCTAGAATTCTGANCCCCTTTCAGACGGTTTGGAGATAGTAATTTTTGGTTCCAGCGGGTAGGTCAGCACAACATTTGCAAGTGAAATGGTGCCAGCCAAACAGGTTCATGTCCAACTAATGACAATACTTTCTCTGAAACTCTAGAATTCTGAAATTATTTGGATCTTAAAGTATCTCCAGTTGACTCTGAGACGGCAACATAAGTTTTTGATAATACTATCCACATTCTGATTTAAGCCGTGGCCATTCTTTCTTTCTTTCTTTTTTTTCCCCCCAAACCCTCAGAAAGTAGCTTTCCAAGTTAAACGAGACCAGGGTGATCCAGTGAATGTTTGACTTCAAATAATTTTTAAAATAACTTGTTCACTGTTCAAGTGGTTCAATAAAAGAGCACCAGTGGAGTAAAGTTGCTTTGAAAAGCAACTCTGCCTGGCAGAGGAATTCCAGCACTTCTGCCGAGAGATGGATATTGAATATGTGTGGCGAATGCCCCCACTCTGTATTACAGGGAAGTTCCTTATTGAATATTTCTCGCTTGCAAAGCTGGAGTCACTGTGAAACCTCACTCCTCAGATCTCTGTCAGGGCTGAACTAGCCTCCCGACCTAGTAACAAATTGCCTTTTTATGGGTTCATGTTCGAACTGAGAGCAAACATCTGCATTCCGAGGCATCAAGCCGTAGAGTCTAGTATGAGGGCCAGCCGTGACCATACTAATCCAGTTGTTCTAGAAAATGGAGCAAATGGTCCTGGCACAGAATTCTGAAAATCTTTTCCCAAAGCAAGGGTGAAGGAAGAGACTGTCTCCGTATGCTCAGGGGATGGTCACTACCATCCTGGAAGGTGAGCCCTGTTACTATATCTCATTAGAGGTAGGTCACCCAGGTCAGGTCAGCTCATTATCTACCCAAGGTCTTCCAGCTGAGCCCTGGATTTGAACTCAGCTCTATTCAGCTCCCTGGACTTCCCTAGTGGCTCAGATGGTAACGCGTCTGCTTTACCCTGCAATGCGGGAGACCTGGGTTCAGTCCCTGGGTCGGGAGGATCCCCTGGAGAAAGGAAATGGCAAACCACTCCAGTATTCTTGCCNAAAAAAAGGGAGAGCAGGTAGGTGTTATAAATTTGGTAACTAAAAATACTAAGGCTTCAAGGAGCTTTTTATAAAGCTCCGAGGGAAGGTACTTGGCCCCTCTCTTCTGCAGAGTCATGCTTCTGGCCCATTTCAGCATCTTATTCTGTTTATAGAGTTTGAGCTGTCTTGCTAATCACGGATTTGAATGTAGAAGCTGAGGACAAAGAAAGACATCTTTTAGAAGTTTGAGAGACAGCCCTGTCATTCCCTCGTTCCGCTCTCTATTCCTGGACTCGTTAAATGCATTTGAAATACTTGACCTTGTCAAGCGACTTGCACTTTACGTGTCCAGCATTTTGAATCCAGCACTGAACCATTGAATTTTAAGCTTCTCGATATGATGGGGGCATCAGTCACCATCAGAGAGGGAGTTTAGTCACTTCATATGACATGGGGCTTCTTTCGTTTAAAGACATGTACTTTAGAGACCTCTATGCTATGCTCTTCTCTGTCTATGTTCACCTTTACTTTTTATCATTAAAAATGTTTTCCACAGAAGATTTTCATACATCCGTTCATAAAATCAAGATTGTACTCCCAATCCAGAGAGCTACAGTGCTGAATATATTTTAAACATTTTTTCACTGGGCTCACTTGGGACTGGAAGATATAGCTGGGGAAGGATGCCCTGCACAACTGCACACAGATGAGGGAAAAGTGTAGGGGCTGAGACCCAGGCTGCCCTTCACCCTCCCGGCAGTGTGCCCTGTGGGAGAGGTCCCCTGTACCCCGAGGACTTGCCTGCTCCTTATTCACACACCACACCTGAGCTGCTATTGAATGAATGAACTTTGGATTTCAGGTGATCCATGAGAGAAACATTGAAAGACTGAGAGCAAGAGGGAAAAGAGGGAAAGATTGAGGGCAAGAGGAGGAGGTGACAGAGAATGAGACGGTTGGATGGCATCATTGACTCAGTGGACATGAGTTTGAGCAAACTCTGGGAGATAGTGAAGGACAAGGAAGCCTGGAGTGCTGCAGAACATGGGGTCGCAAAGCGTTGGACATGACTTAGTGACTGAACAGCAACAAATGAGAAAGGCTCAATTTACCTAGCAAAAATAAAAGTTGAAGAGTGACTAGTATGTAGTGGAAATCTAGTAAATTTAGGAGGTGAAATAATTCCCTGGTGGGGAAATATAAGAAAATGGAGAGAAATAGGGAGCAGAGGGANCGTGCTGCAGTGCATGGGGTCGCAAAGCGTTGGACATGACTTAGTGACTGAACAGCAACAAATGAGAGAGGCTCAATTTACCTAGCAAAAATAAAAGTTGAAGAGTGAGTAGTATGTAGTGGAAATCTAGTAAATTTAGGAGGTGAAATAATTCCCTGGTGGGGAAATATAAGAAAATGGAGAGAAACAGGGAGCAGAGGGAAATTAAAAGTCAAATTGTTGTCACACACTATGCTGTTTCTTCTCGTACCTTCTTCCTCTCCCTGTATGTCCTTACAGATGTCTGTCTTTAAGGTTTCCCTGCTCTCTGAGTCTGTCATCCTCCTGCTAGATTAACATTTTTCCTATTAAGTCTGGAGCCATGAAAATAATTTCAAAGACTGTATAGGAGGCTGTCTATTTTCTTCCCTCTCTCCTGCAGCTCTCTGTTTTCCAAACCCTCATCCTGGGCAGCCCCACGAGCTGTTTCCTCCTGCCAAAGCCTGAGCCCAGCTGGAGAAAACACATAATCACGCTGATTTCCTCCATTATAAGTTTATGAGCTTCATCCTCAGCTGGGCCCTTGATGCTGCTTAGCAATCCTTTTACTTACGTGTCTCATCAGCCCCCTATCCCATTTCCCATGGTGGCCCTTACAATCCTTTTATGACTGTTATTGCAAGCTCCTGGTTCCACTTCCCCCATGCTATTCTTGGTGGAAGGCTTGCCTCCTACTTCCTGGAGAAAACAGATGGCCTCAGTCAGGCATGTGAGCTCTCAATTTCCCCTTCCACATCCTAACTCTGTCTGCAGTCATCTCTCCCAATTAGTTCCTCCTTGAGGAGCTCTGGAGATGGGCGCCCACCAGGGTTCTTAATTTCATTCCTTGCCTCTGGGGTCTGCCAGTAGTTCCCTGTCTCGCTTCAACTATCTCTTCTCCAGTAGCTTCTTCTGCCCAGACCCTCGAAGACCTCCCACTTGATTCTCGTGTTAAAAACGTTATTTAGAATGTGCCTGATTTCTGCCTCTTGACTCTCTTTTCTTCATCCTCAAACTTCTGGATAAAATAGTCTACATTTAGGGACTCACATACTGTTTAAATTCTCACGCCACAGACAGCCCCTGTTCTAGTACCATCACACCTTCAGATGGAGTACGATGCTATAGAGAAGGCTACCATTGACCCCTCAATAGTTAATAGGCCACCAACTTCTTTTTCAGCCCTTGTTTCTTCTCTTTAATGTTCGGAAATAGTAATATTCATTTAATTCTTCGTGAATGTTGTCTTACTTTGATTGTCAAGCTGGGAATTTTCAAAATCTGCCCTTTGGAATGGGATGAACTGAGCAGCATGTGAAGTACAACATGGTGGTTAAGAAAGCAGACTCGAGTCAGACCACTTGATGGGGATCTTGGCTCAGTCTTATCCACGTGTGACCTCAGTTACTTCATCTGAAGATGGGGATAGTAGAAATATGCATATATAGGGTTGTTGTTAAAACAAATTAAATTAGTTAACATAGTGTTTGACTTCAGTAAGTGGCCAGTACATGTTGGTTTTCATTAGTGTTGGCTGGTCTGAGTCATAGCCAGTGGCTAAGGGACTGGCTGGCTGGAGAACTATATTTGATAACATAATGCTTAGAAAGAAAGGAAAAGAAAAATCAATCCAAGGTTCCCGAAGGCAGATTGGAATCAGGAGCCAGAGCAAAATGAGCAAAAAGGCAGGTACTAATTCTAAATCCTATGGAGACGGAGATTCTAAAGGGGGAATGGAAGCAAATGCCAAAAACTGGTATGAACCTGGGTCACAATGGGAGAAATTTGGAAACAATGGAGTGGGTCCAGGACAGGTGACATGAGCATTATTGGCTGGTGGGTGAATGGTTGTGATATTAACTGGGCTGAAGCCAACTGTTTCCTGGTCCCGTGCTGCTTCTCTAACGAAGAATTATCTATCTCTTTTATAGGTAATTTTTCTCTACTTTTCAAATATTTGTATGCTTTAAATGTTCGTCCAACCTTGGCTTTTCATTTCCTCTCACAGTTCAATCCCTAATGTTTTCCAGGTGTATATTGTTCTGGCTACCCCCTTTTTAAAATTGATATAATGTATATTTAATCATCTACTTCAAATATACATTTTTATTGAGGTATAATTGTCATTGGTTTCGAGTATATAGCATAGTGATTCTATATGTGTGTTTATTTAGCAATGGTCATCACAATAAGTCTAGTTAATATCTGTCCACCATTCATTGTTACAAAAATTTTCTTGTGATGAGAACTTATAATATCTACTCTCAGCAACTTTCAAATAGGCAATACAGTATTATTAATTATAGTTAAAAATGTGAGTCATCTATTCAGTGATCAGAGGAGCCAGGCTGATGAAGGCTCTGTCATATTCATCTTGCGGCCTCTAAGGTCTCCAGACAACAGCAGGGGATACAGCATGGAATTACTCTTATTGCATAGGCCCAGAAGTGGTGTACTTTCCTCCGTTTATAGTCCAGTGACCAGAGCTCAGCTACATGGCTGTTTAGGAGGCTGAAAATATCATCTAGCCATGTGCCCAAGCAGAGGAGGGGGGACTAGGATTTGGAGTCTTTGCCCTATTTTATTTATTTGTTTTTATTATTATTTTTTTAAAAATATAAATATAGCTTAAACAACAGGTATATTATTGCTGGGTGTATCATTTCCAAGACTGATTAATTCAGAGGCCCAACAAATGTCATCAAGCACCCAACCTAGGTGCTTTCTGCCTTTTCCCTTTACCATCCACAGCATGTAGGTTTTCATTCTCAGAGTTTTCCCTCATGGTCACAAGA
>SJYW01012638.1:238726-260218 GCA_006410735.1 Raphicerus campestris
CAATACACAGGGAGGTGCAGTAGGAAGGAAATTTCCAACAAGAGCTTTTTTCTGGTAGTTAGCTTGAGCAGGTTTTTAACCTCCCTGATCCTCAGTTTTCACATCTATGTTTATAGTTGTAGTTTAATTAGTAAGTCATGTCTGACTCTTCTTCGACCCTCTGGACTGTAGTCCACCAAGCTCCTCTATCCATTTAATTTTCCAGGCAAGAATACTGGAGTGAGTTGCCATTCCCTTCTCCAGGGGATCTTCCCAGCCCAGGGCTCAAACCTGTGCCCCCTCATTGCAGGTGGCTTCCTTACCACTGAGCCACCAGGGAAGCCCCTTTGCATCTATAAGATGGGACTAATGGTAGCCTACCCACACACACTGTTGAGGGCACTAAAGGGGCTATTTGTGAGTGGCTTTAGCAACATGGTGATCAGGAGGACGATACTATTCACAGAATCAGACTCTGGTTAGAGAAAAAACGTTTTTGTTCCTTATGTTTTTCTCTTTTTTTTAATTTTTAATTTGATTTTTACTTTATATTGGAGTATGCTTGATGTATAATGCTGTGTTAGTTTCAGGTGGACAGAAAATTGGTTCAGTTATACATAAACATATATCCACTCCTTTTCAGATTCTTTCCCCATATAGGTTATACTGAATGTTGACTAGAGTCGCCTACACAATACAGTAGGCCCTTGTTGATTATCTGTTTTATATATAGTAGTGTGTATATATTAATCCCAAATCCCTAATTTACCACCCCCCCCAATGTTGCTTAAAATTCCTTTATGTGCACATAGAGTGTGATAGATGATAAAGATTACCCTAGGCCTTGATGCTGGGAGGGATTGAGGGCAGGAGGAGAAGGGGACAGAGGATGAGATGGCTGGATGGCATCACTGAGTCAATGAACATGAGTTTGGGTGAACTCTGGGAGCTGGTGATGGACAGGGAGGCCTGGCATGATGTGATTCATGGGGTTGCAAAGAGTCGGACACAACTGAGCGACTGAACTGACCTGAACTGAACACAGTCAAAGGCTTTAGCGTAGTCAGTGAAACAGAAGCATATATTTTTCTGGAGTTCTCTTGCTTTTTCTACGATTCAATGGATGTTGGCAATTTGATCTCTGATTCCTCTGCCTTTTCTAAATCCATTTGTACATCTGGAAGTTCACGGTTCACGTACTTTTGAAGCCCAGCTTGGAGGATTTTGAGCATTATAGTGTGTGAGATGAGAGCAATTGCATGGTAGTTTGAACATTCTGTCACTTTAAGCATCAGGATTATGGGTAAAGCCCTTTAAGTTTGATTCACACTCACTGTGATCCCCTTTAAAATGGGAATAAAGACACACCTACCAGAGCTGGGGTACAGTGATACTGACAGTGGTGTCGCTCTCCCCACAAAGGACAGGTCTAACTTAGGGTTAAGCCTACAAGTTCCACTCAGGGGTTAGACTTAGGTCTACAGTGTGATCAGAGTTAGGGACCACCCCTGGGGAATTAATGGGTCTTAGAAGTACTTGGATTGACTTGAATGACTGTACATCTCACAGAATTGCTGAGTGGTTAAGAGTCAACTCAGATTAATTGCTCAGCACTTCCTGTAGCTCATCATTCCAAGATGTGCTTTTTCTATTAACCGTATTCTAATGCATCTCACCTTTCACTAATGGTGAGCCATCATTAAATCAGCAGCACGTTTATCTTTGTTTGTAAGCTTAAAATAATGGTGCCAGGGCTTCCCCAGCAATCCAGTGCTTAAGACTCCACCTTCCAATGCAGTGGGTGCGGGTTGGATCCCTGGTTGGGGAACTAAGAGCCTTCATACTGCAAGTGGGGCCAAAATGTTTAAATAATAAATAAATGAAATAAACGTCTTTAAAAAATAATAATAATAATAGTACATCTGACACTGGCTGGCCCCTTTGGTTTGGAAAAACACAGGGCAGAGTTGCTGTTCTTGAGTCTCCTGCCCTGTGCTTATACATCAGTTTTGCTCAGATGAGTCGCCGAGCCCCCCGCCCCTTCATTGTGTCTGGGAGCTTCCATCTCCACGATATCGTGTGTCACATGGCACTTTTTGCTCACTACGCATTCGTATTTTTCTATCCTGCTTCTATAAGATCCTCCAGGAAAGGAACTGATTTACTTTCATTCCCCTGTGGTCTCGGTCCCCCAGGAGCAGGGTCTCATATGAACCATAATGTTAGGAAGAGCTGCCATTCATTGGGCATTTGAACAAACAAGGCGTTTGCCAGAGGCTCTGCTTTTGGGGGCTGCACTGGATCTTTGATGCTCTGAGAGCTTTTCTCTATTTGCAGAGCGCAGGGGTGACTCTCGTCCTGTGGCGTGCAGACTTCTTTTTGCCGCAGTTTCTCTTTGGCTGAGCGTGGGCTCTAGGGTGTGTGGGCTTCGTCACTGCAGTCCGGGGCTCAGCAGTTGCGATGCATGGGCTTAGTTGCTCCATGGCCTGTGAGATCTTAGTCCCTGGACCAGAGATCGAACCTGTGTCCCCTGCATTGGAATGCAGATTCTTAACCACTAGAGCACCAGCGAAGTCCAAGTTTACTTTTTCATTAATGGCCTTGGGGCTTCTTTAAAGACAGTTTTTTAAAAATGCTTTATCAAGGTATAATTTGCCTCCTATAAAATTTACCCTTTTAAAAGTATACACTTCACTGATTTTGAGCATTCACAAGACTGTATAGCCATCACCACCATCTGATTTCAAAACATTTTTATTATGCCATGAAGAAAATGCATAGTCATTAGCAATCACTGCCATTCTCCCCCCAAATCCCCTGGCAAACACTAAACTCTTTTTATGGATTTGCTGATTCTGGACATTCCAAATATACAGAATCATATGATATGTGACTGGCTTCTTTCACGTAGCATGTTTCAAGGTTCCTCTATGTTGTAACGTGTGTCGGCGCCTCATTCCTTTTTAANAACTCTTTTTATGGATTTGCTGATTCTGGACATTCCAAATATACAGAATCATATGATATGTGACTGGCTTCTTTCACGTAGCATGTTTCAAGGTTCCTCTATGTTGTAACGTGTGTCGGCGCCTCATTCCTTTTTAAGGCTGATTAAATTGCCAACATCCGCTGGATCATGGAAAAAGCAAGAGAGTTCCAGAAAAACATCTATTTCTGCTTTATTGACTATGCCAAAGCCTTTGACTGTGTGGATCACAATAAACTGTGGAAAATTCTGAAAGAGATGGGAATAGCAGACCACCTGACCTGCCTCTTGAGAAATCTGTANCATGGTTGGGGCTGGAGGGTGGATGAACTTTGAAGGGCTTAAAAACATATTAAAGGAGGTTGGACTTTTATCAAATGGCATGAGAAAAGAATCAACTAGTTCTTCTCTGTAGGAGCAGGAAGGAGACCCTTTGGCAGAGGTGGGCCCTCTCAGGGGAGATAGCTAGTGGATGATAAAGAGGAGGAGACCCTGAGCATGGCCTGGGTCTCAGCTGGGGGAGGGAGGGTGAGGAGAGCCAGAACTTCGACTCTGTCTTCTCCCTGGAAACCAGCTTCCTGGAAACCAGGCCCATGGGATGGACCTGGGGGAAGGGCCTTGCCCAGGGTCCTAGTATAAGAGATAACACAGGACCAGCTCCCTTGATAGTGGAGGTGGGGAGGAGGGCCGAATTGGGTGGGTCCTCAGGATGAGGATTAACAAGTCTAACAAATCTAGATCATTCCACTCTAGTCTCTAGGCCTTTGCACTTGCTGTTCCTAGCAGCTGAGTTGGATCCCATTGTTTGCACAGCTGGCCCTTTATCAGCAAGCAGGTTTTATTCAAATGCCACCTCTGAAAGGCCTTTCCTGACCAACACCATCATCTCATCCTCCTCTCTCCCCACAACTCCTACTCATCATTGTCCTGTCTTCCCCTGTTTTTAGATAACACTTCTCACCATCTGAAATCACATTATTGGCTTGTAATTGTCTGTTTCCTCCTTCAGAATGTAATACACACCCGAAGGGTATAACTGCATTCCCTATTTTCTCTCCATTATTTGGGACAGCACATGACATTTGGTAGATGTCCAAAAGATAGTTGTCTATAGAAATACGTGAATACATGGGTAGATGGATGGATAGACAAACAGATTTGCTGATTGCTTCAATGTGATTGTGGGAGGGCATGGCCCTGCACTGGGCTTCCCTGGTGGCTCAGTGGTAAAGAATCTGCCTGCCAGTGCGGAAGATGCAGGAGACCTGGGTTTGATCCTTGGGTTGGGAAGATCCCCTGGAGGAGGAAATGGCAACCCACTCCAGTATCCTTGCCTGAGAAATCCCATGGACAGAGAAGCCTGGTAGGCTACAGTCCATGGGTTGCAAAGANTGATCCTTGGGTTGGGAAGATCCCCTGGAGGAGGAAATGGCAACCCACTCCAGTATCCTTGCCTGAGAAATCCCATGGACAGAGGAGCCTGGTAGGCTACAGTCCATGGGTTGCAAAGAGTCAGATACCACCGAGTGACTAGCACTTTCACTTTCAATGTGATGGAAGCTAGGGTGATTGGAGAGTCGGCCCATAATATGAACTGAAGATAGACTTATTTGTTGGTGTGGTCCTTCTATTTCAGAAATGTTTCAGAGCTGGACTTGATCTTAGTGACTGTGGAGTTTGCATGTGGTGAGAGAGATAAAGAGTTGTTGTTCAGTCGCTAAGTCATGTCTGACTCTGGACTGCAGAGAGAGAGCCCATGGACTGCAGCATGCCAAGCTTCCCCAAGAGACTGGACGCCAAAACAAGGGATATAGAGGGGCTAGCCAAGAACCATATCCAGTCTACATAGATGGTTGGTGTCAACTGCACCATATTGAAACGTTGTTTGGAACTAGTTGCCAACATTTAAGGATCTCTTAAGAGTTCAAATAAATGTACATATCCATTCTCACTTAACCAAACGATTTGACAATATCAAACCTGCCTCACTGTAAGACAAAATTGGCTGGGCTGACTTGCATTTGCTCCCATTAGATCTAGCCTTTCCCATGGGGTCGCGCTAAACACACCTACCTGGCCCGCTTCCTCATTCCCATCATAGGCGTGGCCCCATCAACCTTTAAATTTGTTTTTCTTCCTCTAATGCATGATTCAAAGCAGTGCTCCCCAACTCTCTAAATATGATGACCACTTCTTAAAATAACTTTCCCCTGTAATCATGAGATTAATACATGCTCACAGCAGGAACTTGAGAAGCATAGAAAATCAATAGAAGATAATAGATATCACCCATCAAGCCCAACATGTAGAGATAAACACTGTTTACAGTGAATCAACGTGGTCCTCACACTCTAGTAGTTTTAATATATAGGAACTATTGTTTGACCAAAATAAGATGTAACAAGAAACACTATTTTTTTTTTCTTTCAGAAATAGGAATGAACAACTATGTAATTCCCTCAACACTTTGTTTCCTCAGAGCGTTCACTCAATTACAGCAAACATGCATTTTAGGGCATTGATGAGCTTATTGGAAATAAAGGAGATATTAAGGGCCATGATAGATAAATAAGCAAGCAAGTAAGTAAATGTATACCCGTCATAGCGAAAACCAAAGCAAGGAATGGTAAATAGTAAGCAAGTTAATTCAGCAATAATTCTAAGGCATGGTTATCCTGAGGTCAAAGACCTGTATCGGCACCACCAATGAGAATTTAAACGTTGGGCTCTTAGAAAGGTAGGGGACCTGAACCTAACAATCCACATGAGCCCCGAATCTCTAAAGATTGGCAAGAAAATTCGGTTCAGTTGCTCAGTTGTGTCCAACTCTTTGTAGACCCCATGTAATCCCAGAGACTGCAGCACACCAGGCTTCCCTGTCCGTCACCAACTCCTGGAGTTTGCTCAAACTGATGTCCATCAAATTGGTGATGCCATGCAACCATCTCATCCTCTGTCATCCCCTTCTCCTGCCTTCAGTCTTCCCCAGCATCAGGGTCTTTTCCAATGAGTTACTTCTTCACAACAGGTGGCCAAAGTATTGGAGCTTCAGCTTCAGCATCACTCCTTCCAATGACCATTCACTACTAATTTCGGATTGACTGGTTTGATCTCCTTGCAGTCCAAGGGACTCTCGAGTCTTCTCCAGCACCACAGTTCAAAAGCATCGATTCTTTGGTGCTCAGCCTTCTTTATGGTGCAACTCTTACATCCATACATGACTACTGGAGAAACCATAGCTTTGGCTAGACGGACCTTTGTTGGCAAAGTAATGTCCCTGCTTTTTAATATGCTGTCTAGGTTTGTCCTAACTTTTCTTCCAAGGAGCAAGCACCTTTTAATTTTGTGGCTGCAGTCACCATCTGCAGTGATTTTGGAGCCCAAGGAAATAAAGACTGTGACTGTTTCCATTGTTTCCCCATCTATTTGCCATGAAGTGATGGGATCAGATGTCATGATCTTAGTTTTTTGAATGTTGAGTTTTAAGCCAGCTTTTTCACTCTCCTCTTTCACTTTCATCAAAAGACTCTTTAGTTCCTCTTCACTTTCTGCCATTAAGGGTGGTGTCACCCACATATTTGAGGTTGTTGATATTTCTCCCGGCAGTCTTGATTCCAGCTTGTGCTTCATCCAGTCTGGCATTTTGTATGCTATACTCTGTTTATAAATTAAATAAGCAGGGTGACAATATACAGCCTTGATATACTCTTTTCCCAATTTGGAACCAGTCCATTGTTCCATGTTTGGTTCTAACTGTTGCTTCTTGACCAGCATACAAATTTCTCAGGAGACAGATAAAGTGGTCTGGTATTCCCATCTCTTTAAGAAAATTTTCCGTAGTTTGTTGTGATCCACATAGTCAAGTGCTTTAGCGTAGTCAATGAAGCATAAGTAGATGTTTTTCTGGAATTCTCTTGCTTTTTCTATGATCCAGCAGATGTTGGCAGTTTGATCTCTTGTTTGTCTTTTCTTAATCCAGCTTGTACATCTGGAAGTTCTCTGTTCACGTGCTATCGAAGACCAGCTTGGAGGATTTTGAGCATTACTTTGCTAGTTTGGGAGATGAGTGCAATTGTGTGGTAGTTTGAACATTCTTTGGCATTGCCTTTCTTTGGGATTGGAATGAAAAGATAGGCAAGAAAAGAAAAAAAAAGTCATAAAATCAAATGATGTAAACAAACCCAATTATTTCAGTAATAACAATGGATACAACAGGGGACTTCCCTGGTGGTCCAGTGGCTAAGACTCTATGCTCCCAGTGCAGGGGGCCCAGGTTCAATCCCTGTTCAGGGAACTAGATCCCACAGGCCACAACTGAGCTCGAATGCTGCAACTGAAGATCCTGCATACGGTAACTAAGACCAGCACAGCATGAAATAAATATAAAGGGACTCAATCACCACCAGCTAAAAGACAAAGATAGTCACGTTAGGTTTTCTTTTTAAATCAGACATATATTAATATATGTGACTTGTGACTACCCTGGTGGCTCAGATGGTAAAGCGTCTGCCTAAAATGTGGGAGATCCAGGTTCGATCCCTGGGTTGGGAAGATCCTCTGGAGAAGGAAATGGCAACCCACTCCAGTACTCTTGCCTGGAAAATCCCATGAATGGAGGAGCATGGTAGGCTATAGTCCATGGGGTTGCAAAGAGTCGGACATGACTGAGCAACTTCACTTTCACTTTTCATATTAAGATAAGAAACAGGTGAAACTATACAGAAAGTTTATAAGTAAAAAGAGGATTAGAAACATACCAGATAATTTTTAAGAAAAAAAATATGCAATATTAAAGAGGATCAACAGTGAGAAGACATTCAGTTCGCCAGTAAGATATGACAGTTGTAAACTTGCCTACATTTTATATAGCCTCAAAAATGTGAAGCAACAATTGAAAATAGCTAAAGGGAGAAATGGATAAATATACTGTAATGATAGGAAGTTTCAACACACATTTGTTAATTATTGAAATGTCAAATAGATGAAAAAGTTAGTAAGACATAGAAGGTTTGAATTACAGTTGGCAGCCATAATTTAATGGACAAATATAGACTCTCCTAAAATTAAACAGCTCTTTGTTTCTTTCATTCTTCTCAAGAAATATGGAAACTTGTGTTTTAAGAGCCCTTAACATTTTTTAAACTTAATTTCTATTGGGTTGGCCAGCAAGTTTATTTGGGTTTTTCTGTAAACATCATCTGATGGAAAAAAACCAAATGAACTTTTTGGCCAACCCAGCAATTTAATTCCACTGTGGTCAAAAAACATGGTTGAAATATACAGAGTTTATTAAACTACAAAACATTTGTCATTATGTTTCAAATAATCATTATCATATACATATCATATGTCCTCTAAGCATGATGAAGTTAAGAATATTGATATGGATAATCCAAAGACAAATTTTAGTCATCCTCTATGTTTGGAAATTTAAAAGTAGACTTTAGATTGGCCAATGAATGAAAAAAAAAAAAGTAAATTTTGAAATAATTTGAGTTGACTGATTCTGAATATACCACATGCTACTTTCAGTTAAATAGCAAGTATGATACTTTAAGGAGAAATCCATAGCTTTTAATATTATATTAAAATGAAGGAAAAGCTGAAAATGTATAAACTAAAAAAAAGAAAAGAAAAGAAAAAAAATAGCCCCAGAAAAAGTAGAAAGGAGAAGACAATACACATAGGTCAGAAATTAATGAAATGGAGCAAAAAATGCTATAACAGAGCAGATCAGCTAGGCTAAATATTGGTTCTTTAATAAGATTAATAAGGTAGTCAAACTTCTGGTAAGACTGATTTTTTGTAAAAGCACATGTGCNATAGGTCAGAAATTAATGAAATGGAGCAAAAAATGCTATAACAGAGCAGATCAGCTAGGCTAAATATTGGTTCTTTGGAAAGATTAATAAGATAGTCCAACTTCTGGTAAGACTGATTTTTTGAAAAAGCACATGTGCACATGACAATGTTAGGAATTAAAACAGATTAAAACTATAGTATAGTGAAGATCTAATAAAATTTGTATACCAGTCTTTTTGCCAAAAATTTGAATGCTTAAACATAATTCCAAAATTGATTCAGAAGGATCAAAAAGCCCCAATTTTCTTACAACTATTTAAAAAATGAATAAGAGGTTAACAACCTTCTTACGGAAAAAAATTACAGATTTCAAAAAAACAGGGAAGTTTAACCATCTTTCAAGCTCATCCCAGTCTTACACAAAATCTTCCNCAAGTGGCCCAAAATGGACCCAGAATGATGTGAGAGACAATCATGAAAACAGTATAAGTTTGCTAAGGT
This sequence comes from Raphicerus campestris, assembly GCA_006410735.1. NCBI lineage: Eukaryota > Metazoa > Chordata > Mammalia > Artiodactyla > Bovidae > Raphicerus > Raphicerus campestris. Next base: position 247,995 of record SJYW01012638.1, read on the forward strand.
AGTGAGTTCATGTCCAACATGTGGCTAACAACATATTAATCTAGCTTACATAATATAAAAGATAATTCTGTGAAAATAAAAATTTCAGATAATGGATCAATCTGGTTAAATTCCAGTTTACATTTTTGAAAACCTTACATGTTACATGGAAGTAGCAGCAATTTATTTCATCAGTGGTTCTGTGTAAGTTTAGGAAGAACATGCTCAAATAGAGTAAAAATGTATAAACTCATGTTATACTTAATGCTGAAAATCAGAGAAGGCATAGCTGTTTTTATAAAATAGAAATAAAAGGTGTCTTATTTGCAAAATTTTACCTAAAGTATGGGAACTTGAGTTCTTAAGACACTGAGTCAACTTTCAATGAGAATACTCTTTCGTTTTTTAGCATATTGCAAGTAATAGTTTAATGACTTTATTTTATAAGGATTTTTAGGAATATTCAAAATCTAAGCAGTCATTTATTTCCATCATCCTCTAAGAAGCATTCCTTAATATTTAGAGAGACTTTTCCTTGCGTGTTCCTTCTGAGCACCTCATTGATTAATCATTTCACTTTTTATGTATTTTCTTTGTTTTCTTAGTCAAGATAGAGAAGAAATCCCCCCTATTGTGTCCTTTCTGTTTACAGTATCCTCAAGTATTGATATCTTTGTTAAGACGCTCCCTTCTTTAGGGTTGAATGGCTGATGTAGGGGCATGTTGTTATTTGATCTGTAAGGGCATATATTCATTCAAGATTCTAAGTTTTTTATTGAGTGTAACTGACATATATTAGTTTCAGGTGTGAAGCATAATGATTTGATGTTTACATAAATTGCAAAACAATCACCACAATAAGTCTAATTAAGGTCTATTATGGATAGGTTACAAAAGTATTTTTCTTGTAATAAAGTCTTTCAAGATCTACATATTGGGACTTCCCTGGTGGCTTAGATGGTGAAAGAATCTGCTTGCAATGCAGGAGACCCAGATTCAATCCCTTGGTTAGGAAGATCCCTTAGAGAAGGGAATGGGTACCCATTCCAGTATTATTGCCTGGAGAATTCCATGGACAGAGGAGCCTGGTGGGCTACAGTCCATGGAGTGGCAGAAAGTCAGATACGACTGAGCTACTAACATGTAATACAGTATTTAACTGTAGTCACACCCTCTATGTTTCATCACCATGACTTATTCACATTATAACTGGAAGTTTGTACCTTTCAGACCCCTTTCACACATCTCTAGCAACTTCACCCCCACCTCTGGCAACCATCAATCTGTTCTCTGTATCCATGAGCAAGGTTTTGTTTGTCTGTTGTAGATTCCACATATAAGTGAGATCATGCTGTATTTGTCTTTGTCTGACATTTCACTTAGCATAAAGCTCTTAAAGTCCATCCATGTTGTTGCAAATGGAAAGATTTCCTTCTTTTTATGGCTGAATTATTTCATATATTGTATATATATATGTGTGTGCATATATAAAGAATTTGCTTTATCCATTCTCCATTGAGGATGCTTAGGTTTTTTCCATATCATGGCTATTGTAAATAATGCTGCAAAGAACAGTGAACATAAGGATGTATGAATCTTTTTGACCTAGTGTTTTTGTTTTCTTCAGATAAATACCCAGAAGTGGAATTGCTGGATCATATGGTAGTTGTTGTTGTTGTTTTTTAGGAACNATATTCAAAAGCAGAGACATTACTTTGCCGACTAAGGTCCGTCTAGTCAAGGCTATGGTTTTTCCTGTGGACATGTATGGATGTGAGAGTTGGACTGTGAAGAAGGCTGAGCACCGAAGAATTGATGCTTTTGAACTGTAGTGTTGGAGAAGACTGTTGAGAGTCCCTTGGACTGCAAGGAGATCCAACCAGTCTATTCTGAAGGAGATCAACCCTGGGATTTCTTTGGAAGGAATGATGCTAAAGCTGAAACTTCAGTACTTTGGCCACCTCATGCAAAGAGTTGACTCTTTGGAAAAGACCCTGATGCTGGGAGGGATTGGGGGCAGGAGGAGAAGGGAACAACAGAGGATGAGATGGCTGGATGGCATCACTGACTCGACGGACGTGAGTCTGAGTGAACTCCAGGAGATGGTGATGGACAGGGAGGCCTGGCGTGCTGCAATTCATGGGGTGGCGAAGAGTCAGACACGACTGAGCCACTGAACTGAGAATTATATTGGACTTCCCTGATGGCTCAGATGATAAAGCATCTGCCTACAATGCAGGAGACCCAGGTTCAATCCCTGGGTTGGGAAGATCCTCTGGAGAAGGAAATGGCAACCTACTCCAGTATTCTTGCCTGGAAAATCCCATGGACAGGGGAGCCTGGTGGGCTACAGTCCATGGGGTTGCAAAGAGTCAGACACAACAGAATTATATGAATGGGATTAAGATATAGGCAAAGTATTTTAGAAAGGGAGGGCGGTTTTTATCAATGGTGGGGGTGGGGTCCCTGCCCAGTGATGAGTTAACAGCTTCTGGAACTGGGTCGAGCTGGTCTTACAGTGAGCTGGGAGCTCTGAAGGACAAAGGAGGGGAAGAGGTGGCAGACGAGCATCACGAGCACCATTCTTTTCAGTCGTTCAGTCGTGTCCGACTCTTTGCGACCCTATGGCTTGCAGCACTGTGAGCACCCTGGCAGAAGATTTTCTAGAGTCCCAGCAAAAGTGAAAAGTGAAAGTGAAGTCGCTCAGTCATGTCCAACTCTTTGCGACCCTGCAGACTGTAGCCTACCAGGCTCCTCGGTCCATGGGATTTTCCAAGCAAGAGTACTGGAGTTGGTTGCCATTTCCTTCTCCAGGGGATCTTCCCAACCCATGGATCTAACCCAGGTCTCCCACATTGTAGGCAGATGCTTTACCGTCTGAGCCACTGAGTCCCAGTGATCTAGCCTGCAAACTGAGATGTCAGATAGAGGAGCATTCCTGCCTGGGGCCAGCAGGGTGACCTCAGGCAGGTTGAGAACGCTGAGCATCAGATTCCTCTCCTGCAAAAGTGGGGTGATAATACCTTCCCCTCCCCCCAGGATGTGATGAGATATGACCTGTGTCATTTGGGTAACCTGAAGCCTTGCACACAGTCGGTGCTCAGTCAATTTCCGTGGGCTCCTTCTACTTTGGGAGACCCAGTGACAGCTGCTGGGCTTTCAGTTCCTTTCTCCTGCCTCCCTCTTTGCTCCTCCCCTTCTCCACAGTCTTCGCTTTTCAGTTGTCATCAATGTTTAACCAGCTGTTTTTCCCTGGGTAAACTGACTTCCAAACCCCAAATGGAGAAGCAAGTGAGTACATCACAATGCACACAGCTGTTGTTCATTGCTCAGCTGTACTCAGTTCTTCTCGACCCAGGGACTGCAGCATGCCAGGCTTCCCTGTCCTTCACTATCTCCTGGAGCTTGCTCAACCGCATATCCATTGAGTTGGTGATGCCATCCCACCATCTCTTCCTCGGTTGCCCCCTTCTCCTCCTGCCCTCAGTCTTTCCCAGCATCAGGGTCTTTTCCAAGGAGTTGACTCTTTGCATTAGGTGGCCAAAGCATTGAAGCTTCCATTAGGGCTATGATAGATGGAAGGGACCACTGAGGAATTACACACTATGGTCGCAATAAAAATTGCCATCAATAAAATAGATGATCACAGTAATGAAGTTTGCTGCCATTTGACCAGCACTGAGCCCAGAATCTGAGCTAAATATACTGCACATTTTTTCCAATTTAGTCTTCATTCCATTCCTAGGACCCAGGTAGGCACTGTTCTTATGCCCATCTTGCAGATGTGAAAACTGAAGCTACAGAGAAGCTGAATATCTCACCCAAGGTCACTGGCTTGTTGGAGTAGGAATCGTACTTTTTCCACAGACCTGTCAGTCAGCTGAGCACAGTGGTTATGCTGAGTGGCTGTGTGTAACTTGGCACCGAGGTTGGGAAGGTGACCCCGGGCTCACATCCCAGGTCAAGCCTTACCCTCCTCCACCTTTGGAACCTGAGGCACATGACTGCTCTGAGACTCAGCTGTTCTTATGTGTAAAATGGGAGCCAACAGAAGCTTCAGAGCAGTTTTGCAAGGATTCTATCAGAGAAAAATATCTAGAGATGTGTCTGGTGGTCTAGTGGCTGAGACTCCATGCTCCCAATGCAGAGAGTCTGGTGTTCAATCCCTCGTCAGTGAACTAGATCCTACAGGGTGAGACTAAGACTCAGCAGAGCCAAATAAATAAATACTAAAAAAAAAAAAAAATAAATAAAGAGCTCAGCACAGTGCCCAGCACACAATTGTGAGGACTGAATGAGTTAATGCATGTGAAGCAATGGGAGCCATACCTGTCTCCAAGGAGTAACTGTTGCCCAAGTGCTTGCTTTTATTATTGTCCTTGTTGATGCCAAGACCCTCCAGATTACAAACAAGCCCCTTCACCAAAGACCCGAGATGTGCTTAGGGACCATATGAACATATCAATTGGGTCAAAGCCTCAGCAGCACACAGACCCCTTCTAGCCCATGATATCTTGGGGGGAAAAAAATCAGATTCTACACACAAAAAATCTGGATCCTATCCAACTTCTCTTGAAAAGCTAGATCTGGCAGTTCTGGGCTCACATTCCTGTCAACAACAGTTCATGCTCTCTTTGTAACTGGCATGTTTGATGCATGTAGCTTCGGTGGGGGAATGTCACCCACCTGGTCCCTTCAGGGGCTGGAATTCGTAACCCCTGGAGGAGTGTGCCAGGAGCCCAGGTGTGCCTTGCACAGCCTGAGAAGGGTAAGCAGGGCTTCTAGGAGAAGATTTTTGTGTTTTTGTTTTTAATTCTGAGGCATAGGGACTTCCCTGCTGGTCCAGTGTCTATAGCTCCACACTTGCAATGCAGGGGGCCCGGGTTCCATCCCTGGATAGGGAACTAGATCTCACATGATGCAACTGATATGTGGTGCAGCCAAATAAATATTTTAAAATAAATAGATTCTGAGACTCAGCAAATGTACTCAAGAGCATAAAATGTGTACACCTATTTTAAAGAAAATGCACGCCCATTTACTTCTACTCAAGGGTGAGAAATTGAATCTTACCAGTAACTCAGAGCCTTGGTTCTCAGCCTGGTCCCCGATCAGCATCGGCCTCACCTGGGGTTTAGCTGGAAAGACAGCATAGCCCGCCCCTCCAGGCCTGTACAACCAGGTGACTCGCATGCACCTCGGAACTGGAGGAGGGCTGCTTTTGAGGCCCTGTGTCAATGAAAGTTCCCCGTTCCCTCCCCTACATCTGAAGATCCTGCATCCACCTGGAGTTTAGCTTTACCACCTGGGTAGGTATCTCCCCAACACATTGTTTAGTTTTGAATCTGATGCCAAGGAAGGGCCCTGTGCTTGCTCCAAGCTGAGTGCTGGGCACTGTCTCTGGGATGCACTCACTTCAGCTTCTCTGCAAGCTCCCTGGAGGGGATGTTGGGGTGCAGGCATCTCTGTGGGGCATCTGGGGGGGTCGCCATGTGACCCAGGGATGGGGCAGGCAAGGGTCCTACCTGTATTTCCAGCGCACACACTCAGGAGTAGGTCACAGCAGAATGGTCGGGGGTGACAGGGTGACAGGAGTGTTTTGGCTAAACCTGGGCCCTGCCCTCCACGGCAGGAGCTCCACCCGTTCCTAGTCAAGAGCATGTGGGTAGCAGCCGGGCGCACCACACAGGACCTACCTGGTGGGATCCTAGGCTGCTCTGGAGGCCCCCTGGAGGTTGAGCATCAGCCCCAGGGACAACCAGCCAGCTGAGTGCAGGGTGACTCAGGCTTTCCTGGTTTCCTCCTCTCCTTTTCTCCCATCCTAGTGAACTGTCTTTTTTAAAAATCTCTTTAACCTGGTGGGAATTTTTTATTTTTTTAAAGGAAGCGAAATCAGAAGTGTGCGTTCCTCTTACCCTGTTAACCCAGAACTCTTTGGCCAAGTGTTTGAACAATGAAGAGGGTTTGGAAGGCCCCTGAGGAGCAGCAGGTTTCCTACAGGGCTGGAGCAGGGGAAGAGGAGGATGGTGTTGGCTCTCCTAGGGTCACGTGACAAAGGACCACAGATTGGGTGGCTTAAAGCAACAGGAGTGTGTTTTCACACTGGCCTGGAAGCTGGAAGTCTGAAACCTGGAAGGTGTCAACAGGGCCGTGCCTCCTTCCCCATGTTCTGAGACAGGACTCTTCTCGGATCCTCCAGGGGCATCTGCCTACAATGTGGGAGACCTGGGTTAGATCCAGGGGTTGGGAAGATCCTCCTTGTCCTTCCAGGGGCTGCCAGCAACCCTTGGTGGTCCTTGGAGGTGTGTTACTCCAATCTCTGCCTCTGTCCTCATAAGGCCTTCTTCCTATGTCCCTGCGTGCCCTCTTTTCTTTTCATAAGGACACCAGTCATTGGATTTAGAGGCCCACCCTATTCCAGTAAGACCTCACCTTCACGAATGACATCTGCAAAGACCTTGTTTCCAGGTAAGGTCACATTCTGAGGTTCTGGCTCTGAATTCGTGGGTACACTGTGCACCCCACTACGGATGGTGTGGCTGGAACTCGGGGTGATAGGAGAGGGTGCACGGGATGCTGGTTGCAGACTGCTCTGCACCCATGGAGGGATTTAAGCTTAACGGTGATGCTGCACTCATCCCGACGTTCTTCCCCATCTCCACCTTCCTCTCTGCCTGTGAGAACCCATCCTTCCAGGCTCTTGTCAGTGCCTCTGCAGAACCATCTCTGACCAGCCCTGAGGAGTTCGCCGCCTGGCCTCCGCTTCCCTCCCCACCACCCACCCGGCCCTGAGTGCCCCTGGTTTCCTGGCTCATGAGCTGTCAGGACCTGTGGACACGTCTGTCTCTCCTCCTTGGACAGGAGCTCTCTGGGTCAGGGCCAGCTCTCACTCATTCCTGTGTCCTCTGCTCCCGGCAAGGCTGGGGACAGCATGGATGGGAGGCATGAGATGAGCCTCAGCCCCATCAGGTGCTGACCTGTTAGGGTTCATTTCCAAAGAGGCGATTCCTTTTCTGCATTCATAAGAGTGTGGTTTTTCCTGATCAGAGATTCTTTTCATTNGGCCCTGAGTGCCCCTGGCTTCCCGGCTCATGAGCTGTCAGGACCTGTGGACGCGTCTGTCTCTCCTCCTTGGACAGGAGCTCTCTGGGTCAGGGCCAGCTCTCACTCATTCCTGTGTCCTCTGCTCCCAGCAAGGCTGGGGACAGCATGGATGGGAGGCATGAGATGAGCCTCAGCCTCATCAGGTGCTGACCTGTTAGGGTTCATTTCCAAAGAGACGATTCCTTTTCTGCATTCATAAGAGTGTGGTTTTTCCTGATCAGAGATTCTTTTCATTTTTTTGAAAATAAACTTCCTTTAATATATATTTTTTGGCTGCGCCACCCAGCATGTGGGATCTTAGTTCCCTGAGCAGGGATCAAATCCACAACTCCCTGCATCAGGAGTGCAGAGTCTTAACCGCTGGACCGCCAGGGAAGTCCATAAGCTTCCTTCTAAACATGCGGCTACCCCTCAGCTGCTGAAGAAAGGATGTTCTTCTTTGGAGCCTGGGTGGCCCTCTGCCTCACCTTCTGCCATCAGTCCCACCGCTGCCCACCGCAGAGACCCCTCAGTTCTCAGCCCTTCTTTGACGACAAGTCCCGTGTTTCCAAGACAAGGCTCGGTCATAAAACCAACTGTCCGCAGCCATTTAGGCCCAGGCATGGTTAATGCCAAAATTGGCCTCCAAATTGACAGTTAATGAGGGAAAATGATGAGGGGGCGTGTTAACAGATGCAGGCTCAAGGTAATAAACAGGCCATTAAAACCAGGTAGTAAACAGCTTGCCAAGGGCCATTTATGAATTTATTTTTTTGAAGGGGAAAACAAAAATTAACCAACAAGGCTCGTCTCCTTGGGTGACTGGGTCTGACTGGCAGTAGGAAGAAGGGAGAGATTCCTGAGAAGGACGGAGCTGGAGGGGTTGGTGGGAGGCCCTCCCAGGAAGCCCCTTAGGTTGGGATGCACCTGGGCAGTGGGCCACCTGTGGACTCAGGTTCAGAGCTCTGGTCCTGTCGGCTCCACACACCCCTGGAGGCTGTGTGTGTCAGGCATCCCGTCACAGGTCTGAGCTGTCCCCTCTGTCTGACACCTCGCCCTGGAGAAGTAACCTGATTTTTCTGGCCTTGGTGTTCCCACTCCAAAGATGGGGAGGGACTCCATGTTCNAAGATAGCCTGGAGAAAGGAATGGCAGCCCACTCCAGTATCCTTGTCTGGGAAATCCCATGGACAGAGGAGCCTAGTGGGTTACAGTCCATAGGGTCGCAAAAGAGTCAGACACAACTTGACAATCAAACAAGAACAGGACCTTCCTGGCAGTTGAGATGCCAGGAGATTGATTTTGAGATTAGTTTTCCACAGTCCAGCTGGTCCTCAGAATTTCCCCAGAAAGTGTGAAAACAAAAACAAGAGTTACTTCTGAGTGATCCATGTGCAGCTAGGGAACCAGGTCAGTAAACTCAGGCCAGGAATGGGGTTGGGTGGGATTGGGAGTCCACAGTGAGCCTGAGGTTACCCTCAAAGTCCTTGGGGTTGGATGGAGGGAGGGCAAGACACACAGTAATGGGGTGTTTCCCTATTCAGCCCCTGAGACTCACTCTTAGCCCATTTTACACATGAAGATTCTGAGCAAGGTTTCATTTGTGAACAAGAGACAAGTTTGCACGGCTAACAGTTTTTATTTTTTGAAAACCACTGCTCCGGAGCCAAAGTTCTTAACGTGGAATCCATGAACTACAGGTCTTTAGCTAGGTTTCTAAGAGCTGGAGGAGGTTTCTGGAACCCTAAGCAGAGGTCTGTGTGTATTTGCATATTTATATATTTCTAGGAAGAAGACCCCATGGCCTCAATGATGGCAAAAAGCTCCTCTCACAAAAGGGTAAGAACTACAGATCAGCATTTCTCAAACAGATATGCACATGAATTCCTGGGTACCTGGCTAACTGCAGCTTCTGACTCAGTGGGTCTGGGCTGGGACCCAAGCGTCTCCATTTCTCACGTGCTCCCAGGTGATACTAATGCTTCTCATCTGTGGCCCACACTTTGAACAACAAGCACCAAGGGCTATGCTACCCAACATGGTAGATTCTGGCCATGTGTAGATACTGAGCTCTTGAGATGTGGTTTGTCCAAATTGTGATGGGCATTAAGTGGGGTATACACATTAAGCTTGACAGACTCTCTATTCACCCAATGTAAAATCTGCTGGGTCTTAGTTGCTGCATGAGGGCTCTTTTTTTTTTTTTAAATCTGTGGCATGCAGGATCTTTCAGCTGTGGCATATGGGATCTTGTTCCCTAACCAGAAATCAAACCTGGGCCCCCCGAATTGAAACTTAGCCACTGGACCAGCAGGGAGGTCTCTATCACTAGTAATTTTATATTGATTACATGTTTCAAGGGTAATATTTTTGATATATTGGAGTAAATAAAATATATTATTTAAGTTCATTTAAGCTGTTCCTAATTACCTTTTTAGAATGTGGTCAATTAAAAGAAATGTTTGAATTACATAACATGGTTCACACCCTGTGTTTCTCTTGGTTACTGATGATGAAATGGCAGCTGACTCAGGAATGAAGAGATGATATGGGGCAGTGCAATTTAGTCCCAGAGTCAAGTCCTGGTGGTACAGCTGAACAGTTATGTCTAACTCTTTGCAATCCCATGGACTGTAACCCCCCAGCTCCTCTGTCCATGGGATTCCCCAGGCAAGAATACTGGAGTGGGTTGCCACTTCTTCCTCCACAGGATCTTCCTGTGATTGAACCCATGTCTCCTGCATCTCCTGCAATAGTGGGTGGATCCTTTACTTCTCTACTGGGCCTTGGTTTCCCCATTTGTAAAATGGGCATAATAATAGCACCCATCACATAATATTGAGGGGAATAATAAAGTTAATACCTAAAAAGGCTGAGACCATGGCCTGGCATGCTGCACACCCTCAATTAACAGGAACTCTTATTGATGTATGGAGAAGGAAATGGCAACCCACTCCAGTGTTCTTGCCTGGAGAATCCCATGGACAGGGGAGCCTGGTGGTTATAATCCATGGGGTCACAAAGAGTCGGACATGACTGAGTGATTAACGCTCTCACTTCTTATCGATGTAATAAACCACATCTCCCCTCAAAAATATTCACATCCCATCCTTTTCATGCAAAGTGAGCTTGGCCTTTTACTTGTCAACCTTCTGGTCCCTCTTTTATAAACTAAAGACATCCAACAAATAAGACAGTCATCATAAAGCGCCCTACGTGTGTGCGTGGCAGATAGCAGATCATGGATGAGTGGCAAGTCATCATCCTCTTCCACTCCTTTCTGCTATTTTCATGTCTATTGTGGGGACCAAGAGATGCTGTGTTTTGTCAAATTAAAATGTCCCCACTCCACTGCCTTGTTTCTCAGAGCAATCAAGGCTGAAGTGAAGGCATCCTTTTCAACAGCGAGAGGCCCAAGTACCAGGCCCATGTAAACTGCCAGCATGAGCCTCCTCGAGATCAATTCGATGCCCCAACCAAAATCTGATCAAAAACTAAAAAGAGGACTTCCCGGGTGCTCCAGGCTTAACACTCACCCCACTAATGAGGGGACACAGGCTCGATCCTTGGTCCAGGAAGATCCTACACGCTAAGGGGCGACTAAGCCCACGGACCACAAATACTGAGCCTCCGCTCTAGAGCCCATGCTCTCCAACGAGAAAGCCCACTCGCAGCAATGAAGACCCAGCACAGCCAAAGATAAATAGATAGTAATAATTTTTTTCAATTTTTAAAAAGAAAATATCCAGGATTAAATCACTGAGGGCAATAAGCAAAACAATAATAAAGAAAAAATTGAAATCTTGTGCGCCAGCCCTCATAGCAAGCTACCTGTGGGACGGCCACAGCGGCTTAGCACTGCTGGACTCATTTGCCAGGAAACGTTAAAACTGCGCTGTGAGGCTGTGCCTGTTGCCCCTGCTCCTCTCTGTGTTGGTGTTTGGGTCTCAGTCGTGATCTATTTTTGGTTTGCAGCTCCACACGACACTTCCGGTTTTGCTTTGCCAGACTGATGGGGTCCAGGAGACTATGCAACCACCCTGCGTGGAACATTTCTGAAGCAGAGCTGCCTAGTGGAAAAGCCTGGAAAATAATTTATGGGTGATGGGGAGCTGCTTTGCATGAAATAAAGGATGGGTTCCGGGGCTGGTCCCCACTTGAGAGAGAACACGTTTTTGTTCCAGGAAGCTGAGGACCACAGCTATTTCAGACAAGCAGGTTTGGCAGTTCATTTCTGCAGAGCTTCATGGAAGGTTGCAGGCCCATCAATTTTCCCAGGCTTTGAAGCAATAAGGCAGATGTTGGGTGAGGAGAGCCTGCCAGCTTTGTAGCTGGGAAACTTGGCTTCAGGCCCCCACTGTGCCTCTTGCTCCCTGGCCTCTGTTTTCTCATCAGTGAAATGGGGGAGAGTAGTCCATTGCTCCCAAATTGCCTAGAGGAGGGATAACATATAATATGATATTCCTGACTTAGAATTCATGCTTCGTAAGTATTCATTGACTACTTCCAACCAGATGTGACCCTGTGATGAACTCTGACCAGTGGGATTTGAGCAGAAGTGTGCAACTTCCACACGTGCCTCTTGAGAAACCTATATGCAGGTCAGGAAGCAAGAGTTAGAACTGGACATGGAACAGCAGACTGGTTCCAAATAGAAAAGGAGTACATCAAGGCTGTATATTGTCACCCTGCTTATTTAACTTCCATGCAGAGTACATCACGAGAAACGCTGGGCTGGAAACAGCACAAGCTGGAATCAAGATTGCCGAGAGAAAGATCAATAACCTCAGATATGCAGATGACACCACCTTTATGGCAGAAAGTGAAGAGGAACTAAAAAGCCTGTTGATGAAAGTGAAAGAGGAGAGTGAAAAAGTTGGCTTAAAACTCAACATTCAGAAAACGAAGATCATGGCATCTGGTCCCATCACTTAGTGGGAAATAGATGGGGAAACAGTGGAAACAGTGTCAGACTGTATTTTGGGGGGCTCCAAAATCACTGCAGATGGTGACTACAGCCATGAAATTAAAAGACGCTTACTCCTGGGAAGAAAAGTTATGACCAACCTAGATAGCATATTCAAAAGCAGAGACATTACTTTGCCAACAAAGGTCTGTCTAGTCAAGGCTATGGTTTTTCCTGTGGTCATGTATGGATGTGAG